>JAEMOT010001877.1:12803-78308 GCA_019297695.1 Apostasia ramifera | reverse complement strand
ATATATTATCACACCTTAATATATTAGACGGAAAAAGTATTTCATTTATCATTAAATTTGAATTAGTTATAAGCAATTGCACCATGATGGGGTGATTTTCTTTTCCCATATAAAACATTTTTTATTTTAGAAACTAATATGTAAGAGAATATAAATCAGTGAAATATTAGCATATACATTTAATTTAAAATTTCATATTTTTATGCAATACAATATCACTGTTATTATATAATAATGTCATATAAGAGTATTAAATCATATTTCTATATAAAATAACTATACATATTTATTCTTAAAATAACTATATATTATAAAAGAACAGTGGGGAACAATTTTTTATTCTCCATAATAAAAAATAAAAATAATTGCATTCTATGCGGAAAAAAAAAACATTTCATAATATGTAGACATGAGAATGACAATATTTATAATAATTATTTTTGAAATGAAATATACACCATTCAAATACAGAAGTATCTCTGTCTTGCATGCTGCTTAATAACTTAACTGCAATGTCTCCTTAAATAATTAAGTCGATACAATAAAAAATAAATAGAGTGGCTAATAGGCTGTCCAGAAACTGACTTTTATTTCAAATATGTTATACACATGTTATGATAGAAATAATTTTAAGAATCAAATAATTAAAAGTGTTAAATACGAATGCCTGAAAGTTAATATGATGAGTAGCATCCTCATAGAGAGGTTCATTTAAGATAGCAGCAGTAGTAGATATCAATGGTAAAACACCTATAACATCAAAACAAAGGTAGGTGCCCCTAAACTAACTATAAACTAAACTAACAATATGACGTCAAAAAAAAGTCAATGAAACCTCGTAACAGCATCACACCCTGTAATATTCAAAAATATCAATCAGTATATTATGTACCACATTATGTCAAAAGGCATAATCAAGAATCAAGATTAGATACAAGTGAACAATATGATCTCCCCACATATATAAAAGCTCAGTGTAACACAAAGGACGTACCGTCCTTCAATAAGCATGAGTATCATAAGTGATAATAAAAAAAAAGCGTGATACTTAGCCGGTGAAAACAACTAGTCATAACATGAGAATAATGTGGCTAATAAGAGTCTCGAGTATAATCAATGATTAGACATTAGAGTAACAATTTAGAATGTGAGGAGAACACAGAATCTGTAGGATCGGTATGGTTCTAAGGGGGTTCAAACCCCTGATTAAAATTTTAATGAATTTAATTTACTTAATTATATATGTTAGCACGAGAATAATGATAACACAATAGTAATAACAAGCAAAAGCAAATGAAAATTATAGAACAAGAAGAATACAAGAAATTTAATATAGTTCTGCTCACCCTCGAGCCTAGTTCACGATAACTAAATCAACTATCTAACTATAAGAGAATCACTCCTTTATTTTAAGGTGAAAAAGCTCATACAAGATAATATTTTTTAGCACCTAGAGCTTTACTCACTTCCAAGTGAAGACAAACAATTAAACTATTTCAAAAATTTTCTCCTCTTTAACAAAAATTCAAGATATGCCTTGAGAGGTGGAGAATCTAAAGAGGAACCAACCAAAAATGTAAGAATTGACAGTGAGAGGAAGGGAGAGAGAGAGCTTGAGCATAAAAGCCTTTAATCTTTGCTTAATCATTTCTTAATTTGCATCTATGAGAGTTATAAGATAGATAAGCTCATAAAATGACAAGAAAAATGCCAAGTAGTAGCCAACTCCCCCTTAAATAGGGGAGGCTCTAATAGCTAGTGTAGCTGGAGGATGGCAGTGCTTGTTCAATCAAGTTGTTAGCCGTTAAAGTCTAACAACTCGATTTTGGCCAATTTTTATCGATCAGCTGATTGATCAATCACCTACAACTATCCAGCTAACAACACAACTTTGATCGATCAAGCTAAAAAGGTTCTCGTCTTTGATTAATCAAACAAGCCTCATCACCTAAAGCTGTTATCTTTGATCGATCAAACTATAGTAGTTTACTGACTTTGATCGATCAGATACAATGATCAAAATTGGTCAATCGAAGATAATGAAAACCTAGTTTACTGAATTGTGTGCTCAAATCTCTAACCATCTTTAACACATCAAAAGCCAAATCAATGAGAAAGAATTATAGTAATATACCAAAAAATAAATATTAATATGAAATGAATGTGTAATATCCCGTGATCTCATTGTAAAGGTATTGTCCGTTTTGACCTTAGAAAAACTGCGTGACTTGAGTGCTTCCCAAGAGGTCACCTATTTCAGTGCTACACCAGCCCAAGTACGCTCAACTATGGAGTTTTCCATCACTAGCCTCACGATTTTCCCCCCAAAAATGCCTCTACTATTTGAGATCACGTTCTTCCTCCCTTTCCGATGTGGGACGATTCATTCCTGTGCCCCTCTCACCACTCATTACTCGGCCTGGCTTTGACTTAGTGATTCCTTTCTCTTAGGACATTACTCGGCATCACTCTCCGCCCTCTTCGGCCACGGGCGTCACAGAATGAGTGCTTGAGACAGATAAAATATTTCAACTTGATAACAACTTTTATTTCCTAAAACTAACAAAGCTTAAACAGATTCATTAATTATAAATTGAATTAAATTAATTACTAAATATCAAAATACCACAACAACGGCGGAACCAATAGAATCATCAAACTATTTGACCACATACATGAGCCATCAAAAAAATATTATGGATTCAACCATATTTCTTATAATATTACGCATTCATCATTTATCTTTTCAAGGCTCACGTCTCATTGAGTTCTGAGTCAATTACAAATATATAGCTCAACAATCACAAATCATAAATCCAAGAGATATAATTCTAAAACAAAGTGTAAAATTTTAGTGAAATACATAGTTTCGACAGAATTCTACACGATGCAAATACGTAAATAAATATAATAGGTTCTAGTGCATTTTTTTGTAGTAATATATAAATTTAGGTAATACATGTCCTTTCATATAAATATATTTATATTTATATGTTCTACCTCAATGAACTTATTAAAAGGTAAATTAGAAATTATATATGATTAATTAACACAGAAGAGGTTTCTCATTATCTGGCCTAATTGTCTCCTTTCTAATAGCTTCCTTGTTCTTTGCCCACAAGACAATATAAAGACCAGCAAACATGAGGCCTATTCCTGCCAAACTGCAATATAAAAGGAAAAATTAAAAAAAAAATAAATTCATTTACATTCTTAATTATTTCCTTTGAATTAAAATAACCAAACATTTTAGATATTTACATGCATGCCACTGAAAAATATAAATTTACACACTGAACCTATTTGTAGAACATCATTTAATACTAAAAACAATTGCAATATCAAACCTGGAATGTATAGAATTATAAATATATATTCTCCAATCCTGTGTCAGTTTATTTGTAAGATTAAATTTAATAAAATTAAAATTAAACTTGAATAAAGATATTTTTTTATTAAAAATTATAAATAATGTAAAATAAAATTAATTGTTATATTGAGATATGTGAGGGATATGATATAAATTAGTTATTATTTTAGTAATGTGTGTAGGATGTGAAATAAAATAAATTTTTAATATTAAATTTTATATGTGATGTGATATGTTAGATTAAAATTAAATCAGATTAATTTTTAACTCGCAGACAAACGGGGCCAGGAGTAAATTAAGAATTTACCTTTACAAATATCTCATTTTTACAGTTTTCTCATAGAAAATTAAATACTATTCTATGTAATTAATGAAATGGGCACTAACATATTTAAATTTTGAGTAAATTGCATCCCGTGAGATCGGGAGAGCATTACAAATTAATTTAAATTTTTAAAAAATTTTAATTTTGATTCCTAGATTGTTAAAGTCCTGCAGTTTTAACTTTAATTTATTTACATATTTTAAAAGACTATTATATACTTTTATTTTTACAATTTTTTAAAATTTAATAAAAATGTAAATTTTATTTCCCAAATTTTTTGCAAACTCTACTCTAAAAATATAAAATTAAAAAATTATAAATATTTCAAAATTATATTTTAAAAAATTAAAAAATTAATAATTAAAAATAATCTTAGATATAATATTAAAAAATTAATAGTTACGTCTTAATAATTAGGACCAATTCAAGTGATAATACTTTTACAAACTCAGAGACCCAAATCGAAATTTTTAAAAAAATTTGACGAATTTGCAATACACTTTAGACCTCAAAAGTCTGGATGCAATTTACTCTTAAAAAATTTTTTGTGGTACAAAAAGGTTAAATTTTATTTTTTATTTAATGTTTTGACATATATGCAAGTAAATGCAATTTTTTTAGTGTAAATTATTCCAATAAATATATATATGTATTATTATGCTAATAATAATGAAGAATTTAAGAATGAAAATTAAATTAATAATAGCATTCACCTTGCAAGGCTAATTGGTTGCCTTAAGAAGACAGCAGACAGAATTGCAGCACAAATCGTTTGCATGGGTTGGAAGACTGAAACAAAGACTGGGCCTTTTCTTTGCATGCACCACGTCACTACTGAGACAGCTATGCATGTTACTAGTCCTGTCTGTACTAATAAAATAAAAAAATAATTACCTATATGTTACATAATTTAATTTTATTTATATATTACTTATTTATTTTTAATTAATTATACTATGCACACTTAAAATATTATAAAATCTTATATTCACACATTTGAGTTAAAACTTAATTAAAATCTAATTGAAAAAAAATATTTTATTAGTAAATCATTAAAATTATATTTTTATTCTTAATAGTACATATTTTTCTCTTTCTCAATACCACACTAAAGCGTTGATTTTTTCTAAAATCAATTCACATAGCGGATTTCTTCTTCCTTTGCCGCCACCTAAACATTAAGGTTTTACGATTTTCACTCAAAATATATTTAAATATTCTTAAAATAATATGATGAACAGCTCAGATTTTTTGTAATCTAACTATAGTTAAGTTATTGAAAAATTATGATTACTCATTATAATAGAAATAAGTTAAAATGTGTGTATTTAAGATTTTATAATGTTTTGAGTGTGCATAACGTAATTAACTAAAAATGAATAAGTAAGGTATAAATAAAATTAAATTATATAGCACGTAGGTAATAATCTTAAAATAAATACTATAAAAAAATAACAATAATATATTATTATTATCCTCATTATATATATATATATTTAAAAAAAAAAACAGATCATATTAGCCACAGTGGAATAGATCCGTTTCGGAGATTTTTTTAGTTTTTAAATTAATCAAATTATTTTTTTTAGTTTAAAAATTAATGCAGAGTAAAAATAAATCGACTTTTTTTGCCTTTCTTTCTTTATCTTTTTCTTTTACTTTCTCTATTTATTTCTGATTTTACTAATATTTATCTCATTTAAGTTAAAATAAATTTTTTGTGGCAAATATATAAATAATAAAAGTTATCTATTAAATTAATGGTATATTATATATCAAGCAAATTACATTCAAGCTCTTGAGATCAGAAGTGCACTGTAAATTGGTTTCAATTTTTTTAAAATTTTTTCACGTTCCAAAAGTTATAAAATTTGCAGAGCTCGAATAGGTTCCTTTAGTTTGGGGTGTGTCCAGGATTTTATAATGTCTAAATCAATAAAATTAGTCTCTTTATAATGTTTAATTATAGTCGTTAAATTAATATAAAAAAAAAATAATTTTTTTTTCATATTCTATCTTCTTCTTCTACTTTCTCTATTCGCTTCAGGCTTTGCAGCCCTTGTGTTGTCATCTTAGCACTATCATTCATGACATCTAATTATTTTTGTCTATTGACTAATGGCTCGAGTTCTAATTATATTATTTATCAAATTAAAGAAACTAATTTAATAAATTAAAAACTAGAGAGATTCAGAGTTTTATCTGATTTATTTTTAATCATTAGTCAAATTAAAATAATATTTTTTGTGACAAATATGTTGATAACAAAACTTACTTATTTTGTTACTGGTAAATATACGATAAATTGTATACAAACTGAAAAGCGAAGCAAATTAATATTAATTTTTAAAAAATATTAAATTGCTGTTATTTGATATCAATTAAAATATAATTTTTTTTTATTATAATATTGTAAGATTAATTTTTTGAAATTTTAGAATATAATTTTAAATTTTAAATTTTTGAGTGGAAAAAATAAGTTATGTGAAAAATTAATTTTGAAATTTTTGTTAAGTCTTTTTTTTATACAGATTAGGATATAGATGTATAATTGTTGAAATTGATAAAAATAATTAAATTTTATGTTTTTTATCACGAAAAGTAGTAAAAAGGGAATTATGAAAAAATTAAAATTACAAAATTAAGATCAATTTATAATTTTTTAAAATCTGGATATATATATATATATATATGACAATTAATTTAAATAATAAATTAGTGAGAGATATGAGATAATACCCCTGAAATGGCTAAAATAGCCCCTGAAATGGAAATATTGGACGATCCTATCCTTACACTGCCTTGAGTGATAAGCTGAAATAAGCCAGCAAATGTAGAGCCCATCACAGTGGTCAATGCATTTATAGATATGGGGGCAGGAAAGTCCACCATTGTTGAAGCCTGCACACAAGTTTTTTGGTGCAATTATGTACCTAACACTTAAAATTATAAAAATTTGTGTTTCTTATCAAATGTATTCAAACACGACATAAAAAATAACGATATTAATTACATTGAGTTATATCGCAGACATTTAAAATTTAGCATAACTTTCACCTAAAAAAAAAATAGTAGCTTTCATATTAAGAAACATATTAAAAAGTGATGAATTACTTGCCATTAACACCGTAGTGCAAGAAAGGACGAGAACTGCTACGAGTAGATAGAGGCAACCGATCATCCAGTCGTTACGGTTGGTGTTTATTGGCGAGGAATCACTAACAAATATAGTTGTCAACAATGACTCTCGCACGAGCGGCATCAAAATTTTTTTAGTACTCTGCACCGCCTGAGGGCTTTGTGAAAAGCTGAGTGTTATAGCCCCGCATAAACAGATTAAAGTGCCCAATATCTTTGACCTACTGTAATCGCATCTTATGTTGAATTTCTCTAACCTACAAGATCAATCAAACAGTAGAAAGACCAAAAGAATAATTATAATATTTATTTAAGATACTTTCTCATTTTCATATATTTTTTACAAAAAAGAAATTATAGATTTATGTCTTTTAGAATTTTTCATCAAAATGTTTGAAACTAATTTTTTCTCATTAGTTAAAACACTCTTTTTTATCAAAGAGTTTTTTTTTTTTTCAAAATAGTAATATAAAGAAATCACTTAAATCTCATCATCGTAAGTAAAAAAATTTAACAAAAAGCTAAAAATATTCCCTACTTACTGAAAAAAAACATAATCCAATGGATGCTAATTTCATCCACAAGACGATGTTTCTTTAAAGCTGCGTTGGAATTAAGGGCGAGAACGACTCGAGTTCGAATCGAGCCATGCATAGCTGATAGCTCAGCTCAAACCGTCTCAATTCAACTCGCGTTCGAGTTGGAACAAGCCAACTCAAGTCCTATAAGAATTAATTTTCTTTTAAAAAATTACCTTCACTATGATTTAAAATTGAATTAACTACCTAATAGCTTATGTATAAATTTTAAATAATTATAATAAATAATTAAATATATTATTTATATTTAAAAATTTAAGATCGAGCAAAATTCAGTCATAATTTATGGCTTGACTCAATAAATTAGGACTGAGCTCAATTTAAGTTAAATATTGATTTGAATATTAGGAGACTATTGATTTTTTGAGCTAAAACTCTCGTACCAAATAATAATATAAATGTATTATGTATAAATATTTTATAATTTAATATTCTCATGAACTTTAATGTAATTTAACAAAAGATTATCTATGATTTATTATTCTCCATACCTGATGCAAGATGCAATTATGAAGACAAGTCCAGGGGCTAAATTAGGCATGGCAGTAGCCACAGCAGGGGTTGTCTTTTTTACCCCTATTAATTGCAACACTTGACCTATAGGAATTCTGTGAGCATAAAAAAACAAAAGTATCAAAAATAAATAACCATCTCATCAAAATAATAATAATAATAATAATATTATTATTATTTTTTAGAAATAATAATAATAATAATAATAACCATTGCTTTGAAGGAGAACTGATCATAGTAATTAATCTCTACTTAAAAAAGTATTAAAAAAATTATTAGATAAAAACATGAAAAAAAATTGTTTTATGTCTCATTATTTTATCTAAAAATGACCCAAAAATGGAGATTTAACCTCTTTATTACTCGCTTGATTATCTTTATTATGTATTTAATTTCTAAAAAAAATATCTACAATTATCATAAAAATTTTTATGAAAAAATTCAATTTACTCTAAAAATTGTTTCATCTATCAATCTCAAATATATCAATTACATATTTCATCTGTAATGGGAGGTAAGTTTTGAATAGTAATAAATATTTATTTTAGAAATTAAGAAAACTATAAAGATAATTTTTAACTGGCATTTTTAATTATTCCAAAAGTTAATTAGTAATGAAAATGTCACTTTAATGAACAAATAATAAGAAAATTTTATGCAGTTAACTTCAACTAATTTGGTTTTAAGATAAAGTAATTGTGGTGATTTTTTTCAAGTTAAATCTTTTTTTTATATAATCTAAAGTTAAATCTAATAATATAGAACTATTTAACTTATCAAAAATCAGTCCACGTTATAATTAAAAAAAAATTAGAGGAATATGATTAATTGATTAATTAATGTGGTTGAAATTAATTATGGTTTCAAAATTAAAATTTAACTCCCACTATAAAATTTTCAGCTTTTAAGGTGAATTATATTTATTATATACTTATATATATATATACATAAATTGAGGGGCATGCAGTTATATCAAATAATTTATGATTAAATGTTAATTGACTTAACTATTTGATTAAGATAAATTAAAACTAGTTCATGCAGGCTAAATTATAATTATTTATACTACGAGAAATTTTAAATGGAAAATTTTATTAAACAGGCAACAAAAATTGAAATACCAAGTTTAATCAAAGGATTGGGTAATAATGCAAAAGGCTAAAATTACAATTCCATCCTAACTTTATGTTCAAAGGTTATTCTCAATTTAACCAAGGGGTAAAATATAAAAATGTAATTAATAAATGCATTCCAAAAAGGGAAAATCGAAATACTAAATTTAGTCACCCTCCAAGTGCAATTAGCCCAAATCTAACCATCAGATTAACACCTAATTTGCTTGGCCATTTCTTCCTGCAAATTACCATAAATGGCATAAATCAATTAAATAAACAGAAGCAATAACTTTAGATAAATTTTTTTTGAAAGCAAAACTTTACGTAAATTTGAGAATAAAAATGTGATATATTGCAGTTTATATTTGAAAATTATATCATTTTGCATTTTATTTCTCAAAAATTTTAAAAAATATATATATACCTATATATACATTTATTGTATATATGAACTCTCAGCAATAAAAAAATAACATTTAATCAGATATGAATTGACTCAACTCGTGAACTTAATTTGAACCCGTCTTTGACTTAATCAGATATGAGTTAAGTTTATACAAGTACGGCTCATAAATAGATCAAATTTGACTCTTCTAAAAAATCTTATATACGCATTGATGAGTTAACTCAATTATAATCTATCAATAATCTGTTTTTAAAACTAATAATATTTTAATATTAATTATTAGATTTATATTATATAATTTAATTGTATTTTAAATATTTTTAATTAAATTTCATAGATTTATTAATTTAAATTAAAAATATTAAATTTATCAAAATTTGATATATAAATATTGTAACAAATGACTTGACAGGTTAGGTCCAGTATCTATTTATTAATAAAATAAGTTAATTATTAAAACTTTTTTCTCGTTAAACTCTAATTATATTTTAGTTCACATTTTTTTAATTTACTAAAAATTTCTTAAATTTTAACTGATAAATATTTAGGTACTTTTATAAATTTTAATTTTAATTTTTTTAATAATTAAAATTTTAATATATATATTACTTCCTTCCTGACAGTAGTAGAGGGAAAGAGAGAGAAGGATAGCGGAGGGAGGGGGGAGGCCCATGCCCCCTCCGCCTGTTCCTTAGTGGGAGGCAGGGAGGGAGGAAGAAAGAGAGGGGAAGGGCAACCCACTCGTCTTAATACTCCCACAAAAGTAAAAAAAAGAAGATAAGAACAAGGATAAATTTCTTTTTTATAACATGATCAACAATAATATTAAAATTTCAAAAATATTATNATTAATTATAAAATAAATATAATTAAGCCTCATTTAGTTCGAACTTTTTTTAAAATATAAAAAAAATTATTTTATTTTTTAAATTTAATGAGAAAAAAATTTATTTTACTATTAAAAAGTATATAAAATATGAAATATTTTCAATTCTAATATTTGTATTTATAATTAAAATTTGCGTTGGACAAAAATCTCATCTCGAACCAAATGAGGCCTTAGAGTTAACTATAAGTATCTTCCTGTAATTGACCCAAAAAAATATTTATTTTGAGTAAAACAAGGGGAACATACTTTTCGAAGATGGCGGCGAGAGGGAAGAGGAAGAGAGAGTTAACGAAGCCGCTAGCAGCAACAAGAAAGAGGGGTTCGACGCCGACGGCCAGAAGGCCGGCGATGAACACCGTGTAGACAGCGAAGAGGGCTTGGACGGTGACCATGCCGGCTACGATGAGGGTTCCCTCCAGCCGGCGGCCGCCACCTCCGTTAATGGAGTTCGACATGTTTTGAATGAGGAAGGAGGCGGAGGAAGGGGAAGCAGGGGAAGATGAGGTGGAAGGCGTTATTTTAACACGAGGGAATGACAGATACGCCAAAGAGAAGGGGAATGATGCGGAGGTTCACCGCATGCTCCGCTCGTTTAATGGGCTTGTCAAAGAAAGCCATGGAGAGGGGGTGGAGTTAGCGTAATTAACCATGGTTAGTCATATTGGGTTAGGTAGCGGGTGAGTCTTAAATGAGTCAAGTTGGGTCGTGTTGAGTTTGGTTCAATATACATGTTACATAGCTCTTGCGAGTTAGCCTCAACTCGAACTCTAACTTTCCGATTTAGATCAAGTCGAGTAAAATTTCTCTGAGTTCGGGTTGATTATCTAGTTGAACCAAGCCTTCTTTTTAATTTTATTTAAACATTTTTGCATATTATATATAATATTTTAATTAAATTTATATGTATAATATGTATTTTTATATTTTAATCTCCTCAATATGTATCCTCTAAAATATATGTTTATGTATGAAATATCTTAAATACATATCAAAATACAAATATCAAATGATTATGGGTTGAATTAATTTTATTTTAAGTGAGTTGATTTCGAGTAGAGTAAAAATCAAGTCGAGTTTATGTTGAATAAAATATGAGAGAGCTTCAAGTTTCGAATAAAATTATAAGTAACCTAACTAGGTCCGGGTTGATGAGTCAAACAAATTAGATATAAATCATAAACGTATTTATACACATACATATAAGCATATTTTAAATTATTAATCATAGTTATATTCATATTAAGGTAAATTGTACTCTAAATTGTTACTAATTTTAAAAAATGTATTATTAATATATTAAATTATAAAAGTGCTTCAGTTCTATTTTTTTCAGAATTAATTTCACTTTTTTTGTTGGTTTTTTAAATAGAAAAAATAAAATTAATTTTTTTATTAATTTAAATCATTTATATATTTTAAAAGACTTATATATCCCCTTATTATCAATCTTTTTTCAAAAAATTTAATAAAAATATAAATTTACTTTCTCCAATTTATTTTTTCTTTAAAAATTTAAAAATAAAAATATAAATATTATTATTTTAAAATTGTATTTTAAAAAATTAAAAAATTAATAATTAAGAATATCTTATTTCATAATAGCCTAAGGTTGAAATAGGAACCCAACAATAGTGCTTTTACAATTTTACGAACAAAAATCAAAGTTTTTTAAATGTTAAGACAAATTTACAATATCATTCTGACTTCGGGATCTCAAATACAATTTACCCTTCATATTATAATAAAAAAATTTCAAGCAACATATTTTTAAAATAATTTTATTAGATTAATAGCAATTAACTCACTTAACTTTGTGTCTATATGCAACTTAGTCTTTTGAAATTTCAAATTAACTAAATTGATCCTCTAGTTTAAAATAACGTGCAAATAAGTTCTTTGATATTAATAAAAATACTCAATAATTTTTTTTTGATTAAGCAAATTAGTCCGCTAATTAAAAAAAATATCCTTTATATCTATGGATGTAGTAATGAATAGGTTGAGCTGAACTCAACTCACTCAGTTTGTATTTTTTTTTTTTAGTTTTTAATTTTGAGATTTTTTACAAAATAAAAATAAAAAAACATTTTATCCCTTGCAAGAAAAAGAAAAGATGATTTAAACTTAAATAAGAGTTGCATTAAATCATGGCCACGGCTTCCTTTTTTGTGAACTAAAAGAGGTAATAATAATTAATAACTTTAGTGTACTTTATTGTAACATTGAATTTTTTTCAAAAAATAAAATAATTATATTGAAAATTTTAAGAAATAATTAACTACATGCCACATAATTTAGTTTTATTTATGCCTTACCCATCTATTCTTAATTAATTACGCTATACACACTTAAAATATTACAAAATCTTACATACACACGTTTGAGTTAAAAATTAATCAAAATCTATTTGAAAAAAAAAATATTCCGTTAGTAAATCATTAAAATTATATTTTTATTCTTAATGGTATATATTTTTCTATTCCTCAATACCACACTAAAGCGCTGATTTGTCCTAAAATTAATTCACATCGCGGATATCTCCTTCCTTTGCCGCTACCTAAATATTAAGATTTTAGAATTTTCAATCAAAATATATTTAAATATCCTCGAAATAAATGATAAATGGCTAAATTTTTTTGTAATCTAACTATAGTTAGATTATTGAAAAATTATGATTACTCATTATAATAGAAATAAATTAAAATGTGTGTATGTAAAATTTTATAATATTTTGAATGTGCATAATATAATTAACTAAGAATGGATGGGTAAGAAATAAATAAAATTAAATTATGTGACATATAGGTAATTATCCCAAATTTTAATTAAAAATTTCATCAAAAAATGTTTGCTGGTCCACTGAATAACTGCATTGTCCAATAAATAATTAATTATGGATTAAACTGTAATTTGATCCATAAATTGACAATTTATTGAAATAATAATTTATTTAAGGATAATTATCTACATGCCATACCATTTAATTTTATTTATATTTTACCCATCCATTCTTAATTAATTACACTATGCACACTCAAAATATTATAAATTTTTACATACACACATTTTAACTTATTTCTATTATAATGAGTAATCATAATTTTTCAATAACCTAACTATAATTAAATTACAAAAAATTTAGGTCGTTCATCATATTATTTTAAGGATATTTAAATATATTTTGAGTGAAAATCCTAAAACCTTAATTTTTAGGAGGCAGCAAAGGAAGAAGACATCCGCGACGTGAATTTATTTTAGGACAAATCAGCGCTTTAGTGTGGTATTGAGAAAAAGAAAAATATATACCATTAAGAGTAAAAATATAATTTTAATAATTTACTAACAGAATATTTTTTTTTCAAATAAATTTTAATTAAGTTTTATCTCAAATGTGTGTATGTAAGATTTTATAATATTTTGAGTGTATATAGTGTAATTAATTAAAAATAGATGGATAAGATATAAATAAAATTAAATTGTGTGATATGTAGATAATTATCTTTTTATTCAAATAAGTAATGATTTTCTTTAATTTATACCAAAATAAAATTTACACACGTGCCAACGTTTTCATCATGCCCCACTGGCCTGAGGAATAGACCATCCAACCTATTTGCAGCCTGCACCTTGAGCACCTGTAATTGTCAACATAACCTCACTGCAAAAAGTAGAGCAGAGTACATCACAAAAAAAGTGGAGCACTTTCTACTAAAGGAAAGATTATTGGAGCGAATCACGTCAGCGATTTGCTCACTAATTACATCATGTGATGAGATAAGAAGGCTCTATCGTGCATAGACTGCGTCAAGACGCCAACGCTTGAACGGGCTGTCTAGTTAGCATGACTGGACTGTCTATTAGAAAATCGGATTATGCAGTCATGCCAATTGGATAGTCCGTTACACTATCAAATTAAGTAGGCATCCGTTCAGAAAAATAAATATAATATAAGATCAGGTAGGTATCTGATTTGAACAAAAGGCATACCAATATCTTTTTTAATTGATATTTACTTGATTTTAAATTATACTTATTTTTTTGAATGGATACTTACCTTAATATCTACTTGATCTATTAGCCGAAAGGAGTATTCAGCTCATTCCTGGGAATCTATTGGGCTTGGGCTGAGTCACTGAGTGAGCAGATTAAACCACACTCATATATATATATATATTTGGTTCAATTTACATGACTAAGTCCGACCAGGGCTCAGGCTGGGCTGGACCAGGTCGACCCAAATGGTAAGTTCTTCTCCATAACAAGCTTTTACTCCAAAAATACTAGATATTAAGATTACTATATAATTTAAAATAATATCTGTACTATATAAAATACTACATAAAAATTTTACTTCTACAATTCTATTACAATATAGAATCACAATAATAAAAATTATGAGCTATAATATTTTTTTTAAAATATCAAAATTTAAATCTAAAGCAAATATTCTATGAAAAAAATCTGAAGCAAAAATTAAAAATACAATATTAGATGATCAGAGCATGTTCAAAAATATATTTCATAGCATAAAAAACTAATATATTTCGTAGCCTTCTTCCTTTCTCCTTAGGCCACAGACTTCATACCACATTCCATGCATTTCTTCATAATCGATTCAACCTAAAAAAAATTCAATTTCAAAAGTAGGATGATTGAAATATAATTCAAAATATAAAAATCATAAAAGAATAAAGAATTTATCAAGCCTCAGTGAAACGCATCCAAATCTTGAAGCCTTAGGTGCCGGGCCGGGGCCGGTGATCATGCTCAAGCTCGATCATGAATATGATTGTCTGGGCCGGACCAAGTTAAAGGAATAAGATTGAATTTTTTTTTTGCAACACAAGCTTAAAAATTTTCAGGTCGGGTGGGTCCTCGAGCCGTGCCCAGGTCTAAATTTTGGCCAAATCGACTGCAAAGTTCGGTTAGCCAGCTAGATGGTCCGAATTTATGATTATATATTATGTACAAACATAAACTAATTTGATATATTATTCTCTTAATATAAATTTTTTTTTTTTTATGTTAGATCAAGGTAAATTTGGTAAATTGAACCCTATTTAAGTTGGTAAATTACACCCAGATCCTTGAGGTTCAAAGGGTAATGAAAATGAGTCATAACTTTTTAAATATTTGATTTAGGGTTTTTTAGTTGTGATTTACATTGCTATTAGGTTCCTAAGAATAGTTCTCACATTTTGTTTTATGATTTTGGATGGAAACTATCTATTTTAATTTTTTTTTTGAAAAATATTTTTTATAGACCAAAATGCACGTGGCCTTCTTTCTTTGTGCAACTTTTCTAATGGCCAAGAGTCACGAAACAAGCAACGACCAAGCAGCGTGTCAGCAAGCAAGCAGGTCCAAGCAGTAGTAATTAGATGCTCCTTCGCATGGTTGGTTGCCAAGTGACGAGAGCGGTCTTCTTTACTTGTTGAACTTTCATCATTGATCCAATTGACGACACTGTTTCTTCAAGTACAATCTCCTAGAAGAGAGAGATGATAAGACTACTATCGATTAAAGAGAAAAGCTGAACAAAGACATACATAAAGGGGCACATGCTCAAAGTAATATTTGATGGCTAAAAAGATTCTATACAGTGATTTTTAATAGTTTCATTTATTTTAAGACTTAAATGCGATATGAAACACAACTGAAGGACCTTAATTAATAATTTTGAAAAGCTGAGACCTATTTAAAAAATCCCTTCTAACCACAGGCCCTTCTGCCCTAGGTGCAATTTATTTGTTTAGCTTTTAATTTAATATATACCTACACGATCTGATCATATTCCTTTACAAATTCGCATATTTGAATCATATACGAATACACTACTTGCATTCTTAGCTATATGAAATCTATATGATATTATTTTTTTGTTCATATTTTGATTCACAATGGCCACCCCATGTATTTTAATAGCAAGAGGACTTAGTTGCATTATTTTTAAACTAGAGGGACAGATTTGATAGATTTAATAACTAGAGGGACTTAAATGCACATAAGCTCAAATTAAAAAGATATATTTGCTATTTACTCTTAATATAATAACACCAAACTAAGTAAATAATAATTTAGGAATAATATAAATATCTGAATAATATGGTTAATAGCAATTAAGTTTTGGGCTTATGTGTAATTAAGTCACTCTAATTTTTACATTAATCAAGTAGGTCTCTTAGTTTGAAGTAAAGCGCAAATAGATCATTTGGTATTGATTAAAATACTTAATATAAGATATTTTTTCTAATTAATAAAGTTTAAATTTTATTTTTATTTAAAATATTAATTTAGTATTTAAATTTATGTCCATTTGTTAGAGAAAAATATCTTTTATTGATTACTTTATTAATATAAAATAATCTATTTACATATTACTTAAAATTTAAAAATATATTTAATTAATTTAAAAATTAAAAGAACTTGAATGCACGTGACCCTAAATTAAAAGGATCTAATTATTATTAACCTAAAGGCCTCGTTTGGTTCGAGATTTTTTTTTATAAGAAAAAAAAATTAATTTATTTTTTAAATTTAATATAAAAAATTTTTATTTTAATATTAGAAAGTATATAAGATGTGAAATAAAGTTGATTATAAAATCTGTATTTGTATTAGATGTGTAATAAAATTAATTTTTACAGTTGAAATTTGTATTGGACTAAAAAAAATTTTTGAAACAAATGAGGCCAAATAGTGTTAAAATTTACATAATATAAATATCTAGATTATTCTTATAGAATAATATATTTATAATTTTTGCATCCAAAATCTCTAACATTATTGTTATTACCATTGTTTTACGTTCGTTGAAACTAATCAATTTTATTAATTTTGTTTTAATTTTCATTTCAGATTGATCCGAAATTCGTTGGTTTTATTTAAATTGAAACTCTTATATTTTTAAAATAAATGTTTTTAAAATGTGTAATTTTAAGTTAAAAAATAAAGATCATGTTAAAAAATATATAATTATTAAAAATTAATAATTTTTAATTTAAGAGCAAAAATTAAATCGATGCCAAATTTAAAATCTTGTACATTTCGCACCAAAATATTATTATTATTATTATTATTATTATTATTATTATTATTATTATTATTATCTTCTTTTGATGTTTGCACCAAATTATTTAACTCGGCATTGTGCGTGAGAATCTCTGTACCCCAACGCATAACCTCGTCGCACTCTGGGCCTCAAATCAAGGCAACGTCGGACACAGACGCATGGCGACCGCCGGCGAGGGCTCGGAGAATTCGGCGGCGAGAGATACGATTATGGCGGATAGAATTGCCGACGAGGTTAAACTGTGGGTGGATAACGCTATCGGTGAGGCCATTCACCTCAAGCAGACTGCCTCCGAGGCCGCCGATGCGGCGCTCTCCGCTGCTGGATCCGGCATATCCCAGATCATTTCTGCATCCTCCGATCGCCTCCACGAAGCTCAGGTAAAGTTAGAGTTAGATCTCTCTCTTACTCTCTCTTCCACCTCTCCTAGTTTTTTTTTTTCACTTGTTTGTTATTTGTATTGTCCTTTGATTTTTACAGCATTTGATGAAACTGGTGAAGAAAGAGTACACTGCGTATGAGGATTTGGCGGTTGAGAAGATTAAGGGTCCTAGTTTCTAGAAATTCTTTTTCATCCCCTTTGAATGATTCTGTAGATATTGTTAATTTTTCTTTTTATTTTGCAGAGGGTGTGTTGACTGCAGCTTCACATCCAAACCTCTCCTTTTCCGTTGCTGCCGGCATGGGGCTTGTGGTGTTGAGGAGTAATAAACTTTCGATCATGTGTTTAGCACTGCTATGTTCTCCCCTTTTATCTATTAGTTTATTGCTAACTGAGGCCGGTTATTAGGCACATCAAACTTGATCTAGGGGATGAATTAACAGTTATTTGACGCACTATGTCTCTATTGTTGCTATCGTGATAGAGATCGGTCTACCTATCGATATTCCATTATTTAATCAGTAATTATGGTTCAGTTGGAGTTTGATACTTTTAATATGATGCATTTGATGTTATATTATTTATGTAAAATGTTAAAAACGTCTACAAATAGATACAAGTTAGGTACTTGTGGCTATAATCCCCACTGCTAATTGTTTCATAGCTAGGTTGTGCTGTAATCTGCAAGTGCCTATCTTCTTTGGCCTATGGATGAGAGTCGAATAGGAGTAGCTAATATATCAGATTACCTAATTCTTACCTTTTTATTGTGATTAAATCCTATATAAGTTTGTTCAAATTATTCAAATGATCAAAAACAAGCATAACTTTTGGCGTGAGTCTAATATTCTTGCTTAGTTATATTCTCATAGCCCGGGTCTCCCCCAACCAAACCTTAACATGAGATTAAATAGAACACAATTTCTTCACCATCATAGTGATCCAGCTAATCTAGATTGGCCCGTCCAGTCGATTAACTACCTTTCTAAATGTTGTTTGTCTGGTTTGAAAATTATATGGGATTTAATCTCAAAGCTAGCAGTACTAAGTTTGAAACACTATTTTCTTACTTTGAACCCTTATTAGGACAGTTATTGTTGATGTACATAATATCCTGGCCTTATTTGAAACTCATTAGACAATGCTGTTGTTTTATCATCATATAAGAATTACCTTTGGCTTGTTTGTTTTAGTTATGGCACGTTTAAATGGCATTTTTAGATTATCATGCCCATTTTGTCATGTTGCAGGGCCCAGAAGCTTTTTAATTCGAAATACAAGACGGCTGTTTATGAGTGAAGAGGTTTGTTGAACTATGAAGTTACTGATTAATTTGTATACATTTTTTGACACTTCCTAAAAACAAGAGAATATAACCATTCGTTAACATTGTTAAGCTATGATTTTGTTTATAAGGTAGTGAATTTAGAATTCAAAGTCAAAAAACTTTAGCATAAGGAGCTTTTGAGAGTTATAGGTGAAAATTGTATGATCAACCATTTTTTATTTTATTTTATTTTATTTATAAAGAATTTTATTTTAACTACATGGCTTGCATAATATCAAAACACTAGGGAATGAGCATTGTGGTGTGGAAATTTTAGCACAGGTGAAATTATGAAGATTTCTAATGATGGTTAATGATCAGGTGAGCACAAATTGATTTTTCATTTCAGCACATTTGATCTGTTTTGAGAAAAAAAAAGAGATTTTATATGAAGTACCGAGTTGAGTAATAGTTGAGTACTCAAAATGTGAAGTGACATGTTTTGATCACTTTGTTGTTACAAAATCCTAATAATGTAAAGGATCGACTTATGATATACAAATAAGTTCAAGTATAAATTGGTTTGTAGATCTCTTGGTGATCACAAGTGCTTAAATCTATTTTTTTTATATGGAGTAACCATGAATTTGTACCCAAACTTTATTTGACATTGCATTCATCTGTCTTTATACTGATGGAACATTGTTGACTATTAATGCTATTTGATAATAATCTGGTATATATTTTTTATTCTGCAGTCAATGCTCGCGGATGCTGAATCAAAAGTGAATAAACTGCGACAATCAATCAACCTCATGAAAAATGAAACTAGAAAATTGGAGGTACTTCCACATCTGCTTACATTAATTCATGAAAGTGGCAACCTTCTAGAAGCTACCAAAGTATTCCACGACCTTCATTATTACTGATGATATATTTGCCATTCCTAATTTTTCTTATCATTAAGGAACCTCCCTTCTACAATTTTGACATGTAGTAAGTCGCTCTGCTTGGTGTTCTGCCATCACCAAGCAAAGGTAGTAGGCCATAATTCTTAAATACATCATCTTTTTGCAATTTTATTTTCATAATTGTTATTATTACATTATTACCTATTTCCTCCTTAGAAAGCTCAATATAGACCTGCTGAAATGCATGACACTTTTTAGAAATGCATGACACTTTTTCTTACCCTTTTTTTGAGCTTAACAATTCACTCATGGCCCTTTTTTATTTTTATTTTTTTAGAGCTTAAAAAAGAAGAAAAACGGCCATGAGTGAATAAAGTATTTCTTAAGCTCAAAAACTACCATGACTAAAATTTCATAAAAAAAGCTACATGATCGATACAATCTTTTCAAGAAATAGCTATTTTATGGCCTTTGGTGGTCAATTAGAATTGGCTATTTTTGAATACTTGACTGCAATTTGATTTTTGATGCTTTGAGCAAGGAAAATATTTCCAAACTATACATTGATGGTAAGATGAGGATTCTGCTTATAAAATGTTTTACAATTATGGCCAAATAATTGAAATCGTGTCATACTCTAATTGTTGTTGCAGAAAAAAACTGGTAGGCATGGAGACCAATATATTGCTGGACATTTGCGGAGGATCTTTATATGGAAAAATACGTGAATTGAATTGGACAGCGAGAAGTTATTTTTCAAAAGATAAATTTGTGTCACAAGTTCTAGAGTTGTGTGGAAAATTTGTAATTGAAATACTAAGGGTATATGAGCTGAATAAGTGAATGATCATTTAAGGTGATGGTCATCAACTTATCATAAAACTTTTTATTTAGATTATAGTTACAAACATAACCTGAAGGTTTACTAAGATGTTTATTATCATAATGCATACAAATTAAGGATGAAAAATGTTTTCAATAATAATTCTATTTGTATCTATGTTATCGAAGTTAAATATCTCTTATTTTCAAAGCTTAACGCCATTGAACTACTTTCTCAAGTGACAACTTCTTTTTTTGATGGACGAGTGATAACTTTTCATTATATCTAGTCAATACTGCATTCAAGAATCATAATGCTTAATTAAATTATTCAGTAATCAATTATTTGTTATTGTTAAAATAAAAAAACAAGCAATTTGTTTCTAAATGTTTGGCCAACTGTTAATTATAACATATCTTAACATTTTGGTTGATCAGAAAGGTGTTACACGAGTTCATGCTTATCCCTTTACTTTATTTTTTGACCTTGTTCCAGGAGAGGGCCTTAAAGGCAGAGGAAGAGATGGAACGGGGACGAAAGGCTCTCAAGTATTTTTTAGGGCAACCCTATTCCTTCTCAGCAACTGAGTTTCTCCTTTTCTGTTATTAATGTAGTTCTAATTGTTATGCAGAGAGGAAGGCCGTCAAATTCAAGGTGAATTACGTTTTGTGAGGAAAATAGAGGGAGAAACTAATGGTATGCAGGAATTTTCCTTAGCATTCATAGATCTTCAACCTTTGTACTTGAATCGTTCCTTAGTTTGAATTGTATCACTTGGTGCCTTCTCAGGTATTAAGGATCTGATCAATGAACTTCCAAGGAGGGAAGCATCTAAGTATCGACCTATGGTTAGTATACCTTATGGTACTTAATCCTCCCATAGAGCACATCCACACGGTCTGATTTCTGTTTTTCTGTAATTTTCCAATCTTATCTGATTGCTTCGTATTTCTACGAAGTCTCAATAACTGTTTAAGCAGTTTGAGATCTTTTTGTCAGCTATTATATGCTTGCTTTTGCTAGAATTCATCCCGAGTGATTGTTACTTCTGATGTTTAATGCACTTACTCTTTCATCAAGATAAATTTAAATTGACAAATCACATCATATATAAATATCAATATTAGAACTAACTATACTACAAATCTTGTATAAATTTTGACATTAAAATCAATTTTATTTCATATTATACATAAAATTTAAAATAAAATTTAATTTTATCTCTTATATTATTGTAAATTTGGTGCCATAGGATGGCTAAATTTTGCATTTTCATTTTTATTCTTGAGTTACTTTGCCAATTACCTTCTATAATAGCTGACTTAATTTTTCATTTTTTACCCTTGAGTTATTTATCTTAATTACTTCTTAAAATTGCTCGCAAAATGCCGTAAGCTGGTTAATTTTACATTTTCACTTTTAATTTTAGTAATTTTGCATTTCCATTTTGACTCTTAGCTACTTATATCAATTATCTTTGCAAAACAAAGCAAATCACACTGATAGCTGTCATTTATTTGGATATGTGAATTATGTCAGTTTTTATTGTTTGCTTTTATGATTCTTTGATTTAATTTCAATGGTATACTGCAGGTTACTAAAAGTTGGTATTTTATATCTGAAATTCAAACATTTTTATAGAAAAATTTTATTTCTAAATAAATCAAATGGCTTATTTTGCAGGAAGTTAAAATGAGCCCAACAGGCTTTTGAAATTTTTTTTTTTTTTAATGTTTATTCATGTTATTAAATGACTGTTGGGCAAATTTTGTCAATTGCTTGTTTACTAATTTACTCATTTGTGTTCTCAAATTGTTGTCATTCACTGATAAATTTGATTCTCAGCCACGAAATCATGATGATATCTGATTCGTGTTTCGTTGCAGATTTCCACTCTAGTTTCCCAGGTCAAGCAGGAAAAGAGAGCTCTTAATAGAACTGTGTCGAGGATTGTCAATAATGGCATCCCAATATGACGAGCACTGTGGAACTCTGGTGCCTGCTCTCTCTCTCTCTCTCTCTCTCTCTCTCTCTCTCTCTTCTCTTTGAAGAAAGCTCTTCAGATCCCTAACATAATTAATATCATGAAAACACATTAACTTTTATGAAAGATTTTGATTCATGATCTGAAGTAGGTCTTTGGATGGAATAGTAGTAAATAAATAAGACTTTCAAGGTTATCATGATGTTGGCTCTGTAATTCCAGCTATTACATAAATTTATAACTTGGTCAATAATGAGGCTCATGCTCACAAAGCATCTTCAGGATTAAAAAAATGCAGTGCTTCATACAAATCTTCGTGTGTTTATTTGAGTCATGCATTTTAATGTCATATTTCTTTGGATATTACAAATGGACCCTGCAATTAGAATATCACACGTATATTATAATTCTTATTTAACTACGGATTTAATGGTCCGATTTTTTAAATATTGCATTTCAATTACAGTGAGAGCTTGGATAATCATTTGATGTGCAGGTTGATATTTAGTTTTAAATCAAATTTAGTTCAAATTCATTGAGTCAGATCATGAGCTATGGTTGAATCATATTTAATTGGCTTTATTTTTATTTTGTTAAGTATAAATAATATATTTAATCATTTATTTTTATAAATTATTACTTATAATGTGTTTATTATGTTTAAGTTAGCAATTAAATAGTTTTGTGAGCATAATTAACTTAATTTAAAATCCTAACATAAGCATTTCTTTAAAAAGAATTTTTAATTTTTGAAGAGCTCAACCTAACTTGATTAAGGCTCGAGCTGATTTGATTAAAGCATGAATTAAATTAATAGATATTTAATTTAATATTATCTTAATGTTATTTTATTTAAAAATATAATTATTTAATTTAATAATATTTATAAATTTATTAATTAAAAAATAATGTCTAAATATTATATTCTATATATTACATAATATTAAAATAATAATAAATCAAATATCCTTAATTTGAGAGATCTGCAAGTAATCCACCAAAACAAAAATACATTTAGTGTGAAAACACCAGCCAGCAAAAAATACCTCTTAATACATCAGCCAGCAAAAACAATAAAATCATAAGAAAACATTTCCTGCATTAAAATGAAAGAAAACTCTCTCAGACCACTGCAAAACTTGCATTACCTACAGTAAAATTAGCCAGTAGAGAAGAAAAAAACCACCACAAGAACGAGTAAAACTTTGATCTGCATTATTTACAAAAGCAGCAGCAAATGTACACGGGGGATGACCATCCCGGCTATTTCTCATGCCGTTTTCACCCTGAATTAATTATGAACAATGTCAAGAGTATTTCAAAAATAGATTTCTTAGAATTGGAGCAAATAGAATGACCTACATGAATGGGGCATGCACGCCAAAGGATTTGACTTCACCACGGCCTGCTTCATATGATGACAACAATGTTCTCTGCATGTAAGACGGTTACTTTCAATGGTAAAAAATGTCGGATTTGTTTTATAGCATGTCATAACTACTGTATTGGAAACCGATGTAAAAAGTGGATTATGGTTATAGTTGAGGGAGGGTGTGGGCGTGGGTGGGGTGTGTACCCTTTGTAGTTTAACATATACGCTTTGCCCGATCTTCAAGAAATATAGTGGTGTGGACACATATAGAGATAGTTATAGTTGGGCTTATTAGAGACGCGCTAGAGTTGATTCTACACTACTTATTTGGTTTGACTGAGTCACATTTAATCAGTTGAGTTTGTTGATTAGGCTAAGTCAATTTAGTTATAACTTGTTGAGCCTATTTAACTAAGTTATGAATTTAAATTTGAGAGTTATCTATTAAGGAGGGATTTTATTTTGAAGTTAGATAAAATTTAATTTTAAAATAAATTATTTTTAATTTTAAATTAGCTTTTCTTTAGTCCTACCTCGCCAAATTGGAATTGTGGCAATGATGACTTTCATATTTATAGGTAAAGAGTCTCTGTATATTTTAGATGATGAATAAAATTAATTTAACACTTTTAATTCATAGAATTAAATTGATTTTAAATTCCAGAAGAAAAGGACTAGAGTTTAAGGTGAAAATTCCTAAACCCCTAATTTTATTTTTCCTCCTTCCACCTTTCAAATCCTAGCTATCGTCATTCCGTATAATATAATTAACTGGGTTTTATTCATGCGGTTAGAACTTTTCAGTTCAAAGATGACTATCCACTGGTGCATCATACTAAAATCGAATTTGATCAGTCTTTGTTAGGCACTCATTGAGGTATAACCAGCTACTAGGCCCTCAAGTACCTAGACATAAATGCATCATAGAAAGAAAAAATTGACAGCAGATAAGCTACTTACATGGCTCTCAAACTCAGAACTGGTCAGATTAACAGCAAGGTTCCTCATCAGCAGTAATACCTGTCCATTAGCACAAGAGGCTCAAGAACATAGTATAAAATGTTTAACATTGAAACTTTTTGTGAGATAAACAGTTTCTTTCCATGTTCAAAGATTTAAAATTGGCATCAAGCTACTTTTTCCACATTTTCAGTATCTCCCAAGTTATTCTGGTTAGTATTATGAGCAAATTCTTCTCCATAAAACCTTGTTAAAGACAAATCTTAACCATTGATACTTCAAAGATTTAACACTTCTGATTCATCTCATAACAATCTTATAGTAAGAAAATGAGTAATAAAATAATTAGAGCTGCCAATTTATCTACCAGTTAACAACAGAATAGTAATATTAGCATGAAAATTCCCCCTTGACCTTGGTGCTTAGGAGGGTCTTGGAGCATCTAGCTCCAGGTCTCGTCCGAATATGGATTCCGGGTCTTCATAGGCTTTCGTTCTGTTCAGCCCATGTCCCTCAAGACACTCATCATCTAATGCGAGGTCAAATAGATCACCACCATTTTCTAAGGCCAAGGAATTCGATGACAATGCTTTCCAACCAAAGCATTGTTTGAGAGATTCTCCTCTCAAAAAATACAAGACCATGGATGGTCGATACTTTGATTTAGAGTTTTTCAAGATGTAGATTATGCCCTCTTATCAATGACTACAAGTTGAACAAATTCGCCATTTGTTGATCCCCAATTAATATCAATCTATGAACTTACTTTTATCACATCATCAATGTCAATACCACGGAGTTTGAGCCCTACGACATGAATTCTTATCTTCAAGGTAGGTGTATTGAGCTTACTCCCAATAGTCTCAATAAGTTTTTTGAGATAAATAATGTTACTGCTTATTTCTTCTTCTTCTTTCCTAATTACCACCCTAACATGGACAAAGGAAATCATCACAAAACCATGTTTCTATATTTCTTTGATCAGCTACCACCTCACGACTCCCACATCATGTCTAGCTAGGATCTTCCAATCGAGCACATTCCTCTCTATCATTTTGTGATTGTATGCATTTTTCCCATCACTTCTCATAGTTGTGCTAGTATTTGCATTGGACATCTCTACATTATGTATGCTATGACTTAGAGGTTTCCTTTGAATCTCAGTTCTTTTTTTATTTTTTTCTGATGCATTAGTAGTGTTTTCTACAGGTCTGATGATTTACATGCCTTATTACACATCATCACCCATTTTCGTTACCTAGGAGATGTTATCTCTTCTCAGGGACAAATACTAGATGGGACCTGAGGGCAAAAATTGGCAGGGGGAACATAAGCCAAATTGGGCTCAATGTTCACATCACACCTTTTGCATGAGGACCACAAAGATGTCACACTGTTGCACATCATGTCACACTGTTACGCATCATGCAGATCCACAGGAGTAGCCACAAGAGCACCCTGCTAATGATGAGGACCCTCACCTTACTGTGTGAGCTCATCAGGATGCATAGCAGGCTATACTTACTCCATCACATAGAGTAAATATTTGCCATGTTAGACTACAAATAACCACAAATTCACAGGCCTGGAGACTAGATATGATCAAAGTTTACAGTATCTGTTGGTAGGTCAACAAACAATGTTGTAGGGATAGCAAGCACTTGTTATAGGACAATGAGAACTCAAAGCCAGATAGGAGGCATTAGCAAAGTAGATGGTTCACCAGTTTGGACCTTTTCCGGTTTATCCTCATAAATATTACTGTCGACCACTAACACCACCAGAGGACCATATTTGATTTGTTCTTTTTCATTATATTTATTTTATTATCTCTATATTTGAACTTCTATATTTTGATGTATTTGGACATGCTCTCTATTTTGGCTTTTACAACAAAATGTAGATAATGATATATCTGACTCAAGCATTTATATGACTTATTTTTATCTCTTCCCTTTTTTTATGATTGGCAAAGGCGGAGATATTATTAAGTTTAAGCTATACATGTTTATGCTTTTTCCTAATTCATGGACCCATATGGGATTTACACTCTACTTAATTTTTTTTTTTGTTGAGGTTTTTGGCTTTTTTTGTGCCTTTCTTTGCTTTACCATGCTTCACGATTGATCATTCATTTTGTGGTTTTTTTTCATGGCACTCATATTTTAATACATGGATGTCATTTTCAATGTGTCTAGTTCTATTATATTTGGTTAATCAATGTATGGATAGTGTACTTTGAGCATGCGGCTTCCCTTTTATCATGATATTTTGTGTATAGGGAATAGGGATATTATGGGGAGCGCGACTCCCATATATTATGTTTTTTGTGTTTTTTTTTTTTAAAAAAGCCTAGGTACATGGAAGACTGTTAAAAGTTCTTCTGACATAGCAACAATCAAAAGCAAGCTTCGTTCCAAAAGTTAGTGGAAGCTATGTTCCAGAAGGAGTGTCTTTGATCAAGAGGATGCCCAAGGCTTAGAGGCTGAAGTTTTTGTTCATAGAAAGGCATACCGTTTCAGCATCAATCGGATCCATTTCCTGAAGTTTTTGCAAGTGATCGCTAGTGCTTGGGTCGAACATGCTGCCCAAGAAGCTATACACTCGAGCAAAGTCTGGCAGAACTGTATGAAAAGACAAAGAAAAGGATAAATAAAAAATAAACAAAATATCATTTAGCCCAAACTTATATGTCGTAATATAAGAAGCAAAAAACTAGTAGAGTTTCGTTAGAATGATATAGAATATGGAATTATTGAATTCCCACTAGTATCCATAGCATCTAAGTAACTAGAGCAGGTTGCTTCTATAGAGGATGCCAACTTCTTGATTTGTATATGCACCACAGGTAAATAAGTAGGGATTGCCGAAGAATGGAAGCCGCTAATAACACTAAATGGATAATAACATGATATTCAATTTCAAACTAGTATACAACTTAGTCTAATAGTTTCTGAACAAACTGATCAAAGAAGAAAGTATGTACTTAGGGCTGTCAGCCTTAAGAATATATATAAAAGTTCTAAGTAGGATAGGAGCCCTTTCATGCTACATCAGAAAGCTGCTTAAATTATCCCAAAGGAAAGAGAGTAAAATGCGCTTTTCTCCCCCTCTCAGCTCAATATCTAGAGAATCAATTAAATCACTAGGTAACATTAAAAAGTTGCAATGTGTGAGACATGAAGCTATCAAAACTCAAATGGCTTAAGTACAGAAGAACAACACAATTGTTTTTAAGAGAAAGGATGAAAAAGAAAAAAATAGCAAAGAGAGACAAAAGAGTCAACAATCTAAAAGAAATCCATACAAGGAAGAAGAATATCACAGTTAGGCTTCCAATTAGAATGAAAGAAAAGTGAAATCAAGGTAACTTTAAATAAGGTACCATTGCTTAATTTTCTTCAAAATTCTGTAACAGAAAATCTTGCCATGGAGTGATCATTTTTGTATTACAAGTGATAATGTGGTTGAATAACTATAATTTCAAGGCAAATCAGGTTGTAAAATAAAGTTTTACCGTGAAATGATGGTATATGATCTTCTTGCTCAACAATCTCAGAAGCTTGCTGAGTTCCATTAGAACTTCCCATGCTGCCGGAAGAGCAGCTACTGACCATCGCGGCTAAAGGAGGAGCATCTTCCAGAAAATGACATCTACCATTCAGTCACATCCATAATTTTACCTGATCAACAAAGGTCAAACGCTGAAAGAAATCAAACCTTTTGTCGGCTGAGATGCAGTAACAGGCTGAATGCAACTATAAGCCCAAGAAGGCACTGTATTTGTATTAGAATTCCTAACTGCAGATGATGCATTTCTCATGACAGTGTTCCCTTGCTCAAGAGGATGGAGAGGTTCTTCAACAGAATCTGCAGCTTGTGATGATAGCGAAGCTGAAGAGGTTTAAATTATCTCAACCATATTCTTACACTGTTAAAGCTCACAAAATTTCATACAAAATTCTAACCGTTCTTAGAGGCTTTCTGTGGATACGGATGAGCTGCTTTCCGCTTTGGCCGAGGCGGCGGCACATGTTCACCTGTCCCATTCTTCTGAACCTTCAAAAAGTACTTCTGTGCATGGCTTCTTATCTAAAATAACTTCTTATTAGAGCATGTAATAATTGAATAGTGCCTCTTCAGTGAAGCATATAGTTGAATCTTCAAGAAACTGCTACACAAATAACAAATTAACAATGCTGTCGATTCTTTAAGTCAATCATGGTCTTCAACATGAGAGCAAATGGTAATTTTGCTTGCTCAATACAACCAGAGGATGTAAATTTTATTGCAGAACATAGTCATACAACTCGAGAAATCCTATCACATCCTTTCCAATCACTAAAAAGGACTTCGATGATAAGCTCTTGTATGTCCATTGATTTATTTGTCACATATGTGCACACATCCTTATCTATACCATATGCATATGGTTTCAATGCACAAATACAAATAAGGTTGTTAACTTGGCTCGAAAATCGATCGAAAGTTGAATCAGATTTTGAATTGAATCGAGATAGATTCAATCCATACGAGTCGACTAACGAACCATTTTTATGGCTCAAAACTTTTAGTAATCCAATCTTGAGACGATGTAGGATTGGATCGAGCCAGCTCGAAATCAGATCGATTAAAAAAATAAAAAATTATTTATAAGTATATATACAACTTATTTTAGTATGTTAGCTTTTTCACAATGACTTAATAGATGACTATATTAGAGTTTTTTTCACAACTCTTATTCAAATGCTATTGATTGTATATTAATTTTTTGTTTCTATTTTTAACCATTAGATCAAAATGGATAGCATAATTTGATTTTATTGTATAAAAAAAGACATTTATACCTAACATTTTAATTGAAAGGTTGAAAATTAATCAAAAATCAGATGGACATTAGCTTGGATCAAGCTTGAATTGATAATAAATGAGTCAGGCCTAGTTCGGATCAAGATTGAATCGAACTCTTTTGTTCATATTTTGGATCAGATTGAGATAGAATAAAAAACTTTTAATTTAATAATTTAATCAAAATCAGATCGTTAACAACCTTGTATACAAATGATAGTGCATGCGAACTGATTGTATACACATACGAACCTATGAAGAAATGATATTTTTTAAATACTCTGTGCATGTGATTGAGATATATTTTATATGTGTTATTTGGTGCTTTTTGATAACAAAATACAATGGAGCTATGAAATAAGCTGTGGTATGTGAGAAGGTTATTATGCAGCTAGAAGTAATTAAAAAAATCTCAACAAATATTACTTTGCGCTAACTCTTTTGATTAAAAAAATCTCAGCTAGAAGTAATGATTAGTGATTTAGTGCTGAGACTCCCCCCGCCACCCCTCTCCCCTTTCCCTCCCTTCCTCCCTCTCTCTCCCTCTCTAACTATTGTTAGTATTATCTTTGCTGCATCAAAGATATCTTTGCTACATCAAAGATCACTTATTATTGGGCTTCTCTTCATATCACCCAACTTGAACATCCAACTGCCAAATTCAGATACCCATACTAGTACCTATATATAAAAAGTTTTTCATATTATACACAAATATAAATATATGACACATGGGACACATACTTACTGTATGTTGTATTCCTACCTAAAATTTTCAAATTATTGCTGCAGTGACAAAATCCGCAAAACCCATTATGTAATGTATACACAAGTACACAGGTGCACAAGCAAAAAAAAATACATCCATGCATTGCAGGTAAAAGCATGACTCATGCACACAAGTGCATCTTCCAATGAAAACACACTATCCAATGTATAGGAATCTTTTCCTTCAGCTGCACTAATACTGATTTGTTCCAGTAGAAACTGCATGAAAATTTTTGACATGGTGAGCAAATTTAGATAGATCTGGATTTAGACATCTAATTGTTCAGTTGTATTAGAAAAAGTTTTGCCATTTTAACAAACCAAAAAAGATATCCGTTGAACTTTGATAGAATTGGTCACACACAATTAGAGCCTTGTATTGCTATGCACTTGGCACTTCATGCTAGGAACAGATAAAATTTGTTTTTCATTCATGCATGATACTGTGGACAGCACATACCAAAACATTATGAAAGACCTATCCATAAGAGATATATGCATTCATGTTAATCATCAAAAGTTAAACAAACTGTTTAAGAAGTACCTGAATAACAGTTTTTGATGCAACAAATGCTTCTATCTTTTTCCAATCACGATCAAAACTGTGTGCACAAGAAGATACAATGCTTAAGAACAACTTCCAATGAAAAAACAACCGAAGCTTAGCATTTTACACTATTAAATAATCATGAGAAATATCAATATGTGAATGTCAGAAAAAATCCCAAAATAAAATTAGAAGGAAGAGGCATAAAATTATGGGGAAAAACTTTCAACGCTTGAGTATTTTGAGTTGAATGGTATGTGATCTATCAACAATTGTGCTAAACTGACAAGTGCTGAAAGATGCACTTATCCAGAATCAAATGTACCAAGGCCTTAGTGAAAATCATATGATCACACTATTTCACCAATTTCAGAAAAACTCTGAATAAGACTAAATCAAAGGTTTAGTTCAAAATTCAGCCGCATAAAAAATCTTGCATAACGTTAATGGCATGAAACCTTGGACCCAATATTGCAGATACTCAATGCATGCATGCAACGTAAGAGTGCATTTCACAAGATGATAAAGTGTGAAATACACTGGTAACATGGGAAACAAATCAAGCAACACACTTGTAAAAAATCAAAGATACGTTTGCAATGGTATGCTAAGTGTAATACACTTAAAATAAATCAAATAGAAAATGAATCAAATGTTTGCAATAGTACTCTAAGTGTAATCAATACTTTTGCCATTGCCATGTGTGTTCCTCAATAAATTTTCAAATGTTAGACACAAAAGAACAATCTTCAGGTTTCATTAAGTTTAATAATAAGAAATTCTCCTTTCTAATAATACCCATGCATAACTAATGTAAGACTCAGTGGAAAGAAAAGTGGAATAGATCACCGACTCAAACTAATAAGCAAGGAATCGAGAAACTTTCAGCCAGCAGATCAAGTAGTTTCACAGACCTTTCTATATAGGATCTAGGAAGATAAAGATAGGCTCAACAAGAAAATCCTGCAATTCCAAGCTACAGTACAAAATCAATAAGAAAAGGATACAGTATATGGTGCTGAAGCCCATGGTTAATAAATTAGCAGCAACCGTTCCCTCATCCAGAAGCAAAAAACAAATTGGATGAACTAATATCCAATCCAAGAATCCTCAAGTAGAACACAGAAGAAGTTAGAAGAGGGACAGATTTCCTCATTAGCCACAAAAAACCCCGGTCTATACAACAATTTCTGTACAATTGGCCCATGAGCTTCCCCAGTCCTTAAACCCTAATATCAGAACTATTCAAGTTCGATGCAGAGAGAGAGAACTTACAGTTGAAGAGCCTCAAGGAAGCGGTCGTGCTCCTGCTCTGTCCAGCTCTCTCTGGACTTGCTGATAGTGTAGGGCTTGCGAATCTTCTTGTTCGGGTCTTCGCAATATGAAGCCGCGGCCGGATAAGCATCAGCTCTGCTGGAGACCGAGCCAGCGGCGACACCGATGCCGGCGACGCCCGGTAGCGCCATGGAATGGCAAAGAGTCGCGACACCCTCTTTTCTCCCCCTCTTCCTCAGCCTTGGTGCCAAACCACTAACTTCCAGATAAAGACGAGTCTCTCCCCCCCCCCCCCCCTCCCGGGCTCCACCACCCGCACCACCCCTCTCTCTCTCTCTCTCGCTCTCTCTCTCCGCTTCGCGGCCCTGCTTCTTCCTCCTGTCGCTTTCGTATTAGTAGAAATTAGGGCGACGGCGTTACGACTCCTTTTCGTTAACGGCTGGCAAAAGGTACGCAAAATACTTCATACTCCATACTCGCTTAAAATTAAAATCGATTCAAATTTTTATGACTCAAAATTAATTAATTCAAAATAAAATTAATTTAAACACATAATTAATTTAATAGTCAGCGTTACATTTGATGCATCAATAAGAAGGGCAAAGCTCGTATGTGGGTGAGATTGGACAGAGTCTGCTTCAACTCAGCTGCCTTATCTGCTTTGCCGGGCTCTGTAGTTACTCACCTTACTAGAATCGGATCAGATCATTGTCCGCTTTTAGTTCAAGGTAAGAACTTGGAGTTTAAACCGCAAGAAAGCATCCTCAAATTTGAAGATGTCTGGCTTGAAGAAGAGTCTTCCAAGGGGATTGTGACTAGAGAATGGCAAAAGCCTGCTCATGGTACCCCTCCTACCATTCTCAATCACAAGTTTGCTCGCACCCTCCGCGCACTGAAATCTTGGAACTGGGACAAATTTGGGGATCTTAATGCTAGAGCTAAAGACCTTGAAAGCAGAATTGCTGAGCTTCAGCTGAGGGAGTCTGTGGGCACTGGCCTGATTGAGAGTGAGTTGGACTGCCTCTTACAGCTAGTTGCAGAATACAACACCACTCTTAGTAGATTGGAGACCTGGTGGCTGCAGAGAGCCAAAGTGAAGTGGGCCAAGTGTGGGGATCGCAACACTTCTTTCTTCCACAAAGCAGCCACTTGCAGAAAGCGTATCAACAATATTCGCCGCTTAGTTTGGCAGAATGGTGAGGAAATTTTAGATCAAGAAGGGATCCGAGCTGCTTTGGTTACCCACTTCTCCTCGAAATGGAGGCCTCCTATTCCACCTTTGCCAGAGCTGAGCATCCCCCCACCCAGAGCAACTATTTCTGACGAAGATGCACTCAGGATCAGTTCACCAGTCAGTAACGAGGAGATTGTAGCTGCTATCAACTCTCTTGGCAACAACAAGGCTCCTGGCATTGATGGCATAACCAGCTCCTTCCTTAAGGGCTACTGGAGTGCTACCAGCACTGATGTCTTGAATGTTGTTCATCACTTCTTCAGAAATGGGTCTATGTCAAGGCGTTGGATGGATACTTTAGTGGTCCTTATTCCCAAAGTGCAGGGCGCTGAACTTCCCTCCCAGTTCAGACCCATAAGCCTTTGCACTACCATCTATAAAGTTATTGCCAAAATCCTTATTAATCGGGTGAAAGATGTCCTCAACTCTCTCATTTCTCAAGAGCAAAGGGCCTTTGTTCCGGGGAGAGGTATCTCAGACAATTGCCTGATAGCACAGGAGATGATGCAAAGACTAGCTTCTTCTGAGTCTTCCACCGGGTATATGTCCATCAAGGTGGACATGGAGCAAGCTTATGACAGAATGCGGTGGGACTTCTTGCAAAAAATGCTTCAGCATTTTCGCTTTCCGGACAATTGGAGCAAGTGGGCCTTAGCTTGTGTTGAAGGCCCTAGGTTTGCCTTGATGATCAATGGCCAAAAATCATGATATATATATATATAATTTTTTTAGACATATATTACTTTTTTTTATATATAAATATATTATATGAAATATATATAAAAAATTTCATATATATATATATATACATAATACACATAAACTTAATTAAAAATTTCTATATAATGTATATTATATGTAAAATAAATAATTAAATTAAAAATTAAAATTTAGTTTAAATTCAACTTAAATATTGACTCAAAAATACTCAAAATTTTTAAATTTAAATTAAAACAAACTTATTCGAACTTAACTTTCAGCTGAGCGAGCTAGCAATTGGGCTCAACAAGGTCTAAAAGGGAAATATGCTAAATTTGAAGATCCAAATCTTGACATTGATTTATTATATATTATATTAGGATAAAATTTTCAAATTAATATTATATATCACATTAAGATAAATAGGGTGCAATCTTTCAATATATTATGATAAGGGCTGATGAAATTATAATAAAATTTAAACCTCAGATACCTTTCAGGCAACAAAACAAAATTTGTAGACCAGCATAAAAAATCTATAAACAACCCATTAAATTATCGATATAATAATGTACGAAGAAGTATTTTTTAAACATATACATTATTTAATTTTATGAATTTCGAAATAATTCGAAATAGATGAATGATATCATATTTTAGGTTAAAATTGTAATTATTTTTTTTTTTCGAAAAATGTTTGATTTACTTCAAATCTACAAATGATGGAAGAAAGAAAATTCAATTTTGAAATTACTTTTAAGTTATAAACTACTTAGAATTCAATAATACCTTGAGCTCAGTTTGACTTTTAACACTTCAATTCTTGAAATATTTTAAATTTAAAAGAGTTTTATCATAATTCATGATATAATTTATTAATAACAAAAATCTAAATGTTCTACATATTGACAAAATTTAAGGTAAATTGCATCTGAGCCCCTAGAAATTGTGAAGTAGATCATGTCTGTGATATAATTTATTATAACAAAAAACAAAATGAATGTTAACGTACGAGTGCATAATTTTTCGTAAACAAATAAAAAGCGAAAAAGAAATACAGTAACAAGGGGGAAAAGTCGAAAATCCAAAAAATGAGCAAACATGAGATAAGGATGAATGACGAGCACAAGCACCAAAAATAATAACATTTAGGTGGAATCGAATCGTGAAGCCTGCATAAATGGCAAGGATGGGGAAGTGACGATGTTCAAGATAATTTATGATCAAATTGATGATTATTGATATGACAAAATAATTATCCTTCATTATTTTACTTGTTACACTATATTACATTAAATCTCACTTTCTCATATACAATAATACATTATAATAGCTAATAATAATAATAATGACCAAATGAAGCTCCACCCGAGCTCAAATCTGATGTCGATATTGGAATAGGTATTATGGGTGTTCTACATTAGCTCTCCCTAATTGTGAAGAGCTCAACTCCATCGAGTGGTGCTCCTGATATACTTGTAAAAGATTTGGACATAGTGTCTGTAAGTCCTGAAGTGGTAGTTGGTGTCATTAGAGGGAGGGTGACCTTTCCATCTGATCATAAATCGTCTCGTACTACTGCACTTGGTTGAAATTGCTCCTTCATGATAATCTCTGGAATCAAGGATATGATAATACGCCTTCTTGTGGGAGAGTAAGGAGGAAGAGTACCTATACAATGGGTGAAAATGATGCTCGAGTTTGTTGGCATCGAAAGGAGGATAAAATTCTTAAAATTTTCTCTACTGTCAGGTGCATGAAATCAAATAAGAACCTCAGTAGTGAAAATATCTGTGGTAGGACGTTGTGTAGGTGAAGTAGTTGAATGTGAAAAATCAATAGGTAATGACTCATAATATAGAGTTAGGTCAGATATATTGAAGACTGGATCAATACCCATTTTTATTGAAAGATCTAACTCGTTGATATTATTATTAATTTTCCTGAGCACCTCGTAAGCACCCAGTTTTTTATCTGCTAACCTTTTGTGGGTTCTTACAGAAAATTGCTCAGGATTTATTCTAATTATAACTGAATCATTTTTATTAAATTCGATAACTCTTATATCAGTTAACTGTATCTTTAATCTTATCATAATTTAAAGTAATTTTTCGTTTAATCTCAGTGTAAAAATTATGCAAATGATGTGCAAATATAAATGCAAAGTTATTGAATTTACATGTGGGAGGAAAATCTATTAGATCAGCAGGTAAGTGTGGATTGTATATAATGAGTGATAGCTTGAAATTAACTTATAACAGTTACCCTATTGACCAAATTATTGAAGGTGAATTCCGTTATGAGAAAAATTAGATCCTAATTAGATGGATGTTCACCTACTAAATACCTTAGTAGATTTTCTAAGCTTCTATTTATCATTTCTACTTGACCATTAGTTTGTGGCTGGTAGACGTTTGATCTCTGATCGTGGACCTGCATAAAATTTAGATATGGTGACACTTACATTCTCGACCAAGTCGTATCAAAAGATCAACTCATTGAAGTAAGTCATGTAATCTATGACTAAATGGAGCCTTGATGGAGGAGGTAAACTCATCGAGCAATTGGCCTCGATATGTCAGGGGAAGGTATTTTTGTCTTAGGGTTTTCTTCATCTCGTCTTAAGAAATAATTGGAGCCTGACCATCATTGAAGTTATTCTCAAGATATATCTAATATGTAAATCTCACCTTCATTTCTTCAGACAACTTTATCCAAGTAAATCTCACCTACGTTTTCTAGGAGTTTAATGCAGGGATGGACCTAGAGTTAATGCAATAACAAAGCAGTGGGACTTAAATTAAATGCAGTGAAAACAGAAGCTTAAAAATAGAAAACTGTCAGGAAAAATTGCAAACTAAAATTACATACAGTATTATGCAGGAATAAAATAGATTATATATCCAAAATAATTCTAAAATGCTAAGAATAATTTTAAAAAATTGCAGAAACATCCAGATCTATGGGCTCAAGCTATGAAGCACGAGTACGATACGGCGATACAGATACGATACGATACGGATACGATGATATGCCAAACTTAAAAAAAGTAAGATATGGATACGTCAGGATACAGCTATTATATTTATGTATAATACATTATATTCTCATATTTAAGATATAAATCTATGGTAGATTATACTAACTTATACATTTTGTTATAATTTTCAAAAATATCTTTTAATTTTTTTTAAAATTAATTATATTTTTTTAAATATTATTAATATCACTAAAAAAAATTAGACAATTGAACTATAAAAAATAAAAATATCCTTCAATAACTATTGAGTTTAAAAAATTTTAAATTAAAATAATATTTTAAATTTATTTAATTACTTTCAACCTATCACAGATCATCTAAGTGAGATGGGAGTTTAAATATATTTCAATAAATTAATTTCAGTTTTAATTTAAATCTGATTTAAATTAATTAACTCAATGCAAACGACATATAATTAAAAATAACATAAATAATGTGACATAAACTCATATATATTAATCTAGTTAAAGTAGATATATGCTCTCCTCACTCTGAGTGTTAACTAAACAAATAAACAAAATAAAAAAGATTAAAGTTCTATCATTTTCATAATATGAGCTTGATTAAAGTAAAAAGAAAGTGATCGATGTCTAACAGAAGCAAAGATAGTATGGTTGATATAGAAAAACTAGATAATAGAGTTGCTTGCAAATAGCAAATTCTTTTTCTATTGCCGAAACACTAGCGTGCATTAAGCATTTTGTAATCTCAATTGTGTGAATTCAGTATATCTCTCAATCTTATTATTTGAGTCTATGCATGAGTTGTGTTTTATGTATAATATATTTTTTATTTTTTATAGTGTAGGCCAAACCAACTGTTTCAATATTTTTTTCTTTAATTAGAAGTATCGAAAAGTATCGGGCAAGTATTGAGCAAGTATCGGGCAAGTATCGGATTTTTAAAAATAAAAAATAAAAATCGATACGCCACGTGGCGTATCAGATACGTATCAGTGGGGTATCGGGGAGTATCGGTATCCGATACAGATACGATATGGATACGTTAGGCTCCACGAAGTATTGGTATTTCATAGGACTCAAGAAATTACAGAACAGTCTCTGAACAAATGCAGAATGAAAAAACAGTCGCAAAATTGCAGAAATAATTTTGTAATTGTAAAAATATCCTGCAATTTATAGAAATAATCTATAATTTGAAGAAATTACAAATAGAACCTAAAAAATTACAAAAGTAATTTCTGAAATTATAAAAAGCTTCTAAAATTGTAAAATTAACCATGGAGTTTCCTAAAAACAACTAAATGAAGGCTTAAAATAGTCAAAATAAAAGCGATTAGGGTTAGGAAAACCTTAATTAACTTTTTCTGATACTAAATGATGTAAAATAAAATATAAAACATGATTTTCACGTTTTTAAATTGTAAGAAAAAATATTTTTAATTATGTTTCGATCAAAGTAGGTTTAAGATATGATATTTATCAGATTTTAATAAATTAATTCATAGACATAATTATCATATTCATTAAATATTAACATTTAAAAATGAAAAGATTATAAAATAAAAATGAAAAGCAATTTATGTCACAAACAAGCTAAATCGAAAAACATAAATATATTATATTAAAGATGAGAGGTTGCATAGAGTGATACATAATGAATGTAAAAAATATATAAATAATAAAAAATATAATAGAGATAGGAGAGGATTCAAATCCCATAATCTAATACTCAAACCGACATAAAAATTGTAGAAATAATGACGATACTCTCGTACAAATCTCATCCAGCCAGAGGCCCCTCCACTGGCTAGGTAGGTGGGGGCGGCGATGGCAATAGCAGCACTGTGGTTACAATGATATCAAACTATGTCACAACGACTGTAACAACTCAACCCATCATAGATATTATCCTCTTTGGCTTTTGGAAAACTATGTAATTGAGCAGCTTCACGAGAAGGTTACCCATCCCAATACTACTCTAGCCCGAGTACACTTAACTACAAAATTTCTCATCATTAGCCTCATGATTTCACCTCAAAATGTATTTACGAAGGTATAAGTGTCTTTTCATATATACCCAACATCTTTCTCTTGAGATATCACATATTCCCCTCTTCAAGAGTCAATGTCCTCGCTGAGGTTTACCTCACTATTATTCAAGAAGTCACGCAGAGTAGTTTTGATATCATATGTAACAACCTAGACCATCGTAGATATTGTCCGTTTTGGCTTTTGAGAAACTACGCAATTGAGCAGCTTTCCAAGAAGGTCACCCATCCCAGTACTTGGTTATGCTTAATTACAAAATTTTTATCATTAGCCTCATGATTTTATCTCAAATGCATCTACGAAGGTAATGAGTATCTTTTCATATATACTAACATCTCTCTACTCTGTCGATATAGAATTTGCTTAAAGGTGATCCCTCTTAGGATATCACTGTGGTTGAGGGTCATTCTAAGGGAAGAAGTTTCAATGTATTAAGAATTCTCATGTGTTTCACCACGTCTATTTAAAGGCTCAAGCTATGCATTTCTTTGAGTTAGCTCATATAATAAAGAGAAATAGGGAGAAATCCCATGAAACAAAGAAAAGTGGAGGACAAACCTATAAAACAAAGAGGTGGAATAGTTCACCATAAAAAGAGAGGTTAAACTATAAAAAAGTTTTGGGTCAACTTAATCGAACAGGCAAATCTTTTAACACAACAATAACCAAAAATACATTTCACTCTAAAATAAATAAAAAAAAAATCACTCTCTAACACATAATAATATATCATAATAGCTAATAATAGAAAAGATCAAATGAAACACCTCTTAATCTCAAGTTCGATGTTAGAATCAATATTGCAGATATTCTACATCACTCATTCAGAAGAGAGATGGGGAAGAACAATAGATCTTCAGAAGCCGAAGATGAAGGAACAACTGATCCATGCATCAACTTTTCTCAAAAAACCAAATCAGGAAGAAAAAAAACCAAAAAAAAAAAAGTCAACCAGCAAACCTGTCGATGCAGTTAAAATACTTATTTGTGGGACATCTAATTCAACACAATATATATATATATATATATATATATATATATATTCATGCAATCATATTAATATTATTTTAATATCTTTATTATTTATAAATTATGAGTAATGCAACATATTTTTCACATATGATTTCCAATCATTAAAATAGATTAAATTTTTTTTAGCATATTACCACATAAATAAAGTCAACTATTTTATTTACGAGACACCTGCTGCATAATAATTCTAATTAAATTTAAAATTTAAAATTAATTTTAAATACTACAAAATATTTCGCATCAATTATTATTTGTACAATTTAATGTCAATGATAGCACTATTAACTAGCATTTACTATGGTGGGTTAGCTGACGATGGATCCCTATAGTTCACCTATATTTATATTTTAACCTGTGGACTTTTAAAATTTACTAATATATCCCTCTTATTTAAATGTTATAGCATTTACAGTTCCTAAAAATAAATTATAAATTACATAAATGATCCAAATAAATAAATCCCATTAGCATTTACAAAATATTTTACCAATAAAACGATCAACTTGCAGTTTCAATTTTGCCCTCATCTCGTGCTCAGCAAGACATTAATAGAAAGAAAGGAGAATAACCGATAAAAAAAATAATTTACATAGAATAAACAAAATTCAACAAAATTGATAAATTTTACATTAATTTCTTTAAAAATTAGTAAAACTTCAACTAAAAATCTCCAAATAATTTTAACTATATTATATATAATTCACAAATCCATACTTAAAATTTTCATCTCATTAGATCTCATTAAATTAAATTTACAATGATTTGTATAAACTTAATAAATAATAACTAAATTTTAAATTTTATCTTTTAAAATTTTAAATCCAAGATTTAATTTTAAAGTAACTTACATGATAGTTCTCTTAAAAAGATCTAAATTTTGGGTTTTAAAGTTTAGGATTTCAAATTTAATAATATTTTTACCAAATTTCTTTGAATAGCGTCCCCATAGAGTAAAATTTAAATTTTGGAAGAGATAGCTCCTATTCATCATTATGATAAAATGACATCTAAATACTATTTTAAAATAAAAAATTATGTAAATTTTTTAAAATATAATTTTAACCTATCACCAAATCAAAAAATTCATTTCTTCAGATAAGATAATGCAGCAATCTGACAAGAACACTAAATGAGCATTTGATTCGTTGTTATCTTGATATTATTTTATGTAATTTAAATGTCTTGACATCTAAATATCATTTTTTAACTAATAATTTTATAATTTTATATAAAATTATTTATAAATGTCATTAAACCAACCAATTAGTTTCTTTAGATAACATAACATAATATAAATATAACGTCAAGATAATATTGAACCAAACGCTCCCTAAAAGAAGTTTGAAATTAGGGCCAAAAGAGAAGAAATTGCATCTGCAAAATCATAAAATTCTCAACCAAGCACAGCCAAAAGTACTCTTAGCAGCCTGCTAACACTGTTCCTAACGTGGCTGAACATGAACTATTTGTTTTGAGTAAGATGATATAATCTCAGTAACAACCCAATAATAAAATCTTTTTTTTACTCATTATCCTAAAATTTACTAAAAGGACTACGAACAATTTTTTTTTTTTTTTTCTATGCTTTTTTCATCTCTTCCAAACATGACATCACAACAGAAGCATTATCCAAAGTTAATATGGAACAATAAGCTCAAAACTTCTTTAATAGTAGTGAATTCAACATAAAATCATATATGAACAGCATGGGAGTCACCTGTACCGTAGGTTCATGTTGATCTCAGGACCAAACATCCCAGGAACATGCCCGGGAATGGCGTGACGGTACTGCTTTGGGTTAGCTCTAATCTCCATTTCGAGCACCCTTTCGATAGCCTCCATTCCCCCAGCCGAACCATGAACTGGCCCTGCAAAACAAAAGAAAGATGAAACACGGATAAAATAAGAGCCGAAGCAACAATCGACTATTGAGTTCAGAGCTCATATTTTGGATGTGTATGAAATTAGAACTTCTGAGCATTTTTTTTTTACCGTTGCATACAGGTACAAAGCTCAGATAAAGGAAGAGTTGCAGAGGTTGACAAACGACGTAAGGCTTGCCGCTTATTTATAATGAAGTCATCTGATACCTAACCCAACTAGTTTGAGCTTAAAGTTTTACTCTTGTTATCATACTATTGTCTCGATATTTTGTTTTCTTATTCTATGCTATGTTTAGGAAGGTCTCAAATTTAGTTTCCTTCTTGAAGCCAATCTCCTATAAAAAAAAGGGTAAAATGGGAATAACACTTCGGCAGTCATATTGCACCATAATGCACTAATAGTATAATGCTCAGGTACAATGATCTGTCAGACTGATTTAAAGAATCAAGTGATTCAATGTGGATGACAATGCTAAAAAGCAGCGGCATGAAACTATATTCCTTTTTTAACTGCATGAAACCTAAAAAACGGAACTTATGATCGTTAGCAAACATACCCATAGCCAGGCCTTCGTGGTTAGGCTGTCTTTGGAGCAAAAACCCACGTAGGTTATCCATGTCAGGTGATAATCCATGCATTTGATTCACGGCATGTGACAATGGTAAACCACGTGGAATACCTGGAATTGAATTATGGGGCGGGAGATATCCAGGAAGCGGCATGGGCTGTACCATACGATGATGGATCGTAGGATCTAAGCGCGGACCACTAATATCGTAACTATGGTGAGAAATCATATTTGAAATTGGATACATGGCATCTTGATCAACAAACTTCATCTGAGGATTCCCATATGTTGGATGATCTGGGTGAGCAAAAAAAGGCCGTGAGTAACTCATGTGATGACGAAACTGCGGAGGTGGTCTACCCTGAAGGCTATGACAAAGACCATCAGGATCGACGACTTCACCAGGACGCATGAAATGCGGATTATCGAAAACAGGCTGCCTCGAGCATTCTCCATCTCTAAGAAAAGCATGAAGCATCTTATCATTTAAGTCTACAGCAGGTTTTTCAGGTAGAAGTGGCTCGTTTCTATTGTCTTTTGCAAAACGCAAAGAGTAAGAGGCCAAAGGATCCATAGATTCATTTAGGGAAATCAAAGAATCCTCTTCTGGAAGGTGAATATCGCCAGCAGCTTCTTCGGGGAGGTGAATATTATGATCTCTTGTATGTTTAACATTATTACTGAGCTGTAACATTTCGTCCTCCAGAATAGCCTTGTTTGTATGTTCGGGAAATGGAGAGATCGGTTCATCAGCAGAGTTAAATGGCAACCCAGGGCTTCCGGTAGCATCATTATTGATGGAACCTCTCTGAGCCGAAATTGGTGCTTCTGTTGAATGCAGCTCATTCATAAATGCTGCACCGAATAATGCCTCGAGGGTCAGACGTTTTTCAGATGTGTGTTCAGTGCCACCACTATCAACTGCCGGGACATGGAGATTAGCCTCACCTTCAGATGCTGCAACCATTTCAGAGCTTCCAATAACAGCAGGAATAGCAGATGACAATGTGTCTTTCAAATTTGACCCCATATGCAGCAAAGAAAGAAGATGCTGGGATGCATTGTTATCCACTGCATCTTTATGTTCTTCCGAGTTAGCATCAATAAGAGTTGATGATGATCCCCGAGAAAATTGACTGCTGGACCCACTGTCTTTCATTTCAGCTAAGATTGACTGCTCAAGGTCTTCACACGTGAGGACAGCACAAGGATTTTTCCTATCAATTTGGTAGAAATTTGTATGAATCATAGACATGGGAGAAGATGGAGAAGTAAGGAGCCTTGAAGTATCATTGCTTTCAGAAGGCAAGCTTGATTGCATCTGTTTAATAGATTCGTCATTTGATGCCACATGAACTTTTGGACCTACTTCATCATTATTGACAATTAATGAAAGTAAATCCCTAGACGAAATGTTTTCTGTAGGATTTTTCCCTGCAAAAACATAGGAAGCAATAAGTCTAAGAAAAGAGAGATTCCAACTAAATACCTTTTCAAAAAGGTTACCTTCACTTTCTTCTAGGAACAGGTGAGCAAATTTGGAAGAGGAAGCTGCCAAGTGATTCCTTGCTTCATCCTCCGCTTTAATAGCATGGTTCTGCAAAGCATGTATATGGTTCAGATTCTATGCACGTAAAAGAACATGAATATTGCAAGATTTTCCTAAAACTACATTGCGATTTGGATGTATCAAAGTACATAATCATGTCCACACACATCAAAAAGGTTGTTCCTTTGGATTTGAACCTTGATCCTTTTGTCAGTTGCATTTTACAAAGCAGTTATGACTTGATGTTTGGATCTGATCTTTTTTTTTTATGGAAGACGTTTGGATCTAATCTTAAACATAATCTTCTTGATAAAAAAAAATCTTAAACATATTCATTCAACCTACGTATCATCATGAAAACTGTTCACGTAGAAAAAGTATACAAATATCTGCCTCGTGAACCATAAATTCAGGAATGAAGCAAATAGTGATGTAGAATCAGAAGTGGCTAAAGAGAACCGGAAAGGAGTAAGGAGAGAAAGAGGAAGGACAACAGCAAAGTGGAGAAGAGAAGGAAGAAGAGAGAGAAACTAGATTTAGAGTAAAATAATTTCATTTTATCCAGAGCTGCAATCATATATGACAATAAGGTTTTTTATAGTGAGTTTTCAACCCATAAATAAAAGAAATAACTTGCTAAATAGGAAACAACAAAAAGCCAATAAACCCAAATAACACATTTTCCTAAATAACACAAACACTCAAAAGGAAATACAATAAGGCAACATAACTCCTTTAATTTTCAAATCTTTTACTCAAATTTTGTCTTTCTTGTGCCTGGAATATCTGAGCTAGAAATTACGTGAAATAGTAGATGGATCTCCATCATTCTCCCCCACTTGAAGAAAGCTCGATTCCTTCAAGGTAAATTATAAGTAGGAATCCAAAAGAAGGGGCTAAACTGTTGACACATGTGCTCAATAAACCACATGGCATGATGAACTGGATGGTCCTTCCACTAGACAAGATAACAGTTAAGTCCACTCTCAGTGATGCTCACAAACTTGTTATCCAAAATAGCAATAATCTCGTCCTCCTGTTGTTGAAATGGAAGAGCATTCGGAATTCCAAATTGAAGTACTAGTCAAGACTAGACAAAGCAAATGGCTCCAAGGTATCTCGATAAGGTATTAGATCCTCCACGTCTAAAATAAGACATATCCAAATGTTTAGGCAAATCTAATAAACATGCATTATGTCCAAGTTCGAGAAAAATGGGGAATTAGCCAATGGCACTTGCATTAAGTTTCTTAAAAGAATTTTTGGGTGGAAAACTGCGAGAATGTGAGCCATAACAAAATCATCTTTAGTATAATCTCTAGATTTGTTGTAACGTCCAGGTATCTCTATTCTCTATCTTTTAGTTCTAGGGTGAATGTGATTGCTTGGATACTACCTGGGCATCTTTCGGGCTTGAGCCGGGCTCGGGTCGGGTCAACTCGGGCCGGGTCACCTATTGAGTATGTTAAATCACACCCATACATATACATTCGGGTCAATTTACATGACCAAGCCCAACATGGCCTCGGGCCGGGTCGGGCCGGGTCGACCCGAATGGTAAACTCTTCTCAAAGTAAAAAAAATTATTAAGCTTTTCTTTATAACAAGCTTTAACTCCAAAAATCCTAAATATCAATATTACTATATAATTTGAATTTTGAAATAATATAAACATTTAAGCACCATATAAAATACCATATAAAAATTTAGCTTTTGTAATTTTATTACAACTCTACAACATAAAATCATAATTATAAAATTATAAGTTAGCTTTAGTGCCGGGCCGGGTCGGATCGGGGCCCCGATGATCATGCCCAAGCCCGATCATGAAAATGATCGGGTCGGGCCGGGTCGGGTTAAAAGAATAATATGAAAATTTTATCACAACACAACCCAAGCCCTAAATTTTTCGGGTCGGGTTGGATCAGGTCGGGCGGGTCCCCGGGCCCGTGCCCAGGTCTACTTGGGAGGTATGAGTTAGGCATAACGTCGTGAACGAGATTAGTGAAACCTCGTGCACGATGTTAGTGAAACCTCCAGAATGATGTTAGGCAGTGTGGATTTTTGGTGCCAAGTGTATAGCTAGTCCTGAAGTCAGGTGTTGGGGTAATATGCAGTTGGTGGGCAAGTTCTAAAGAGCTGGTGTGAGCCAGCTCTTAGTCGTGCCACGTGTTGAGTTGCATGAAGACATGCAAGAGAATAATTGTGCCAAGTGTCGAGTTGCATGAAGGCATGCAAGAGAATATATATATTCTCTGAGGCTCTGTTTGGTTGGAGGTTGTTTTGATCATGATCATGGCCAAAATGGCCTCCAACGATTTTATTTAAAAAAATAATTATTTTTTATCCACAATACATAAATTTTAATATAACAAATTCACTTTTCATTGCATTCTACACAATTTTTAACACATTATATTTAATTTTTTATTTTTACTTTTAAATAAAATGGTTGGAAACCATTTTGGCCTTGGCCTGGCCTCCAACCAAACAGAGCCTGAGTCTATCTTTTTCTCTCATTAATTTTTTCTGTGAATTCTGGTCTCCTGAAACTGAAGAAGTAACCCAGCGGACAGGACAAACCTGAAGTAGAGGAGATTTCAAGCTAATATTCATTTATTTTCTTGGAAATGACAAGACACAAAGTAGGCAAATCTCATGCATATAAATATAAAAGAGATAAGAGCTGTGAATCCTTTACTTTGTACGAAAAAGGTATGCATCTTTTTTTTTAAAGAAGTGTGCATGAAATTCCTGATTTATAACTGAGTATTTATAACTGAAGAAATTCTGTGATTTGCTTTGTTATCTAAGTAAGATAATATTGCGGAGAGTAATTTGGAAGCCAAGTCTAGAGGACTTGTGTTAAAGAAATGAACTGTGAAAGAAAAAGGAAAGAAAAGGTGGTTTCTGATTTCTCGTCGTATAGGTGTCTGCCCAAACTGGAAAAGTGACGATGATGATGCTGTAAGTCCAGTCTACCGCTGCGGGTAGCATTGACAAAGATGATGCTGTAAATCCAGTCTACCGCTGAGGGTAGCATTGGCAAAGATGATGCTGTAAATCCATTCTATCGCTGAGGGTAGCATTGGCAAAGATGACGCTGTAAGTCCAGTCTACCGCTGAGGGTAGCATTGGCAAAGATGATGCTGTAAGTCTAGTCTACCGCTGAGGGTAGTATTGACAATAATAATGATGACGCAAGACCAGTCTATCGCTGAGGATAGTATTGACAGTGAATTGGAATATATGGTATTATGGGTGGTCGCTGAGGACCATTCCAGTGAGTTTGGGCAGAGAGACAATACACCGAGAAATCAGAACGTTCCCGATGTTTGGTGGGACAGATGTTTGGGTTAAACAATCGTCGTCCCCGATGTTTCGTGGGACTGATGTTTGGTAAGACAATCGTCGTTCTCGATGTTCGGTGGAACTGATATTTGGTAAGACAATCGTCGTCCCCGATATTTGGTGGGATTGATGTGTTGAGTGGTATTGTCCCCGATGTTTGGTGGTACTGATGTGTTGAGTGGTATTGTCTTGAAAACACGAATGTTGTAAGTGTACCGATGATATGAGTAAAATTAACAACACGAGGTTATGGAGAAACGACGTTTGACTAATTGTGGTTTAACGGTCCGATGTTCGGCAGTTGACTGTCGTTGCACGTATCGTGACCGAAGTTTGTACAAACATTGTATCCGTGGTTTCATATTTTTTATAACATCGTAAATGATATTATGGAATTTACCTGTGTGGTATAATGAACTCTGTTAAGAGGTGTTGATGTGAACTCTGTACTTTTACACAACGTTAAGGTAATCAATGTTAGTGTGGTTTCCTAACATCGTGATCGATGGATGATATCAAATTTGTTGAGCTAATCTATTGATGCTGTATTCTGGTGAAATGTTGTTTTAGTAGTATAAGCTTTGTCTACTCAGTACTTTGAGACTGATGCCTTTTTGGCAGGTATTCTTCCACATGATCAAGCACGGGATAAGGGCAATGGGATTAGCGAACCTTGAGCTGCTATCTATTACCTATTGTTTTAAATGGCAATAAACTTTGTGTACAATGTTTGCTGAGTGAGTAGACATTGTGTTCTGTAATAGATGTTCTATTATATGCTCAAATTTTGATATCGTAGAATTCGATGTTTCCTTTGCCAAGAAGTTTTGGTCGCACCCCCACTACCATCAAGTGTAGGGTGGTTAAGGTGGCGGGATATGACATTTGTAGTGTATCAGCAGCAATTTTATAATTATGAATATAACGAGCAGAATAATCGACAAAATTACAAAATCAGAAATGCGCATATCATTGATAAGAGCAAAGTACAAAGGGATATGTAATTTGTAGCCATAAACACATTCGAAACGGCTAACATTGTTGGACCTATTAACCAAGTTGTTATAAGCTAAATCAATAATAGGAGAAAAAAAATCCAAATTCCAAGGTTTGTCACCTACAACACATTTGAGCAAATCACCTACACCTTCATTAACAATATCAGTTTGAGTAACAATTCATGATTGATATTGTGAAGAAAATAACAATTTGGTACCATATAATTTCCAAAGGACATTTTGAAATAAGAGACAAATCAAGTATCCCTATCAAAGACCATAAACATAGGCAACACATGTAACTTTACAACTCGAAATAATAAATGCAAAATATGTGATATCATAAGTCTGGCTACAAAAAACGAAAAAAGCCATTTTGAAGAACCTATCAACTACAATATATAGTCACATCCTCTAGCAATTTTTGGCAACCCTAGTACAAAGTCAACATTTAAATCAGTCTAAAGTGCGTGTCGCAAAGGGAATGGTGTACAAAACTCAATGTTTTGTTTCTTAGGTTTGGCTACTTGAAAACTGCAACACAAGAAAACCATATGGGGAACATCTACACTTAAACTAGCCAACAAAATCAATTAGAAATAAGTGAAACAATCTTATCCCTCCTAAAATGACCTACAAGACCCCCTGCATGCATTTTCCCAAACAAAATAATCTCCAAAAGAAATGTAAGATATGCAAAGCATCTTTCTTAAAACAAGTAAACATCATGGAGAAAGTGATGTGATAATGATGATCCCCACCTTGAATCTAACAAAAAATCTCATTGAAGTCAAATCAAGAAAAATGCTCATCTTTTAACATATCAAACCCAAGAATCTCAACTCTCATTCTTTGGAGTACATCAACTCAGTTTAAATTGTCCGCAATAATATATTCAACTATCAAATATAGTGCTTCAAAACATGTGTACTCGTTTAGAAACTAAACTCACCCAGAATGTCTTGGATTGAGATTGTAGATACTTTAAAAGTTAGTTGACGGTAAAAAAGAGTAAACTCTGTAGGTAAAAAGTAATATTGCCAATATCAAAGTGACTACACAAAGGCATAGAACTCTTTATCATAAGTGAAATAATGTTTTTGACTTTAGATAGTTTGTCCTACAAAAGGATATGCAGTGACCTTGACTTAACATGCCACCTATTCCAATCCCAAAACTATCACAAGCTACTCCAAATACCTTATTAAAATCAATGTCTCAGGATAAGTGCTTCAACTAGTTTCTTAATTTTTTGAAGCCACGAACAATAAAGGCAATCCATTAAACTCTCCATTTTTCAAAGAGTCGGTATGAGAATCATGATAGCACTAAAACCACTAATGAATCTTTAATAAAAGGTGACTAACTCGTGAAAATTTCAAATTTCAGTAATGAATAATGGGTTAAGTCATCTCTTGCTCACTTTTTATAAATCCACGGAGAACCTCGAGAAGTAACAATGAATCCAAGAAAAATGGAAACCAATTATAGAAAGCTACACTTTAGGTTGACAAAATGTTTATCTTGTCCAAAAGCAACAAAGATAGTGTGGATCACCAAAAGGCAACAAAGACAGTGTGGAGGTGATCCTAGAGCTCTCTTTTGGACCTAGTAAAAAATCAAAATATCATCAAAGTAAACCACCAAAAAAATTCCCAATGAAGAGCTGGAAGATGTGTCATCTCTTTGATGAAAGCACTGGAAGCATTCGACAATTCAAAAGGCATAACTAGCTACTCAAAAAAATCCATCCTGAGCTATTAGGTAATCAGGACCTCAAAATGAGATCGATACCTTGTTGGATAAATCTCATACATGGGATATCATTAGACAAATCACTAAGTATGATACTAGTAAACATAGTCAAAAGGCTTTTTATTTCAAAAGGAAAATTAATTTATAGCGTAAGGAACCACAGGTCTAGTAAAATTGTCACACCTCAGTCCAAATCCCCCAAAATATTCAAGAAAATTCAGATTAGCATTCAGAATATTCAGAATAGGAACATAATAGAAATACAAATATAGAAAAGTAAATAGGATTAAAAGTGAGCCTACGTTGCCACATCTACCAGGAAAAACCTTATTAAAAATTAGTTCATGATTTTACAAATAAGCAAATATAAATTTGACATAGATTGGAAGCAGCTAGTAAATGATTACATTAAACTATAGATGAAAGAGAGATATATCAATAATAATTATAAGAGGTTCAATAAATGATCTCAGGTGGATCTACTATAGCATAAATAAGTCAATTTACATAAGAGAAGCATATAAAGCACAGAATCAAAATAGCTAATCTATCTATTATGCCAATAGTAGGGTTCACTATTTCAACACAAATTATCAGTCAAACAAAAACAGAATAAAATCGAAAAAATGAATAAGAGTAAATCCCCTATACAATGTCGAAGTATTCGAAGCCATAGCTTCCAAAACCAAGATCCTGTCACAAAATATCACAAATCACTACAAAAACTATAAAAGCTGCTCAAAACTAATATTTCAAATACTATTCCATGAAATCAAATAACAATTATATAGAGGAGACCAAAAAGATATAATACAGGATGCATATACAATTTAATTTGTATATACATAAAATACTGATGTTATAGAATTAATGTATATAATGCTAACTGAGCATCTTTAATATAAGATAATTTCAAATTTATCTGTACGATAAAAAATAGGATGAAATCTGAAGCCATATAACATGGCTTTAAATGTAATTTTTATTTATAACATGCTTTATATATTTACACATACAATCCCATGATGCATGCAGTAGATTATAAGGTAAAACCGTAATTTCGCAAGTGTAGGTTAGGTCCCAAGTTAAAATTGAGTGTATAATATCAAAGTACAATTATAATGCTTTAAGGCAACTTATAAACTTAAAAAAGGATTGATACTTAAAGGTAACTTTTCTTCTCAAACATATCATTCTTAATATTTTATTTGCTTACGGTTATGGGTTCATAATTGATTATTTAAATTCGTTGAATTGAGTTTAATATTCAATTTACTGTAATAATTTGCATAATTATGTAATAGACCTATTATGATATGTCTATATTTTTATGATTATCCCAACTTGAACATGTAGATTTGGAATAACTTGCAAGAAAATTATATAAAAATTTAACTAGTAAATATAATTCTAATTAATGCATTTGGGTAAACATATATCTTACAAATTATTAGCTCTTACAGAAGATATCGAGCTTTGAAATAAACTAGATAGCACGTATAACCATTCAACTTAAAAAGAGCTACGCCAATGAAGAGGATGGCAATGAGTGCCTTCATGAGAGGGTTGAAGAGATATTCACGAGAGTGTCTTCAACGAGCAAGCCACGAAATGCTACTCGTAGCATTTGCAGTCAACTATCCTATTCTTGGATTCATTGTAACTTCTCAAAATACCTCAGTAGATCCAAATAAAGTAAAATAGACCAAAGCATGTAGTTTCACATGTTAGCCACCTTTTGGAAGAGATTCACTAGAGGTTACTTGAAACAGGGACAGTTCAGTTGGACCCTATCTGTTGCTCGAGCCTTTAAAGAAATTAAGTGGAAATTATATGAAGCACTTGCTCTAAAGTATCCTGACTTTAATAAGGTTTTCAAGCAGTTCTTGATGCCTATGGGATTAGAATAAGTGGTCATTGAGTCCAGAAAGCTACCTCATAGCCTTTTCTGATGAGACATTATTAGAAATCAAATAATATTACTCCACCCATGACGACAAATTCCATGTTGTTATTCAATTGTTGCACTTCAATATTGGAGATATTACGTATTGCCTATAAAGTTCGTTCATTTCTCAAATTATCCTCGATTTTAGAAAAACTTAAACCCAAATCATGCTAAACAAGTTGAGTTTCTTATCAAGTACACATTGGTTTTTTTTAATGTAGTACACATTGTTTTGAAACACCTTACAAGAGTTAAAAATAAGATTGTTGATGGCCTTCAACGAGTTGTCGGTATACTTTATAATATGAAAGCTAAAGTTGTTAGGTTGATAGGTCCTAGTTTATGTAAAGACGTTATTGGTATAATTTCCCAGTGTTCCACTTATCAAATAACCAAAACTAAAAAATAAAACACTAACCTTTATACACCATGCTATCTACCATATTCACCGTTGACAGATTTAAGTATAAACTTTGAACTAAGATTACCTAAAACTATTAGAGGACGCAAATCTATATATGTTGTAGAGATAGACTTTCTAAAATAGCTCATTTCATTCACAATAGCAAGACTAGTAATAAGCCATATATTGCAAAATTGTCCTTTCAGGAAGTTCTGAAATTACATGGATTGATTACTCCTATAGTCTCTAATAAAGATACTCCATTTGTCCCTTATATTTTTAGAAGACACATTAAAAATTATGTGGTACCAAACTATTATTTTCTACATATCACCTACAAACTGATGGTAAAATTAAAGTTGTCAATAGAAGTCTAAAATTATTTGCTCAAATGTATCATAAGAGTCAATTAGGACCATACCCTTTTTGTTACTGAATTTTCTTATAACTCAGTTAATAGAGTTATAGCATTAGTCTATTTAAATGTATTTATGGCGACAAACCTAATAACCCTTTGAACCATTCTCCTTTGCTTATTGGTATGCACATATCTAACTTTGTCAATTCACAACAATCGTGACTTACATCCTAAAATTAGAGGCAAAGTTTCCACGAGTAATATTGACAATAAAATTGTAGTATAAAGATTACAATACGGGTGATTTTGTTAATGTTCGAATTCTCCCAGAACACCTACATAAAAACTCTTTTATGAAACTACACACAAGAGCTATTGCAATTCCTCATCCTCTTCAAACTTTGACCTGATGCATTCTTACAAGATTTGCTTGATCATTTAAATAATACTTTTATTTTTAATGCAAAGGATCTAATCCCTTATCGAGGAACTTCTGACAATTGTGCTTTGTCTAGTATTGTCATTGTAGGTATTTCAGTTGAGAAAGCTCTTTCATTCAAGTAGGATGAGCATATATATGCTTACAGGTATTTGTAAGAGAAGTTTGTGAGCACTGCTAACGGTGAACTTCTAAGTTTTCTCATTCAAGAGAAGCTTTTGATACCACATGGCTTATCGAGGATGAGTATCGAAGGTTAAGTCCTCACTTCGTCTCGAGTCCTATTTACAGTCTATCTTAACGGAACCAAGTTACTTTCAAGCAAAGGAGAATGATAAAGATTCCCTCGCTGATTTCCATGATTTTAGGCTCAAGTATTCCAAATGTAAGAAACACAAAAACTTAAATTAAAGATTTGAATCAAAGGAGTTTAGTATGTTTCATATTGAGCATTTAAATTTTTTTTAAAAATATATCTTAATTGGGATTATTGGCTTTAGTCTTTTTCTTTCAATTAAGTTATTCCTATGGAACCGACTATCCTCTGTTATGGAAGCTTTTGGAATAAATGAAATTAAAATTATTCACTATTTATAATCTCTCTTCTTCCCCATATTTTCCCCTTATTCTTCTTCCTCTTCCTCCCATTTCTTTCATTTTGTGACTGTTGTCACTCTAAGTTCTACATCAATGTGGCTATCAGTCTACTAGGTAGGCGTGAGAAGAATACCTTAGGCTAACATAATAGATAAGTTCTTGTGGCTTTATAGGTGATTCAGTTCTACCATGCCATCGATCAACTTCTTACCTAAGAGTTTGAAAACTAGTTCAAATTATTACCATAATTGATTAAATTTCTCGTTAATGTTATCTTGAAATGCAGTCATAGCGACTTTGAAGCATTTGAATCTTAAGTTCCCCAAAATCATTAGAGGTAGCAGTTTTGTTTCGTAAGCTTTTTGGTTATGGCAAAGGTTGTTCAATTTTAGTTTCCCACATCATATCCATAGGGGATTAGAAACAGCGTTAGAGCCAACGGGCAATTCAACACTACAGAGACAAACGAACAATGACAACACTAACATGGAGGCAACGTTGCAAGTGCCCACGATGTTGCTGAGTGGTGTGAGTGGTTTAAGTCGGTCATGAATAAACAATAGGGGATGACGTCTATGTGAGGCATCACAACAGTGTTAGGTAATTAGCAATTGTGGTTATCGTGTTGTGGATGTTGCAAGTGGTTAGCACAAGACAAGCACAAACATTATGACCCGAGGGCATAAGGGTAGCACTGCTGGACAATAGTGTGAACAAGTGCGAGCTCGTGTGATAGCAATGCAAAGGTGAGCGGATTTGGCTGAACAAGATGGTGATGCAATGGCCATGGGATGTGACAAAACAGATGTACATAAGTGGTGAAGCAGGGCTGCAAATGAGGGACAAAATGATAGATGGAAGGTGTCATCGAACTAATGAGTAAACAATATAACTTTTGGCTTGATACTAGTTGACGTAGAACTAGAAGTGGAAAAATAGATGTGGAGAGGAAGAAAAAAGAGAGGAAAAGTGGGCATAAGAGAAGAAGAGAGAAACTAATTTAGAATAGAATAACTTTATTCCATTACATAATATAAATGGGCTCTTTATAGCAACTTTTCAAATCATAAATAAAGGAAACAACTTGCTAGAAAGGAAAAACTTAAAAGCCAATAAACCCAAATAAAAAATATTTTACTAAACAACACAAATACTAAAAAGGAGATACACCAACGTAATATAACTCCACTAATTTTCAAATCTTTCTCATAAATGGTCCTTCTTGCGTCCGGGATATCTAAGCCTAAAATCACGTGAATGGGCAAGTGGGTCTCCGTCAAATAGATGTCACATACAATATCAAAAAGAAAATGATAATAAACAAAAGCATAGTATAGCTTATGATTTTTTGATATCAGCCAACCCCACCTAGTGGGATAAGAGCTTAGTTTGTTGTTGTTGAAAACAAAAGCATAGTGTAATAATAGAAATACATTTGCTATTAAAAAAAAAAACAACTATGTTCACACTTTATTAGTCAACTACTTTTGTTTTCAATTACTTTGGTTCTTTTTTAGTTATGACTCGATAATTGTGTAGGGTGTAAAATAAAATTTACATTAGAATATATGCGATATGTGAAATAAACCTTCTTGTATTAAAGTACGTATAGGATGCAAAATTAAATGATTTTCACATTGAAATTTATATAGGATGCGAAATAAAATATTGAAATGGGCATACAAAACTATGCATGCTTCTAAAAGAGCTAGATGTCAACTGCTGAAGGAAATAATCTTTACAAGGATAACCCAGAATGATCCCTTAAAAAGATAGACGCAGAAAGTGAAGCATGTGTTAAGGATATATTCATCAGGAAAATTTATTGTAAATAAATACATGTGAAATAGTTGAGATTCTTGAATGTACACCACAACAAAATAATATAAACCTATAACCACCTACTAAGCAAACAATGGCAATAAAAAGATACTGGCGATAAAAACATAAATATGTGATCGATACCTCATTATCATTTGCTGGGCTGTCAAATTTTGTGGCCATTGCACCTCCAAACAACTTATTAAGAATCGATGTAGAATTTTCCTCATTAACTACATTGACTGCATCAGAATTAGCCTCTTTATCATTGGAAGGACCATTTAGAATGTCATGCCAAACATCGACTTTAGGGAAAATCGATGTATTAAAAGTAATGTTATTAAAACTAGTATTAGTTTGGATAGATGAAGACACAATAGGGGACTTTTCTTTTTCATCAACAGATAGCAGGGAGGTGCATTTCAGTTCGATTTTCTGCATGTTCTGTATGGTATGAGCAGTAAAGTCATTCTCATGTACATGATCACTTCCCACATCGTGTGGTAGAAAATCATCACTCACTGAAGCATTACTAACCTGATTAGGTGAAGGCACAATTATTACATTAGTCAAGCAGGAAAAAAGAAACAATTTGGTTGGTTTAAATTAATATGTGAACCCATATATTTCCTATTTAAACAAAAGACACTATGCAAATGCACATCCAGGAAAAGGAGGCTGAAAAAAAGATGTAAACATGGTTCTCATTAGCGTGATTTTCATTGCTTTGTACAGCATCAATAATCAACACTTCCAGATGGCAATCTTAGCATATATCCAACAACACTATTGATGTAAAATAGAACTCTAACTATCATAAAAAAATAAAACTCTTAACTCCTCTCCCATCCTACCAACAGAATTCATTCCTTCTCTTCTTTTGTCAATTCCACCCCAAGGGCATCAAGTCCGCTAGAGAAGCTACGACATTCAAAGCCCAATTTTTCATTGTTTCCATTTCTGTCATTTCCATTGTTTTTGTCATGTCTGCCATCACCACAGCAGCTGTCACTAGCGAAGAAGCTAGGCAAGTCTTCCATTTTATTCTACGATGTTCAAAGCCCAATTCTTCATTGTTTTCATTTCTGTCATTTCCACTGTTGTTGTCATGTCGAGTTTCTAGGGAGGCTTGATTCATCTGATTCTAGGGAGGCTTGCATCAAATGAATCAATCCCTCCACTGCTAAACCGGATCCTAGCCATCAATCTGATGGCGAAGAGGATGGTAGTGCTATGCAGAGAACCTATCCGGATGCAAAGAAGGCATGATCACTGCACCAATCAGTCGCCCCCATAACGAGTAGGGTGTGTTCCCCAAATGAAATCACTATTTATTGATTAAGTCCACAGATTGTCATTGTTGTTTCATAAAATTAGCTTTTTTCAAGATATCAACTAAATTAATATGTTAAACATAAAGTTCATAAACACTAAGAATGCCATCGAATAAGTCTAGGCTAGGGGGGGGGGGGGATGAATTGGGAGAAAAGAGCAAGTCAAGCTTTGATGACTCGAGCCTAGTAAAGGACGCCCTCGTAGATCTAATATTTATTAGGTTTTATTTTTTAGGATTTTAACATGTTTGACTGACAAGATTTTACGCATTCATGGTTGACAACTAACATCTGTCTATTGGATTTCAACATTCATGATGGCCAACAAAAGGTCAGTGTTACTATTGGGGTGACTTCCATCCATGGTTAGGATGTATTAGGGATTATAACCAAGTTTTTTTTCTTTTTTATAACTATAATACATGGTATCTATGGTTGAAAACATTTTCAAACTGCAAATCAATGCCGAATAATGTGACATATGCTCGACTTATTTGATCATGTCCCGTGTGCAATTATAAAACAAGGTGAAATCACTATTTTATTGATTAAGTCTATAGATTGTTACTGTTTTATCAAATATATTTTTTCTGTATATCAACTAGATTAATATGTTAAACATAAAGCTCATAAATATCCAAGAATATCACCAAATTCTAAAAAAAGTAAGAAGCTAAGGGATGATAATGAAAAGGGGGAAAAGAACAAGTCACACACTGATGTTAATGCCCTTGTAGATCTTGATGAAAGCAATGAGTGAAAGTGGTGAGCTCAAGGATTATCAACCTAACAACAGTTTGCTCTTTAAAAAATAACAGATGAGCTCAATCAAAAGTTCAATGAGAACTAGGACACAATGAAAGTTGGTTATATTTGGGAGAACTTAAAAGGCAAAATGGAAGAAATACCACGAATTAAGGGAGAATACTGGGTTTGGCTAGAGTAACTATTTGAATATGCCTGGAACCATTGATGATGTAAGGGAGAAAATCCCGAAAGTACACATATTTAACAGCAATCAATTTACTCAATTAATGACATAGACCTTTTTGAAAAAATAAGTTATTTTGAGAAACTTTTCGACTAATATTTGCAAGTCGACAAAAGCAGTGAACAATGCAGAAATCACGAATTTCAATTCTTCCCTAAGCTAAGACTAGGTTTGCAATGAGGGAATCCGGATAAAATGAACAAGAACAGCCCATTGGCTAGGAATGTTGTAACTATAAATGATTTAGGAGAAGACCATACCTGCACCTAGGTACATAAGTATGGATCGTGTTGGAAAAGGTATGGGAAAGTCATCAAGCAAGATCAATCGCACTAGGTTAGGAAAACATGGCATCAGAAGACACGGAGTTCCTCACATAAGTTTAAGAGACCCACCAATTCAACAATGCCTATTCAAGATGTACTAGCTTCTTATGGTGAAAAAAGTGCATTGGTGGCTCAATTGCTTAATACAAGGAGCACGTTTATTGGTATTGCAGTGACAATTGAAAGACCTTGTACCCTAAATAAGCTAAGCTCCTATGCATTTCATGTGATGACTAATATTGACATGATCATTGAAAATTAGCAACTTTTCATGAATTTAAGTGAAGAAGAAATGCCTTGTTAGAATATGTGTACGAAAAATCGACGACTCAGAGGCTTCCTCATTTGAACATAGAATCTGTGTTCAAACCAATAATTTTTTGTTGAACATTTATGGGACCATTGTGATTTTAGCGAACAATTCCCTTAGCTTAGTAGTAATGGTATAAGCTACTTTTGTTGGTGCACATATGAATTTGGATAAAGAATATACTTATCCAGCTTGGAATATGTATTTAATTCTAATGCCATCTCTTTTTATTTGCATATATTTAAACTGTTTTCAAGTATTTCTCATTTGAGAGACAATTCCATTTTACGTGATTGAATGTTCATTTGACTATTATCCATTTATGCGCAAAATTTTTGAATGATAGTTAAGCTATGCATGCTTGTCTTCTCTGTGAAGTTATTCATTATTCAAATTTATATTACTTTGACAAGTAAAAATGAAATACCTCAATACTGCATACCAATACTGAACAGTTTCTATCGATACAAATTACTATTTCATATATTCATGGTTCTTTCAAGTTTCTGTTAGAGCTAAATAAAGGACAGAGGTGCTTTTGGTCACCTTCTCCATGGGATTTGCTTAAAAAAAGTATGAACCCCCAGTCATCACTTTATCAAAAGAAGATAGCGAATAAGCCTCATCAAGCATCTCCGATCCAACCAGCACAACAAGAAATACTCACTCTATACAAAATGCATTGTTCCCCTTTCCCCCAACAACTAAACTCATCTCTGTATGACAACTAGCTGTGCTCGTCTGCATCACTTTGTCAAAGGGTTAGTATTATATATCCTAGTCGGTTTTGATTGTCTTTTGAGTTATTTCTGCCTTCATACATATCTTAGCATTCAAAATGTTGCAACTTTCACTTGTTTCAAGTTCAACCGATATGTTGGATGCTTAGTGAAATAGGGATTTTCCTGAAACTTGACTTACCATTTAGCACTACACTAGAACATTAAAATACAAGTCATTAGTTTTCAAATAAAAAAAATACAAGAGTCATCTAACATCCTCAATTTGAGGATGTTACAAAGATCAATAGGGAGGGGTGTACCCCCTTCCAACAAAATTACCTAACGTAGCATAATGCGTCAAAAACTTGACCGCGCTATTTATGTCACGTGAGACATGTAACTTTACAACCAACCCCACCTCGTCGAATAAAAGCTTAGTTCGTTGTTGTTGTTAACACACGTAACTTTACTAAAATGAAATGACAAAATGATCTATATCACACACTCAAGAAAAATATTTATATGTGATACATCATTGGAGGTGTTGGCTATTCCAAATCTCTTGGTGGGTCTCCAAAGTGCCTCCTATGAAGGCTCAAGTAGCCTCTTTTGCGCTCATTGTAGGTGTTGTAGATGTTATCCAAAAGTTGGTTGCATCAAATCCTACTGTTGCCCAACTTTGTGTGCCTAAGTTCCTTGTTGTGCCTAAAGCTGATATAGTGCATTCAAGGCTCTCAGCAAATCCATCCTTGCCTTCCAATGCGCTGATGTCCTATGGTGTCGTGTGAGATCTGGTTGTCTTTGAATTACTCCATGTGGAACAACATCGTGTCAAACAACCCTTTTTAATACAGCCACACTCTAGTGGGCATGGTGTCCTTACACTATCTCCATAGGAACGCCTAAATACTTAGCTTGAATGTGAATTTTCTAACACTAGTCTCCTGCCAAGGGTCCACTCACCAGGTTGAACTGGGAAGCATAAAGCATAGCTGTGAAGATTCTTGAGGACACTGTAGCCGATCAAACCAGTCTTTCACCACTAGTATAGTAATCTTGTCTAATCATCAACACGCACTCCTACAGCTCAAGGACCAAACAATTGAGCAATCTTGTCTCTATCCCACTCCAGCCTTTTGGATACACATACTACTAGGTCTGTTTGTTTGTAAGATAAAATTTAATAAGGTTAAAATTAAACTTGAATAGAGATATTTTTTTATTAAAAATTGTGAATGATGTGGAATAAAGTTAGTTATTATGTTGAGATATGTGAGAGATGTGATATAGAGTTAGTTATTATGTTGGGATATACGAGGGATGTCATATAAGTTAGTTATTATTTTAGTAATGTGTGCAGGATGTGAAATAAAGTTAATTTTTAATATTAAATTTTATGTGTAATGTGGTATGTCAGGTTAAAATTAAATCAGATTAATTTTTAACTTTCAAACAAACGAGGCCTATATCAGGGATCTCTACCTACATACTAATAAAGTTCCATCATGAACTCAATGAAGTTGTAAATAGCCACGAGTCCTTTATAAAGGAAATAGACGTACCCTTCTCCATTTACTAAGTCATATGGTTGTCCATCACTCGACCTCCTACATAGATTAGCCTCCACACCCACGACTCTCCTCTCCTATGCTCAAACTAGGAGCTGTGCCCACCATATCTACCATGGAAGCTATCCCTTCACACGCATTTCGTACTGCACATAAACTTTTTCTTTTTTTTTTGATAATTATTGCACATAAACTTAGCTGCATGTTTGAAAACCAAGAACTGTTTCCAAATGCAAATATTGTGGATGCTCAATCCCCTGTCGCTCTTGGGATTTCACACCTCCTCTCATGCTACATAATATACAGCTTTGGACTTAGTGCTACCACCCTAAACGAATGCCCTGATGAACCTCTCAATCTCGTCCAGCACAATCAAAGGGACATAAGTATGTGATAAACATACACTAGCCTAGACGTTAGAGTGTTGTTAATGACAGTGATCCTTCCTACAAGTGAAAGGCTCCTGACTCCCCAAAATGAAATCCCGTCTAAGACGGCTACCACTGTCGCTGCGAAATCCGCTATCCCCGACCTTCACTTAGTGAGTGGAATCCCCAGGTAATGCCACCACTACCCCTCCTCCATCCCGAACTCCTTCTGATCATCTTTTCGTTCTTGGTCGTAGTAAGACTGAAAATAATGGCGATTTCTCGACACTCATCAAATGGTCAGAGAAAACATTGTCATCCCAATCTCCTCTACCATGACTACTCAAGTCAACTGTGCAATTGATGAATGTGGAAGAGTGGCTCTCGACTGCAAATCAGAGGGAAAGTTGCTAATTACATTCTCCATGGCCCACTCGGCGGCAAAGAACCCCATCATTGTAGCCAGTATTTCAACCTCCAAGTGTGTTCTACCTAAAAGTGTTAACAACATCTCTAATCCAATTCAACTTCTTCCTCCTTGTTGCTGCTTTGTGAAAGGAGGTGGTATTCTTGTCACCCTTCGCCATCCACCGTGTTTTCTTTCTCTACCATGTCTTAACTCTTGTCATGAAGGTGTTATAGTTAGCAACTAGCTGAAGCATCTTAACTAGCCTCACATCCACGAGGCCCCCAGAAATGGCCTCTCTAGACTGGAGTGTGAGAACAGTCTAATCCAACTCCTTTGTCCTAGCTAGCAACTTTCTCCCCTCTTTCTCGCACCACTTCTTAAGTGTCTTGAGGGTTCTGGTACTTCTCCTGTATAACACAAATGGTCGACTCCCCTAATTGGATACCTCTAACTGTTTGCATTATCACCGCAGCCGCCTCATAAGACAGCCAATCATCTTCAAATTTTAACCCTCCCTGAGGCTTAAAAGTATTTGCATCGCACCTCAAAAGTAATGGACAATGATCAGACCCAAAATGAGCTAAGTGGCCAGTATTGATCTAGATAAGGGTAGTAGAGATGAGCACACTCTATCCAACCTCTCTCAGATTTTCTTGCCTCAACCTCTCCCAGATTCTCCTTCCCCACGCCTGATAATTACACCAAGTATATGTCAGCCAAGTGAATGATTCATTGCCCTCCTTCTCCTACTGGCACACCACACAATTGAAGTCACCTCTAATACACTTTGCCAATGATACATCTCTCATTTTTAATAATAGTAGCCTCAACCAACAAGCATGATGTGAACATTCACCTTACTGTCATTCCAACGCAAAATAATCCCTCTTGAGTTTCCAAGTGAGGGGATACAAGCAAACCTCGACCTTCACCTAATAAGTTTACTTCCTGCACCTCTACAATTCCAAAAGATGACTTTATTCTTGAGTAGTGGAAGGGCCCTTGATCTCCAACAACATTTTGGTACCCTCCTTATTTCTTCGACTCTTGTTTGCGGAGACCTCTGCAGGAACCACAACTTACTCCATAAGCACCACATCATATTGCTCCACAGTGGCCTTGAATTTGTTGTCTTTCTTCTTCTTTTTCTTGCCTTTTGCTTTGATCTTGGTGGCACCTCTAGCAGTAAATTCCAAGTTCTCCATTACCCCTTTAATTCAAGTCTGCTGCCCCTCACATCCATCCCTATGTTCCATGAAATTGCCTAGAATATAAACAACCCTCTCCTTATCATTTAATTTGAGTACTTTTGTCCTCACATTTCATTCTAATGTCAGACTGATAGATATGGAAAACTTTGACATTTTAAATGAGGATGAGCTAAATGAAAATTCATTACTGGTTTCACTTGAGTCGTGGATGGACAACATCATACTTAGTGGTGAGCCAAGTATGCTTGTGCCTAGGCCAAGGCACACTAGAACATTTTCAAATCTGCAAAACCTCAAATATATGTTGTATCATGATCATTTGAAAGTATTGTACAACGTAATGCGGATGAACTCTGATGCCTTCTTGCGCCTAAAACAAATGCTATTAAGCAGAGGGATAATGCAAGAATCAAGGCATGTAAAAGTAATAGAGCAACTTGTAATCTTCATGCAAATTGTTATATTTCCAACGTGTGATCGAGAGTTTGCAGAGAATTTCCAACACTCCTTGAAGAACATAAGTAGACATTTCAATGTGATGCTCCGTGCCTTAATGACATTGTCATCTGAATTAATGACAATACCTACTAGTCACACATCTATAGTTCAAAGTCAGAATCTTGGAATATTAGTAATCAACAGTCTTTGTGTATTATCGTGTAAAAAATTTTCATATGAACGTAAAACTATATATGTAGGATTATCTTTATCTGTTTGACCTCTATATGCAATAGGTGATGCGCATATCCCAACTATTATAACGAAAGCAAACCAAGTGCCCTATCATAACAAAAACGGTTTCATCATAAAATATCATAGCAGTTGTTGGCTAAGATCAGCAGTTCCACTATGTCACCGCAAGATAGAAGGACAGTACTTCTAAATGCATGTTCTTCATTAGTCATTGGATTTTGCACTATTTAAAATCACTAGAAATATGCTTATTAATAAAAAACTTATCACAATTTGTCTTAGTTATCATCTATATGGTACCCCATTTTTGTGTTTCAAGACAAATACTATTTAGTTGACCTTGGCTATATAAATATCTTCAAATTCCTAGCTTATAGAGAAAATAGATACCATCTCTTATCAAAGATACCAAGGGGAAAAAGAAAAATATAACCACATTTATGCCATATTACACATTGTCGTGGAACTAACTTTTGCGATACTAAAGATGTGATTTGCCATCTCAACTGGAATGAAGTCGTATTTTTTGAAAACACATAACATGCTGAATGCATGTTGAATGATTTATAATTTCATTGTCTTAGTATAGGTGACAATCTTTGAAGAGAATACAGTATCAAAATTACCATTAAATGCTAACAATATTGCAATGACACAGGCTCAAGGGAATGCCAACGATAACAGTGGCAATAGAAGGAATGATGATGTATTGTTAATGCTATTGTCGATGCATTATGGGCAAGTAATAGGGAACATAAATTGTTGACACTATTGACTTTGAATTGTTGATGCATTAAGTTCCCAACTATACTTCCTATTATTGCAATATTTTGAGTTCGAAGTTTGTTTATATGAATATTATAATGTAGTAATTTCACTTGGCTGATTTGTAGCCTTATTGTATTATTTGTTGCTTTGATATAATGCTTCCTGTTCAGTAATATTATTTATGTATTTGTTACACATCTCAAGATATGTTTGCCACACATGCCAATCTATGTGATTTTGGAGGGGAGACAAAGGTATCTACATCTCTTGGGAGGAGTGCTTCCATCAAGTGAATAGATATCCTAGTACTCTCTTTTTTAAAGTGCAAACTCGTGAAAAAAGGCTTGAGGAGGCTGAATAAACATTTACAACAATTAACCAATTCTACTGCAAATGTTCTATGGGAGAAAAAGTTGAGAATGAATCCATCGCAAAGTCCAATAGAAGTGTAGAAGACAACAAGGAAGAATATATTTATTTGGGGATGCTCAAAGGACTGGTGGTTGGGTTTGCCATTGGGAAGGCATAAAGTAGCAAGCTATGTTCTGTAACA
>JAEMOT010001875.1:164453-182441 GCA_019297695.1 Apostasia ramifera | reverse complement strand
GCGCCCGCCCCGAGCCGAGCCACAGTCCCGAGCCCCAATTTTGGGGAAAATTACATCGTGGTCCCTGAATTTTCTGACTTAGGTACGAATTTCAACAAAACCTTTAATCTGGTAAAATCGAATAATCTGGATTTTTTCTACTCACCTGTGATTTGCTCGAACTTGTTCCACCTGTGTGACCCTTCATTATTGAGTGAATTTAAATTACTGTTGGTTAAATATTTTGAGACCCTCAATCCTGTTCCCTGATTCTGATTTATTGAAAACCGGATTGCGCCCTAATCTGAATTGGTAATTTCTCAATTACCTTCGATCTAATTTATTTAAGATTTTAAAAGTAATTGGTTTTTGCGGGCTTAATTAATTTCTCAGTCATCACAAAATTACTCTCTGATATTTAGCACTATTTTGTGAATAATCTGCTTTGTAACATTGCTGATCTCTAAATTGCATCTTCATTCATCCGTCCCGCATCATAATATTTAATATACAACTGCTTGTTAAATTTATATGTATTATTTTTTATGTTACTTTAACATCTACTACATATTTTCTTCATGGCACATGCATGCATATTATGTAGCGATATACTCATTACAAAGCCCAAATATACATGGTTATGCACATATTGAGTTCATCATAAGTTGAATTGATTCTATTTCGACCTAATTGACTCCGAGTCACATTGAAAATGGAGTTGATTTTAAAATAGATAGATAACCGTGCAATGGTCAAGGGAGCGCCAAAGATCTGCTGAAGACTAAATTTGAGTTTTTTTTTTTGTTCCTTGGTTGATTTCTTGTAATTGTATTTGTAATTTTATTTGATATTCATCTTTCTAAATGTAGGATGAGATCATTGATGATGGAATTAACAGCAGAACCAGTGAGTCATCGGCTCACACTACTGATATCCCTGTAGAAGCTAGCTTTAGTAAAGCATCATCTGTAATCTCAACTCGAAATCCAGGTGAAATTCTCTCTTTAAGTTATGTTTGGACAAGCTCATAATTTGAATGGCCTATTATGGTTAAACCTCATAGTGTGGAACAGGTGATGAATGCCGCAATAATGATGTCAGTAAGAGAAAGAGAGAGAGCTCAGAATCTGATATAGCCATTGTAAATATTGACTCAACAGGAAACACCGAGTCTAGAATGATTGTATCACAGCTATCTTCTGACAATATGCAAATAAACACAACGGAAGCAACTCTGGGAAGAGAGAGGGAATCCTGGATGCCTTCTGATAGTGAAAGAGAGCAGAAGAAGACTTGTTACAGCAATGGAAAAGGCCTTGAGAATGTTGACTTGAGTTCGAAATTGTCCTCCGAGATTTTTTGGAGTTGTCAAGACGGAAGAACTGTCTGCCTCGAATCTTTGAAACCCGAGGTCTCAAGATCAGCGAAGCATTTTTTACTGAGTGATAAACCTGGTGTCCCTATACTACTTCTATCTTCTGATGATGAAAATAACCCAGATCCCAAAACTCCAGCGCTTGAACTGGCTCTTGGTGGTATGAGCAAATCATCAAAGCCTGTACCGATACATTCATTGTTTCCTTCTGTGGAGGGCAGCAATCAAAAGAAGCAATATGATCCTTGTAGGGAGAAGAGGGACGATATGTCGTCAGCCTCGTTAACACTTTCTCTTGGTTTGCCTGCATTAGGTGATCAAAAATCAGCCGAAAGCTTTTCAAAGTCAGAGCAGGTTTTGCCTGAATGGAGATCTGTAAACAAATCTCTCTTTATGCTTGGCGGTTCACCGACTCCTGAGAGGAGCTCCTGAAATCCTTCTCAGGAATTGTTAAAATAAATTTCCTTTTAAATTTATTTTGTATGTTTTTCCTATTTTTGTATACAATTTCAAAATTTGTGTTTGCCTGAGTTAGGCATTGGTTGTACTTCACAAACACGACTCATACATATTCATTATGAGGAGCATAAGTCGTATTTGCGAGATACGACTAATGCTGACTTGAACCAAGCACTACAATTTTGAAATATGCATACCAAAAAAAGGATTGTTGTACAAAATAAATGTAAAAGGGTGATTTTAAAAAATTTTTTTCCTTAAATTGAAGATATAATCTCAGAACTTATTAGTATTACTGATCTCTGAGTAGCTGCCCCTTTCCCATCTGTTCATATTCAATCTCATCTCTTTCTTTTGTTTTTCTTGCTAGCTGTTTACTACAAATTGTTTTTAGAGTGAGGATTTCCGGCTTTACTGTATATAAAAGGAAGGCCGCTGTTTCTATTCTGTGAACATTGTTCTTCTATACTCACTGTACAAATATTTCAGGCGTTGTTTTCGTTACTTTTAATCAAAATTACTGTTGACATCTGATGAATTTAAAAAGAAAAAACCCGAAGCACCGCAGTTTCGCTCTGCTTATTTAGGAAATTGTGGTGGTGTGATCCGATATTAAAGTGAAGCTTTTTTACCTACTCGAGCTCTTTTAACTCTTGGTCTTGTTTTGGAGGGGCTGCTTGAGCATTTTAGTGAGGGTAAGTTATTATTTTTTGTGTTTGCATGAGTTGGATTTAACGACAGGTTTTTTTTTTCTACCAAATTTAATTTCATGTGGGAATTTGATTTATTTTTTCAAACTTATTTTTGGTGGATTTTTAGTTAATAGTTTATAGAGGCAATGGGATGTGCTGAAACATTACTAAAATTCAATATTTTGTCGCAATAGATGGATTAGAAATTTTTTTTTAATGTGGGTATATTTGGTTTAATATTATGAAAAATAATTATTGAGTTTAATAATATGTATAGATAATTTTATTTAAAAATTATTAATAAGAATAATATTTAAATAGTGTTATATAAAATTAAGATAATATTGAGTCTGAGTTATTTTAAATTTTTATTCAAGTGTAATTTCAAGTATTTTAGAATTAGTTGTTTTGGGCTCTCAGATTATTAATTATTATTCATTTTGATCAATTAACAAATCCAAATGGGGTGGTGGCGCAGTTGGCTAGCGCGTAGGTCTCATAGTTTCTGAGTGATCCTGAGGTCGAGAGTTCGAGCCTCTCTCACCCCAAAATTTTTTCTTTTTTTAATCTTTTTTTTATTATAAGATATTGTGTTCTTCAGCATCAAAAAAAAAAAAAAGTGTGTTGTGAGGAAGTTAAACTTATTTTAAAACAATGAGTCTACATCAGATAAAAAAAAGCATCGTGAATTTTAAATTATAATAATAATAAATAGTCTTTAATTTAATAAAAATTTAAAAATTTTATTAAAATAAATACTAATAATTAAATTTTATAAAAATTTCAAACACTAATATTAATAATAAAATAATATTCAAATATTTTATCATATAATTTATTATATTTGAGTAGCACAAGCCGTTGAATTTTTAAATTTTTATTTTACCTTTTATATTTATTTAAATTATTATTAAAAATTAGTTTTATTTTTTATTTTATTTGTCATAATCCTAAGGTTAGAAAGGCTGAGGGTTGTCAAGGCTAGGGGTGCAACTCAAATCGGTTCGGTTTGGTTTCACGAGGAACCGAAACTGAACCGACTAGACATGGTTCTATAGTTTTAAGAATCGCTGAACGTAAACCAGATCTGAATTGAATTTTTCGGTTCAGGTCTAGTTCGTTTCTAATTCTAAGCTTAAAACATGATTTCCAGTAATACTATTATAAAAGGTTTAATAACAAAGAACTTAAAATCAAATCAAACTCATGTTAAAATTGTAAATTTTAATCTTAAATCCATACGTTAAAGAACCATAATGAATTTAATCATACAATATAAATATAATCAACAATTAATCTAGTTTGGGTCAGTTCTAGTTTTTGGACAGTAGAACCGAGAACTAACCTTAAACATTCGGTTCCATTATTCCAATGTATTTGGTGTTGGACCTCAATCGAACCGAATTTGAAGTGAACTGAATTGATCTATTTGGCTAAGTTTCAGGTCAGTTTTCAGTTCTTTGTGTATATTTGCACACCCCTAGTCAGGCCGTAACAAAATTGGCTGTCTTCTAGGTGTGCTTTTTCATAATTTTATGACAGTGTGGTTCCTTGTCTAATGCTGAATCGGAACTTGAACATGGATCATGTTAGGCCGTACCTATCCATGCTTATATCTAGTAATGGCGATTGAGCTTTAACTAGTGCTGGGATCCCTTTTTTTAAAAGAAGTTTTTTTTTCTTTCATATAGTAGTACATAATGCAATTTTTTATAGCTTGCACTACATCGCTATTGTGAGAGGAGGAAAACGAAGATTTGCATGGACTTTGAGTCAGATCGCTAGTTTGCATTTTTCAGTGAACCTTTTCTTTCATATGTTAGTACATGTTGTAATTTTTTTATAGTTTACATCATACTACATTTAAATCTGTATATCATATTTTAAATAAAAAAAATATGTAGTATGTTGCCATATAATATAAATTATAAAAAACAAATATATAATATAGTAAGCAATAAGAAACGCATCATATTTTTATTTAAAAATTGCACATGATGAATTTTTACGTGCTCCTTTTCCTAAAATTTCAGTGGTAATCAAAGTTTTTCATTACAATATACTATGCCTAATAGTCTTGTAATGCAATCATTATAAATTAGGCACATAGAGAGCCATAAAGGTTTACTTTTTTACTCCGAATAATTTCAGTAAGATCATGGCTGGGCATTGGGCGGGTGGCCCGATGGGCTATCCAAAGTCCGATAAATTTTGAATAAATTTTGTTAACTATTTTGGCCAGTAAGCCGGGCTAAGCCCGACCTGAGCCTAATTTAATTTAGTCAAAACCTGGTTAAGCCTGGTCCATGCCAAAACCCAGCCCACCCATTGCCCAAGTCTACTTCTCATATCTCAGACTTCTAATTAATTATCTTTATTAATTTATGTTATTTTTTATAATAATGTTAAACTTTTTTCTAAAGTTTATTTATGTATCTAAGGTGCAATTATTGATAAATTTACGCTATGATTTATATTTTTAAGATATATTAATTTATTATTGTTATTATTAGATAAATCTTATATAATTCGATTGATGATCTGTATTATTTTGTAAAGTTAAAAATAATAGTTTAAATTTTTATCATTAAATGTTTTAATATATTAATTTAACATCCGTTAGACATCACTATTCACTAATTTATTTAACTATTTTAACTTGATGTCCTAAATAAAATATTATAGAATTTTAGTAATTATCAACTTAAATAAAATTATACTAATATGTAATTATGGGAGACGTAGATAACAATATAGCATGCCAAAATTCCTAGAACTTAAATTTATGTTTGGATATAAATTTCAAGCCTTTTGAACCCGTGGGTAGCTCGGCCCACACATTGGGTGGGTTTGGTAAGAAAAGTAGGACCGTAAACCGAGCTAAGCTAGGCTCGAGCTCTATTTGACTTAATTAAAGCCCGATTAAGGCCGGCCCATGCCAAACCCGGCCCGTCCATTGCCCAGCCCTAAGTAAAACCTTTAAGGCAAGAATTTTAAAAATAACATTAAAATTGAATTAGGTCAAATTATATGTCCAATTGTAATTTAATGTAGTGCTTGATTGGTAGCATACTATTTAGTATTTAAATGTTTAATTTTTTTATTTTATTCATTATTTTATTTTTAACATAAATTTTCATAAACTTTAATGCTTTGACCTAATTATATAGTGATCAAATCATAAATCAATTATATAATTTGAGTTTAATGCATGAGTCATATGAAATGAGTGCATAAAATGAATTATTGTAAAAATACATCTTGATTTTAAAAAAAAAAAGATTCAAATAAATTATTGAGAAAATAAAAAATAAAATACCTTACATAAATAAAATTACTCAACGAAATTACATGTTTAATAATATAAATATTTTTTATATAAGATTGATCTGAGTAGTACATGAAATATTCTCACATAAAACTAATATGATTAGATCGATTCAATTGAAATAATCGCATTGTTAAAATAGGACCGGACCGTAAACCAAAAAATACGATCAAATCCTGTTCGATACCAAAACTTGATCGTATATCAAGTTCAATCAAATCAAAGAAATTTTTTGTAGTTATGTGATATTTATATTTTTGAATAATGATATTGAATTGACAAGATAAATATATTTATTATTTTAAATATTTATTAATATTTTTATGAATGTTATTATTTTTTTAAATTTTTTTAAAAGTAGAAATTTACTGATTTATCCTGAACTTTAAGATAATATATATGAACATTTTTTTACGCAATTTTATATGGCAGAAATATCTCTAAAATAAATTGGAAAAAAAGAGTCTGTAAAATGACGCCGTTCAGCTATTTGTCGTGTTCTTGAAATAGTACACACGTCAATTCGTGATTGGGCCACATACTCTTAGCGCCTGTCAACAAATCGAGTTTGGATCGTGTTAACCTTAATTTAGATCAAAATTTATATATATCGAATTAAATTATATATCAAATCGGGTCATAGTCAATTCAAATCTTCTCAAATTAAAAATCAAATCGAGTCAAAATTCTAGTTTTTGGGTTAATTTATTTACAAGTCGTTATTATTAAGTATTTTTTGTAATTAAATTTAAAATAATATTAAATTTTTTAAAAATAAAATAAAATATATTATATTTTTGTAAATTAATAGAATATTTTAATATACAAATCAGTATTTATAATATATATAAATTAAATTTAAAATAATATTAAATTTATTAAAAATAAAATAAAATATATTATATTTTTGTAAATTAATAGAATATTTTAATATACAAATCAGTATTTATAATATATATAAATTAAATTTAAAATAATATTAAATTTATTAAAAATAAAATAAAATATATTATATTTTTGTAAATTAATAGAATATTTTAATATACAAATCAGTATTTATAATATATATAAATTAAATTTAAAATAATATTAAATTTATTAAAAATAAAATAAAATATATTATATTTTTGTAAATTAATAGAATATTTTAATATACAAATCAGTATTTATAATATATATAAATTAAATTTAAAATAATATTAAATTTATTAAAAATAAAATAAAATATATTATATTTTTGTAAATTAATAGAATATTTTAATATACAAATCAGTATTTATAATATATATAAATTAAATTTAAAATAATATTAAATTTATTAAAAATAAAATAAAATATATTATATTTTTGTAAATTAATAGAATATTTTAATATACAAATCAGTATTTATAATATATATAAATTAAATTTAAAATAATATTAAATTTATTAAAAATAAAATAAAATATATTATATTTTTGTAAATTAATAGAATATTTTAATATACAAATCAGTATTTATAATATATATAAATTTATAAAAATAAATTATAAAAATAAGAACACTATACATTATAATCTACTAATATAATGTATAAAAAAAATTTATTAGTTAATTACAGCAATATTTTTTACTTAAATTTTTTCATAAAAAGATTATTAATCATAATATATTCTTGTAGGAACTATAAATTAGATTTCATAATTTTAAACAGATTGATCGAGGTGGTTCATATTTAATTTATTTATTTATAATCGAATTAAATTAATAAATAAGACAGGTTAATAGATAAAAAAAATTATTTAAAAATTTAATGGAATCAAAATTCGAGTCGGATCTTGATCAGATCAGATCCATTTTACGGGCACTGCGCTGCAGTCAATCGGCAGCGCAAGCCCCGCGAACTACTTTTCATTAAGGAATTGATAAAATGAATAATTATTAATTGCTGGCATCATTATTTGTGAGGGAAACCTCTCGGCTTCAGCGATGCAGAACTATAAGCCAGCTGAAACCCTAGCGGGCCGCCGGGGATCCTCTGGCGAAGAGGATGGAAGAGGAGGACGAAAAGGGGAAGGTAGTGAAAATAGCGATTCGGAGAGCGAGTGGGAAAGAAAAGGAAGACGATGATTGCTACGAGATCGAGGCCATTAATTTCGCTCGAAAGCTTTCGGTTTCTTCTTCCGGCGGCGGCGATGACGACGTCGCCATTGTCGCCGAGAAGGGCGAGGTAGGCGCATTGCTCTCTCTGAGAACTTGAGAATAAAATGGAATTTTTCTATTCGTTTCATTTCAATTTATATATATATAAATATATACATGGAAAATTTGGGTAAATTACATTTGGGTTCTCCAAGTGAACAAGTATTTTAAATAGGTTTCAATCTTTTAAAATTCTCTATTTAGATCTCTCACATAAAGTTTTTGCATTGTCACGAGATCCCAACAATGATAGAGCTGTTAAAATAAATATAAATGACTTTTTTGTCGAATTATAATTAATTCTCAACCAATGATAGGGGACAACTCGAGAAAAAAGAAAAAAAAAGCAATTTTATCTTAAAATATTTTTAAATTACGGCCTATTTACAAAACTCGTCCAACCTCAACCTCAAAAAACCCAAATTTAATTTACCCAAAATGTTTTATTTAATTTTTCTATACTCAATTGTTTTTCATTTACATACAAAAAAAACTGTTTTATATTTTTATAAATGCTACTCAAGAGTAAATTGGCCAAAAAAAAAATTTATATGCCACAAAAATTTCAAATATTACCTACTCATCACTCTTTTTATAAAATTTGGATTATAAATAATAATTGTATAGTATTTAAAATTTTACGTAAATGGATATAAACGCCTCATAAAATTAAAGTTTCCCTATTGGTTTTAACACGAGAGTAAATAATGAATTTTAAGTGCCTATTTGTTTTGCCTGATTAATTTTAAATAAACAAATTACATAATTTAATATTAAAAATTAATTATATTTCACATTATATATAAATAATTCAAAATAAAAATCAATTTTATTTCACAAATTACACATATCAAAATAATAACTTATATCACATCTTTTATATATCTCAATATAATAACAACAACAACAACAACCAAGCCTTAATCCCACTAGGTGGGGTCGGCTACATGAATCCTTTGTTTCCATTGCGCTCTATCAGTTACCAAATTCTTATCTAAGTTTAAGTAATTAAGATCACTCCTTATAGTTTCTTGCCATGTCTTCTTTGGTCTCCCTCTTCCTCTTTGTACATGGGCAAAATCCAATAACTCAATTTTTCTAACTGGAGCTTCAATTGGCCTACGATTTAGATGTCCAAACCATCGAAGCCGACTTTCTCTAAGTTTATCCTCAATTGGTGCAACACCAACTTTCTTTCGGATATACTCATTTCTCATTCTATTCTTTCGTGTATATCCACACATCCATCTTAACATTCTCATTTCTGCAACATTTATTTTATTTGTATGTTTCTTCTTTGCAGGCCAGCATTCAGCACCATATATCATCGCTGGTCTTATTACAGTTTTATAAAATTTACCCTTAATTTTGGATGGAATTTTTCTATCGCATAACACACCAGAAGCATTTCTCCATTTTACCCAGCCTGCTTGAATCCTGTTAATAACGTCATTATCTATTTCGCCATCATTTTGTATAATTGATCCAAGGTATCTAAACCGCTCACTCTTCTTGACAATTTGATCACCAATTGTCACATCTCCAATATAAGTATTTCTTTCTTGACTAAATGTGCACTCCATATATTCAGTTTTTGATCTACTGAGATGCAAACCTTTAGATTCTAGAGCATTCCTCCAAAGCTCTAGTTTCGCTTTAGCTCCCTCTTTAGTTTTCTCAATAATATATCTCAATATAATAATTAACTTTATTTTACATTATTTATAATTTTTAATAAAAATATATTTTTAAAATTAAGTAATGCAAATAAATAGGCCATAAAATTTTAGATAAAAATTTTTTGACAAATTACACCTAAATCTCTAAGTTTAACGCTTAATATTTTACAGGTCCATATTTTTAAAATTATAACANGTGCGCGGGCCGCGCGGCCTGTCCGCCAGCGGCTGTCTGGCCGGGCATGCGCAAGATCGGGAGGAGAGAGAAAGGGGCAGAGGTAAAACGGTAATTTTAAAAAAAATTAATTATAAAAAAAAAGACCCATTTGATAATTTATTAAAACTCAGAGACTCCGATGTTAAAATTTAAAAAATATGGACCTGCATGATATTAAGTGTTAAACTCAAAGACCTGGGCATAATTTACCCAAAGAAAATTTATGAATGATAAGTAAAAATATTAAATATTTCTGTGTTATGCATTCAAATATAGAGCAGCGGCTGTATATAAAAATCTTAAAATTTTATTTTAATAGGCAAATAGAAGAATGAAGGGGATTTATGTAAATATAATTTCGAAGTTTGGAAGCTGTGATTCTAATTTTTATCCCTTCCGATTGATTTTGTAATTATGCGAAAAAACAGGTGGCATTGAGGGATTTTTCGCACCCAAGGCATCTCTGCGGTAACTACCCTTTTCGTGGAACTCCCCATGAAAAGTATTGCAAAAAGGTCTGCTTTTGCGTACCCTTGAAACTAATTCTACCGGCAATTTTATACTTACATATCTACCACAAATTCATCATACATGAAATAAATACATTGATTTTTCAACCTTAATAATTTCATATAAACAACTAAGATAATATTTTGAGGCACTAAATTACACCATGGTTTGTAACTCAATTTAAAGCAAAACTTACCATAAAATCATATTTAAATTTATCTTTAGTGACACATGTATTTCTCATTTACGTGAAATAAAGGTGCCAAAATGTACAATATGCCACATAAATCGTATGTTACATATATTTTCTTTATTTTTCAATCATATAAAATACTCCAATTAATAAATGTGAAGTATATGAGTTGCATTTAAAAATAAAACAAATTAAATATTCATGAAAACAGGTGATCCAACATACAATTAGTCATGTATATATATAATAGGGGGATTTACATACAGAACATTAAATTTATCACAAATTACGCATTTCACTATTATTTAGTAAATATTACGCATATCACACTCTGTTTATGGATTTTACATTTCTATTGTAACAATAGCCAACATAAGCAGAGTGTGATATGCGTAATATTTACTAAACAATGATGAAATACATAATTTATGATGAATTCAATATCCTGTATGTAAATCATTGCATCGTCTCCACTTGAGGTTTGCATTTCAAATTAATCTCAATTTTTTAAATATCTTAATTTGGACTCCTAATAAAATTATTTTCAATCATTACTTTTTTAAAATAAAATTTTAAAATATTAATATTTTTATATAATAATTTCAAATTTTTAGAAAGTAAGAGGAAAAAGTAAAAGATAAGAGATTATAACGCAAGTTTTTTATGTACAGTCCAAATTTGTAAAAAAAAAAAAAAAAAACTAAATTTTATATTTTTCATCGAGAATAATCAACAAAAATGATATGATTCTAACATAAAAACCAAAACTGTAGTATTTTTTATAACTTTAGAAATTAAAATTAAAATTTTTTAAAAATTAGAATCAATTTGTAATGCTCTTTCTACTCGAGGGGGCATGAATGCAGTTAACCCATTTTTTAGTTTCATACAAAATTGATTCGTTTAATTTGTAAATTATATGTTCATGCAGTGTTTCTGTTATAAATGTGAGATTGCTGCACCTTGTTCTCTGTGGTGGGGAACAGATGGCCACTGCCATGTTCTCTGGAAGAAACAAAAAAGGGACCCCTTCTTTGACTCACCTTGGATGTGAAGAACATGGAGGAGAAGAGAATTTGGATAATTTTGTGACAAATCTTTCCTAATGCTTCAGCATTTTTGTCAAATATCTTATTAAACTCTGCCATGGACTTCGATGATTTCTGAACTAAATTTTAAATGGTTATATTATAAGTAATTAATTTACTCTATACTTATCATAGGTGATAGTGGATTAATGAAGACGACATCCATATAACATATAGAATCTACATATCGTATTTTGAATGCACGAAAAATGACAGCTTACAACAACAACAACGAACGAAACCTTAATCCCATTCGACCATAAATCTTTTATTTTCATTGTGCTCTATTAATTAACAAATCCTTATCTAAATCTAAATGAGTAAGATCACTTCTTATAATTTCTTATCACGTTTTCTTTGATCTCTCTCAATTTTTCTAATTGGAGCTTCAATAGGCTTATGATTTATATGTCCAAACCATCTAAGCTAACATTCTTTAAGTTTATCCTTAATTAGTACAACTTCAACTTTCTAGTGAATATACTCATTTCTCATTATATCATTTTGTATATATCCACACATTCACCTTAGCAATCTTATTTCTGCAACACTTATTTTATTTATCTATTTTCTCTTTGTAGGCCAACATTCAATACCATATATCATCGTTGGTCTTGCTACAGTTTTATAAAATTTACCCTTAAGTATGGATAATTTTTTTCTATTACACAACACATCAAAAGCATTTTTATATTTTACTCATTCTGCTTGAATACTGTTAATAATGTCATTAAAAATGGCAGCTTACAACAATCTTAAAACTTATACACATTAAACAGATCATAAGATTCATCAGAAGTGATTTATATATCACACAGAAAACAATTTTTAACTATATAATTTCATGCTGTAATTGTGATCAATCATCATCATAGGATACATGGAAGTGAGACTTACAGCCCAAAGCATCTGGTTCTTCAGCTCCACAACAGTCATAGAACTTTGCTGCATAAGGAGGATCATCTGGATCAAGCTCATAGTACCTACGTTATCAGGGAAGAAGAGTTGAGGGCAATCAGCAGACTTCAGGACTTATATTTTCTTCCTCTTTTTTGGGATAATTACATATATATCAAAAACAATGCAAGGAATACCAATCACCTATACTTATACAGTGTAAAAAGAAACTTTTAATAATACCAAATCAACACCTCAATTATATTATGGTAATGATGCTTGGAGCATTCTGCATGTAAACAACACATTTGCATGTTGCCTACAAGAGATTAACCATGAGAAAATAATATAGTTTAATAAAGAAACAAGAACAAAGCCTTCATCCCAATTACACGGGGGTGAGTTACATGGACAATAATCTTTCGCTGCCTCTTTGAAACATTATGACTTAGGATCCTTTCACATTTAAGTACAATGGCCTATAAAGGTTGAAGATAGACATGATTCAATCACCCTAAACATCCCTTTCTAATTTTATCCTTAATAGATACTATGCTCGCTTTTTATGATATTATCATTTCTAATGTGTTTCACTCTAATATGAACACTCACCTATTCAATTTCATCATCTCAGTTACACAATCCTAAGGATATTTTGTCACTTAAATTTCCAACATTCACTCTTATACAGCATAGTTGGTTGGGTAATGGACAGTAGTTTCATCAAAAATTTCCTTCAGCTTGATAAAAAGTGCATGGAGAGTACCTGATCATCATTAAATTACAAAAAACTATACGTTAAAAGTCTGCTTTTATTATATTTTGTAATACTGAGAAAAGTTATATTTTACCGGTGATGTTAGTAAGATCAATCTTTCCAACATAGTGCTTACTACTCAAAGATAATATTATGTTTTGAGTATCTAATTATTTTTGAATTAATAAATAAATAGGCATGCTTGCATGTAAGTGAGTTGATACATAACGGGAAAAGAAAGGAAAAATAGAAGAAAGAGAAAAGGGAGGAGAAGAACCAGGGAAAGAGGGAGAAGAAGAAGAGAGGAGAGGAAAAGAGTATTTTGTTAAGACATTGTTCTTTATTCATAGAGATTACTCCTGCACAAGAAAGGAAAGTTGCTAAAGCGACAAGAGAATACAATGAAATGAAGGCGAATATCATCCACTTTGAACATCAAGTAATATTATGTTTCCGTTATCTGCAGAGAATGTGTAAATCAGTTCAAGTGCAGAACCTTGTATCATCCTCTCAATTGTTTGAGCAGTAAAGCCCTGTTTGGATTAGGAGTGAGGTTAGCTAGTCTAGGGTATGCTTAACCTCATAAGCAATTCAACCACTTGGGGCAGGAGATTTACCCTGAATTGCATTTAGTTGCTATCCTGTGTTATCCCAGGATTTTGTTTACTTGTTTGATAATACGACCCAAGGCCAGAATATAAAAACAAGAGGGGTGAGAGCTAACCCAATCGAGAGGGTGAGGTAGGAATCAGCTGGGTTAGCTGTGGCAGCCAAGGATTTAAAGCTTTTCTATTTTAAAACAATCTACTATCAGTTCTTTCTTGCATTCTATAATTCTCCTATTCTAGTCAACTAAATCAGTTGTTGAATTTTTGGAAACTTTGTACAGAGTTCCATTACAACTTCCCCGGAGCCTTCGATAGCACAGCCAAGACAGCAGTAAGTTCTCTTACCCTGCCCCTGTGGGGATAAAGCGACAAAAGTATTTCGAATCCAGATAAGGTCACGGCGAGACGAGCTGTTTATCATTGCAAAAAGGTGTCAAGTGATAGTGCAGTGATGTATGCAGGTGAGGCATGCTAACAGATCGAGAGATTTGAGCTTCGTTCCTACGCGATCTAATGCATTCATTAGTTACATTGGTGTAGGACAGCATGAAAACGCATTTTGAGTGACCGACATTCTATGTCGCAATCCAATTCTGCAAACTCAAAGATCAAATTACAAATTGCTTCAATTGAAATTCACTCAGCAGAATGAATCAGCATCAGTTATTAGTTTTTCAGCCACGCACAATTCTGACAACGCGGGGGAAATTCACCCATCAATTTGCAAATTGATAAATCGGCTTTGTCATTACTAAAAATCCCGAAAAGATTGAGGAGATGCTGAACACACCATTCAAAATCTGAATTTCACGGAGATTTAAGGGCTTGCGGTGGTCATTTACCTCTTTTGATCGTCGTGCCTCCGGCAAACGAAGAAGGAAGGGTGGAATCGGCAAGAGGAGGGAGAATTTGAAGAGGGATCGAAGGTGGCCTTGCACCGCCGGCACAACTTCTCCGGCGGTTTCCTGCCCCCTGCTTCGGCCTTCTCCATTACGGCCGCCTTCGAGCTCCGCGGCTCGGGATGCTTAGGGCGAGCTACATGTAATTAATAAATAATTATAAAAAATAAATAAAATTATTACATAGAGATTGAATTAAGACGATCTAATCTTATCATAACTCGTGACTCAGCTTTATAAATTCGAGTTGAGTTTAATTCGAGTTAAATATCAATCCGAATACTAAAAATTATTGATTTTTAAGCCAAACTCTCACCACTTAATGCATCTAGTAGTTACACCGTCGATTTCAAACTCCATAAAAAAAAAACTTTTACATACATGTTATTTTAAAGTTTTATATTGACATAATAAAAAAATCTAAACTAAAATTTTAATATTAAAGATTTGACATGATATGCATGTAAAAACTTCTTAAAATTGTGTTTTAATGATTTAATCGACTAGAATTCAGTTCAACCTCTAACTCATGAAAATGAATAAAAATCAACCTAAATAGAATATCACCGCAATGAAAACTATTTTGATACTAGAAATATCCAAATAGCTAGTCAGCAATTCTCAGTAGCTAACTTTCCAAATTTTATCTCCCAACCATCAGTCGATCTATATAAAAACAATATAGTCACAGCTCGGCCATCAACAATAAACTTTATTAAAAATGAATCGACAGTCGATAGCAATGTCCCTCACTAATTCTTCTCGAGTGAGAAAAACTTAGCCATATCAAGTAGTGGTCATCTCTATTGCAATACCTTTCTAGAATATTTGGATTATTGTGTACCACTATTAGCTCCTTGTAATGCCATTAAATCTAAAATATTGAAGATTAAATTAATGTCATATTCTGATGATAAATAAGGAACACATACATTCAAACTAATTTTTTTAAAAAAATTTAAATGAACGGGCTTTATGAACTTGTAATTTTTTAACAGTTCTTGATACCTTTCTAAAATTTATGCATTCATCGGTCACAATAAATTAGTTTCTTATAATTGCTAGCACTTATTTTCTTACAAATCTCTTTATACAATTAACTAATATGTTGTAAAAATGCCTCGATAGACTTAGATATCTTATCATGCACAGGTAATAAAATTAGATTTATAGGAACCCTAGTACTATTTGTTTTTTGAGAAGCCTTAACAAAACATTTTGCCGAAATTTTATTGGCAAGATACTACATATGCATGCTAATATTGCTTCCTTTTGAGTGATTTCAACTTTAGTTTTATCTTTGTATGTTACTTAAGCCGTATTATTATAAGACATATAAACTGTGTCGTAGTTTCGAAAATTTATTGAATTCAAACAACTCACCAAGTGAAATGTTTGGAGCCCACTGCAGCACTAAACCATCTACAAACAATGCAAAAATGCTGTAAATATCATTTTTTTCTTCATATATGTCTATTTTTATTTTTGTATAAACTTTTTTTGAGTTCATATATTATAAGTCATATATAAGAAACCACCAAAAATATTTATACCACAAAACAAAAGTAGGCTTACGCTATGCGCTCGCAATGTGCCCCACCAGAGCATCTAGCACCCCGACGTGGTTAGTTGTCCGAATCCAATAATTTTTCTTTCGAGTCGGATCGATTTTATTTTACGAAACCTAATCATTACAATCAATCAAATCCTTCAAACATTAATTCACTGTCAAGCACAATAATTTCAGAAATATAACCAACAAATAATCTATCACTGCTTTCCCCCAAAGCAGGACAACAATCTACACCCACACGAAGGCTGCTTCCTCTCCTTCTTCTTTTCAACATCGCCGTCGCCGGAGCCGACCACGACGACGTGGTCTCCGTCGGCGCCCTTCCGGCGGGACCACTCTGCCTCCGCCAAGAAAGCCTTGAAAGCCTCCTGCATGTAGTTCGCTCCCTGGGACACCGTCATCTCCTGCCCGATCGCCTCCGGGGAGGCGCCCGGCTTGGCGTGGTCGCCGTTGAGAACGGCAGCGAGCTGGACCAGCTCCCGCTGGAAGTCCGACAGCGGTGCAGCCTCCGCCGCCTCCTTCTTCCTCATCTTCTTCACCTCCGGCAGGGTGAGGGGGCAGTCGGTCCTCGGACTGGTTCTCGTGAGGACGACGTCGAAGGTTCCGGCCCAGGCGTCGCGCTTCGTGAGGAACTCCTTGAGGTTGAAGATCTTCTTTACCGTCGCCGGAATGGAGGAATGCTCGAACTCCGACGATGGTTCTGGCCCTGAGGGCCGATGGATCACTGATGCTTCAAAAAATTAATGTCAGAATGTCGAGAAATTGTTGAGTTTGGACAGAGGATGTATATTAAAATTTAAAAATTCAATTAAATAATTAAATTTAAAATAATTATTTGTTTCTCAATTTATTTTCATATTTATGAAATTCGAATCGATTATTCAACTCAAAAATATTTATATTTATATATTTTTTAAACTGGGTGACCTACAAATTATATTGGCTTTGAGTAAATAGTAAATATTAATTTATTTTCTTGGAGGCCTACTTGAGGTCTCCTGGTCGAATAGTGAGAAGCTAACTGAGCGACTGAATTGAACAACTACTAGCTATTAAACAACTGTCATGTCATAGTTATCCTATGTGTGATAGTCCTCTTATAGATAGAAGGCGTCTGTCATTAATGTCTGGGATGTCAGACGGCATGGGCAGATCCAGCCACCGATACGCCTTCCTGCTACTGTCTTATTAATTAAGCTCACGTAACTTACTTACTCTCATCTACCCCCTCCTCCTTGTTCCTCCAACAAAGCTCCCTTGACAATTCGCAGCTGGCCTTCCTCCTTTCTGCACCTTCAAGAGGAATATCTCAATAAAAGTACATCCTTAATTCTCCTCTTTAATCAGCACTGTAATCATACTTTTTTAAAAAAATTTATCAAAATTTTTTTAATATTCTAACAATAGTGATATATATTTTAAAAAAATAGTAATTTACCAGTTTAACGAACTTAACAACCTTTCAGACTGATTCAACGGCCTCTACGCCATCCCGGTTTTTGCAACATTACTAAAAACCCAATGATTTCAAGAGTTTCATTAAAATAATAATA
>JAEMOT010001875.1:124985-154321 GCA_019297695.1 Apostasia ramifera | reverse complement strand
TTTTAAAATATATAAATAAATATATTTTTTAATTAATTTACCCGATTGACCCGACCCGACCCAATTATTTGGATCCGGACCGGACTTGGACCGGATCCAAGGCCACCTAACCGGTTCCGGACCGGATCCGGAACCGGTTAGAACCGGACCTGGTTGGACCTGGAACCGGTGGAACTGGACCGGAACCGGTCCGGTCCGGTCCGGTTACCATGCCTAATCAACACTACTAAATGGTGCTCTGACTCTCATTGGTTTTTTCAAATTATCTTTAAGTTTGACTAAAAGATTTTACGCTAATCCTTTTTAATTGTTTTTGCTAATTTTTTTTTCAGAGAATTAGTTATTGCTTAAAGATTTTTTATTTACCAAACTACTAAAATACCATTCACTCTTTGATTATTTTAACAAGAAGGCATTTGAGCAAGAAATTAGAAGGAGGATAAAGATAAGATAAAATGATCATTTTAGTCATATTTAATAAAATATTTGACGAAAAGATTTAATCGATAAATATATCGAACATAGGACCCCGAAGCTAGTTTTTAAAAATCATAAATAATTTGATGTTATTCTTTAATGTCAGGAACCTATATAATATTTAATCTTAAACTAGTAGTTAAATATATTATGATTCATTCAATTAGCAATACATATTTTTAAATTTTGTAAATATTATAGAGGTTCTTGAAGTTCAAGAATAATAAAAATAAGTTTAGGAGAGAAAATAATATTTTAGTAATTTGATAAATAAATTTTTTTTAAGGTAATTAACTTTCCTCTCAAAAAATTATCAAAAATTATTAAAGATGAGCATAAACATCTTTAAGTTGAACTCAATGAGTGGTTTGAAAAAACTAAGTGAGAGCCAAAACTAAGATCAAAATAGTATTAATTTAAAAATAATAATAATAACAATAAATAATTTTTATTACATTTTACGTAAATTTTAATATAAAAAAAATATTATTTTATTTTACATATTCAATTATTTTCAATAAAATTATCAACTTTTTTTTACATTTTAGATTAAAATATTCGAATCCAGTATTTTAGTTTAGGATGTGAAATAAATTTGATAGTTTTATTGAAAATAATTAAATATGTGAAATAAAATAATATTTTTATATTAAAATTTATATAAATATAATAAAGATTTTATTTATTTATTATTGATATTAACCTTTTGAATTTCATATAATATTAATAACAAAATATAGACATCTTTAAAGCCTTCACGAAACTCCTCCATCAGTTTCAGAGAATTACTTGTGCTTTCCGGCTTCTATTTTTGGAAGGACACAGAAAGAAGCAAAACTTGGGCAAAAAGAAAGCTTTCTGAAAATATCAAACCATAATAAAATTATAAACTTTCTTACTGAAATATAATTATTAGATAATTATTTTAAAGTAATTTAAAATTATTAACACTAAATATTCCAAATTGTAAATCGAAATATCTGAAACTACCAAAATGGTTAGAACCCGTGAATGAACGCAATCGAGCACACACCTGAAATTCGACTCACTCAAAACAAGCCCAACTTAAAAAAAAAGGGATAATTACCTACATGCCACACCATTTCACTTTATTTATACGTTACCCATCCATTCTTAGTTAATTACACTATGCATATTTAAAATATTATAAAATCTTACATACACACACTTTCATTTGTTTTCATTATAATGAGCAATTATAATTTTCTAATAATCTAACTATAGTTAAGTTACAAAAAATCTGAGTCATTCAACATATTATTTTAAGTATATTTAAATATATTTTGAGTGAAAATCTTAAAACTTTAAAGTTTTGTTTTCATTATAATGAGCAATTATAATTTTCTAATAATCTAACTATAGTTAGGTTACAAAAAATCTGAGTCATTCAACATATTATTTTAAGGATATTTAAATATATTTTGAGTGAAAATCTTAAAACTTTAAAGTTTAGGTTGTGGTAAGGGAAGGAAACATCCGCGATGTGAATTGATTTTAGGATATATCAGCGCTTTAGTGTGACATCGAGGAAGAAAAAAAAAATATATACTATTAAAGGTAAAAATATAATTTTAATGATTTACTAATGAATTTTTTTTTTTCAAATAGATTTTGACTAAATTTTAACTTAAGTGTGTATGTAAGATTTTATAATATTTTGAGTGTGCATATCGTAATTAACTAAGAATGTATGGGTAACGCATAAATAAAATAAAATGGTATGACATGCAGGTAATTATCCAAAAAAAAAATTGATTTAATTTATAATTGACTCGATATAAATTAAATAAAGTATATATTAAAATATATATAAGTACATATAATAGACATGTAAGTTTAATCATAAGATTAAACTGAACATACTTTTTATGTAAATTAATATTTCAATTAAAAAATAAGATTAAATATTATAAAATTCAATTCAACTCTAAAATCGATTTGTAAGTGAATAGATTTTAATTGGATCGAATCAAACTCAACTCGAACTAGAAAAATTAGAATTTGAGTTGAGTCCAACTTGATTTAACTCAACTCGTTATTCGCCTTGCTGATAAGAGTATGGTTTTGAAATTATTTTATGGCAAAAAATTCGAGGACATATACCACTTTTTTTTTTATAATAAAAAGGCTATAGCATTTCACATCATTTTAGAACTTTTGGCGTAATAATACCATCCTTTACGGTATCTTGAACAAGGCATGAGATAGAATCCAACCAAATTTTGTGCACCCACACTAAGAGTATATCGAGCAAGTGTGTGCACGACTTCGGTGCCTTCCCGATGAATATGCGAAATCATAAGGCTTCCAAAAGACTTCAAGCTCTCCCTAATTTGCGGCGAGTGGGTTCCAATGATAGAATATTCTTCTAATGATTGGATAGTTTTGACCCCTTCAACTAGACGTCGATCCCATTCATCGTTTTCGCTAAGTCAACAACTTATTCTACTACGAGGTATTTAGCAATATTCAAGGCATCCTGTAGTCTTTATAGAAAGGCATTCAACATCGACTTGATAGTAGAGATTGGAGGTGGAGTAACACGATGGAGAGGTGAGCCTCTTGCAACCTAGCTTCCTCAACATCGTCGAGGTAATTCATCGCAAAAGAATGAGCGTCTTTTGGCGTCCTGTGCTTGTCGCAAACTGATCTAAAGTTTCTTGCTTCCCAAATTAACTCATTGAATGACGAAGAAGAGTTTTAACTTGAACTTACTTTGTGACTTTCTTAAGGGAGTTTTTCTTGAAATTGATCGACTCTCGAGGTAGTCCTGTCGCAGCCCAAGCCGCGTTCGTGAACCTACAGTCCCACAAACACTAAAATCTAGGGATCCATCTATCCTTCTAAAACAGGCATAGTGCACAGATCAACGTATCGAATGCATCACATGTTTATTTTTTTCTTTTTCCATTTATTATTTTCAGTTATCTTAAATTTTATTTCATAAAAAATGTTTTCTTAAGTGTTTTTTAGTAGCCTTCGGTAGGGCTGTTAGCAATCTAATCTCAAGCCAATCCAATCGTGGCTCAAAATTAAACCGAAAGTAGGATCGACTTTAGCTTGAATCTAAGGAATGAACTAGAAGAGTTCGATCCGAGCTCGATTCGAGTCAGGTCTGGCTCATTTTTTATCAATTTAAATTCGATCCAAGCTAAAGTCGATCCTACTTTCAATTAATTTTCAACATTTTAGCTAAATCTTATATTTAAATGTATTTATTCATCCAATTTTGAGCCGATATGTATATGCTAAACAATAAATCAAAGCGAACGATTATAGTTTAAACTAATTGAAAAAAAAAAATTGCTTAAAAAATGAAAAATTAATTAAAAGTTGATTGAATCAACTCTGGCTCTGATTGAGCTTGAAATGAGCTAAACATTGATCGGATCGAATTTTTTTCATTCATTCTTTGAATTGAATAGAAATCGAATTAAAAATTTTCAATTTAATCTTGAGACGAGATAAAATTAACTCGAGATTGGGCCATTAACGGCCCTAATTGTCGGTTCAAATTCTGTGATGATATCACCCATTGTAGCCTTAATCTCGTTCTTTTATGTAAAATCTTGTATCAAGATCTCAACTATTTAACCCAGATGTGCAATGAATTTAACTGAGAAACAGTGCATTTTTTTTTCATTCGAGCACATTTTAACGGTCATTAACGATATAATAAGAAAGAAAAAAAGACGATCTCCAACCCATTTATAAGTGCCTGTGATAGATAAGTCAAATCGAGCTAAGTAGTGCACGACATCATTATAAGTATAAGACCTGAATTTGTCGAGATTCTTAATTATGTTGTCTATACATAGCTCAATCATAAAAAAAATTTATGTGATTTTGTTTGAGGGCTTGGATCACCTGCACAGCGTCTCCTTTAAGGACTACATAGTAGCAATGAAACTCCAAAGCCAGCTCGAGTGCAGCTTGTGCGGGCAGGAATTCTGTGTATAACGGATCGAGAGAGCCGTGTCGTTTCTGTGCCAACAAAACTAGCAGCTTTCGAGTCAAATCTTGGATAGCAACACTTATTCCAAACGAATCTTCAATTTTATTGATGGATGCATCAAAATTAGATAGTAACGGTAAAATTTGACTGTTAGTCATATCTATATAGACCAAAATGCCTTTATAACTCTCTCGAAATGCTTTAGAATAATGTGGAGAATGAATAAAAAATCTGAGAGTAAAATAGTAAAGAGCCAGTAAATTTCAGACGTGGGATCAAACGACAGCGGAAACACAAACTCGGGGACCCAAATCTAGGCTTTTCAAAATATGAGACGTATTTGCAGTGTCATTCTAACCTCAAGAGCCCTGTGCAATTTACCCTTTTTTTAATTTTTTTTAATATTTTCTTTTCATAAATTAACTACTTAAAATATCAGAAACCTTATGAAATATTCAAAAAGTTATCTTTAGATTTAATCCATTATTATTTGGTGAATAAATAATTTATGCAATTTTTTTAAGATTAATAACAATTAGGTCTTTTAAACTTAAATTTATGTGCATTTAAATTTTTCTAATTTCTAAATTCATTAAATAGGTCATCTAATTTCAAAAAATATGTAAATAAATTCTTTGATGTTACTAAAGAGAATAAAAGATTTTTTTAATTAATAAACTAATTTTGTTAATTAAAAGCTAAATTAGTGTTGTGAATGGAGATATTAATTAGAAAAAATATTACCAATTAATTATTTTAGTTTATAGCAAAAAACTTATTTATATTTTAATTTAAATTTAAAAAATTATTTAATTAATTTAAAAACTTATTTGACAAGGTGAGACGACCAAACAGTTGGGCCACGGCCCGCAGAATGATATCAGAGTGAGGAAATTACAATAATGCCATTGGATTTGTAGGAGGATGGGCGGCGTGATCCTGTGGCCCCATATGCTGATCCGACGCTTCAGATTTCGCTGCGCCGGTCGCTTGCACGGCACGCTGTCCACAGGTTTGGGCGGTTGAGTACTGTTGAAGTGATCAGAAAAATCTTCTACGCCTCGTTGATTAAAAAATATTAATTAATTTTATTTCTTATTATACATAAATTTTTATATAACTATTAAATATAAAATAAAATAATTATTTAATATTAAAATTTATATAGAATGAGATGTAAAATATTATTTTATTTTTTAAAAATAAAATAAAATTTTTAATTAAAGAAAATTGTAATCATAAAAATGAGGCCTTAAAACCATTATTTTGCTTCATTTTAAAAATTACAAAATCTCATTTAGAATATAAAGAAAAACTGATTTGATGTCAAATGTGTCATATTTTGTAAGATTAATTTTTAAACTTAATTAACAAGAAAATTTATTTATATATTACTCAAAATTTTTAATACTATAATTTTAAAATAAAATTAATACTATAAACTTAAAATATAAGATGATATATATATTTATATTTAAAAAGTGTTATAATATTCAAATTTTAAATAATATGTATGCAAATGCTGGATATAAGCTTGAGTTTTCTAATTTTTAATTTATATCTAACATTAAATTTAAACAAAAAATGTATTTTTATTTCACACAAAATACAAATTATAATAAAATTTTAATTTTTTATTTTATTATACTATATTTCTATAAATATATATATTTCCTTTATCACCCCAAAATAATCTCCAACGTACCCGGGAAAAATCCTTAAATTTCACATAAAATTATTTAAATTTTTTTATTAAAATAAATAAAAAACAGAAAAGGAACTTGAAGAAAAACTTCAAAATATTTATTCATAGATCACGATCGTTACTTTATTTAGTAACATTATTAAAACTCGATACTAATTCAAACACTTCTCTTAATATCTTCTACGAATAGTAGCATTCTATTTCTTAATCGATGTACATAGCCACATGTCAAGCCACAAAGTCCTAATTTATAAAAATTACAATTTAATTTTAATTTTTTCTTAAATTAGAAATTAGAACGTGGTTAATCGATTTTCATTAGTTTTAGTATTAAGTCTTAATAAATGATAATTTAGTTGCTTAATTTTTTTTAGATTTTCATCTTAAATTATAACTCTTTATAATTACATTTTCATTCCAATCTCTCATTTTCTTTTCATCTTGGCCTAAGGTGTAAAAAAATTATAAATTGATCTTCTAATTATTATTAAACTTATCTTAGGTGCTCATTTTTCTACAATAATTGTAATCCGATCTTTTGATTTTCTTAGTTTTAGACTTAAGTCTAAAAAAATTATCATTTGGACTCTCGCTTTTTTATAGTCTTTGCCTTAGTCATAATCAGCTGCAATGAAAATAATTATTTGGTCTTGCTATTATTTAAATTTATTATATATTAAAATGATAATTTAGTTTCCTAATTTTTCTCTTACTTGCTCTTCACTTTTGGAACAATATCTTTAAAAAAATTATAATTTAATTTTTTAATATTTTTAATCTTCATCTTAGGACCAATAAAATTAAAATTCTATCCACATATATGTTTCCTAATCTTAATCTTAGTTTCTAATTCATAATTAAAGAAATATATAATTTTGTCCTATAATTTTTTAAGTCTTGATTATAGGTTCAAAGAAATTATAATTCAGCCTCCTAATTTTTTTTAATCTTAATCTTGAGTCCTAATTTCATCATAAAAAATTATAATTTAGTCTCTAATTTATAATAGACTCATCATAAGTCTTATTAAATTATAATTTAGTCTTTCAATTTCTCTAAGTCTTAATTTTATATCTTAATTTCTTATAATAGTAATTACAATTTAATCTCTTAACTTTTCTTGTTCTTAATGTTAGGTCTTAACTTCCTATTATTAAACTTTTAATTTGGCTCTTGATTTCTTTTAAATATAGTATTAGGTCTTAAGAAATTATCATTTGGTCTTCTAACTTTTTTTAGTTTTGATTTTATAACCTAAAAAATTAAAATTTAATCCTTTGATTTTTAAAATATTAAAACCTCCTTCCTTCTAAAGAAATTATCATACTATAATTTTTTTAGTCATTATTTTAAATCTCAAAAATTTATAATTTAATCTCCTAATTTTTGTTATACTTTATCTTAAATCGTATAAAATTACAATTCAATTTTTCAATTTTTGCAAGTCTTATTTTTATGTTCTAATTTTTTATAATAAAAATTATAATTTAGTCTCCTAATTTTTCTTAGTCCTAAGACTCCTAATCTTGGTTCCTAATTTTCTACAATTAAATTTATAATTTGATCCTAAAATTCATTTAGACATAATTTTAGGATCTAAAAAATTATCATTTGATATCTTAAATTTTCTTAATCCTGATTTTAAATATTAAAAACTTATAATTTAGTCTAGTGTTTTTTATTAAATTTTATCTGAAACTTCACAAACTTCCAGAAAATTAGAACTTAGTTTTGTAATTTTTTTGGTTTATTAAAAATAATAATTTAGTTTCTTAATTTATATTAATATTAAGGTGCCCTTTTTGGCGCGNTTTTTATATTAAAATTTGTGTAAAATAATTAAAATAATTTATTTATTATTATTATTATTATTACTTTTAAATTAGTATTATTATGGTCTCGTTTTGATCCTCATGTCAAATAGGATGTGCCCAAAAATTAGTAATATAAAAATAAGGAATATTTTAAAAGAAACAATGCACAATGTTTTTTTTTTTTATACGCATTTTTAAATAAAGAAAAAGATTAAAAAAAGAACAAACATCATAAAATGTTTATCGACGTTAGAATGACAACCTGCCCGGGCTGCCCTTGGGCAGCGTGAACCGCAGTCAGCTCTTGACTCGGTAACTGCTCCATTTATAATGCGCTCCCGAGTCCCACTCGCCTTCTTCGCCCAAACGGGAAGTCAGACTTCTAGAGAGTCAGAAATTGGAGAGAGAGAGAGCGCTAGGGCTGAAATCCGACGGCTGTGACGAAAGGGGATCGGCAACGGACGATGGATGATTCGTCTCTCTTCGACGAAGACGGTTTCTGTTTCTGGATATGCGAAAAGCACCCGTTCCAGCGCCGCCGCGGAGTCTGCCCCGGCTGTCTCCGGGATCGACTCCTTCTCCTCTGCCCGGATTGCGCCCATCTCCGGCCATGTGGATGCCTCCCGTCGACGTCCTCCGCCTCCTCCTCATTCTCCTCCGGCGCATCATTCGATCCCCCAAGATACAGCGTCGGCGCCGAGATCGGCGCCGTCGGTCTAGTGGCGAGCCTGATCGACGGCGAGCCTGCTTTCCGCCGGTCCAGATCTGCCTCATTCCAGTTTCTCAGGCTCAGATCTGATGGCCCCGGCGACGGAGATCAGGCCGGTGTTCGGCGCTGGGCCTGGTTGTGGCCGATCCGGAAGTTTGGTGCTCGGAAGGACATAGAACCAGTGAAGCCGGTGAAGCTTTCCCGATCTAGATCCGTCTCGGCCACGCGTTTGTCTGAGTCGGCCGGCGGGAATAGCGGCGATGGGAGAGGAACGGGTTGGCATTGGCACTTTCCGAGTCCGATCAAGGCCTTCCGACGCCGGAAGTCCACCAAGGTTGTTCAGCAGTGATCCCCTTTCTGCAGGCCATGATACAGTCCCGGCTAGAGCTTCAGCAGATAAGGAAGACGATAAGTTTTTTTTCTAACCAAATAATTTTCTTTTAGTTTTATTTGCAAAAGAAAAAAAAAAGGCCTTGTAGCTTTTCCTTATTTGATGTATATAAATATGAAACTATGAACAAACGGCTAAGAGAAGTAGAAAACGCAAATTTTTGCATTTTCGTGTTTACTATTTTTGTTATTTGCATTTTTTTATACTGGGGCTGGCGGATATTATAAAAAAACAAAAAATCAAAGCTAGCTTGGCTTTTGCATATTATAATTTGAGATATAGTTTCTAAAAGGCCTTTTTGGCACAGGATTAAAATCATTATAAAAATAATATTAATTTAAAAATAATAATAATAATAAATAAAATTTTTAATTATTTTAGATAAATTTTAATATAAAAAAATATAATTTTATTTTAGATGATAGATCAAAATATTAGATTTTAATATTTTAATTTAGAATGAAAAATAAAATTAATATTTTTATTAAAAATAATTCATTATATGAAATAAAATAATATTTTTTATATTAAAATTTATGTAAAATAATTAAAAAAAAATATTTATTATTATTATTATTTTTTAAATTAATACTATTTTGATCTTAATTTTAATTCTTATGCCAAAGATCAAGCTATCAATACCGCATTACATGTAAATTTTATTGTTAAATAAGTAGTTTTGTAAATTCTGTGTAATTTAAATATTAAAATTAAAATATTTTGCATAATAATTTTATATAATGTATTATTATGAAATAAAATTTTTTTTTTTTTTTTTAAATTAAAAATTGTTCTGATTAAATTTATTTTTATTAAACAAGCAGTGATTGCGCAATTTGAAAATAAAGATTTCAATATTTCTCAAGGACCAAAATCTAAATTGAATAAATTTGAGCTAGAATCAGCTTAAATCTTGCTTGATCTCGAGTTCTTGACTCAAATCAAAATTAAAGATGGCTCATTATGCTAAAATATCTAAAAATAGTTTATATATAAGAAAATTTCATTTAAGATGTTAAAAAGAATAAGTCTTTTGTTTGGTTGGAGGATAAATTTGGGTAAGAAAAGAAAAAATATTTTATTTTATAGAGTTGATGGAAAAAAAATTATTTTAATATTAGGTGTGTAGGATGTAAAATAAAATTGATTTTATGGTTGAAATTTGTGTTGGATGTGAAATAAAATTATTAAAATTTATAATAAATTTAAAATATTATTAAGATATTTTTTTTGCTCATTTTTGAGTTCATGTCAAACATGTCAATTTATTTTGTACCTCATCATTATGTTTAGTTACTTGATGTTCTTTCTTATTTTAAATTGGTGATGCAGTGTGTGATAATTGATTATGTTCATTATTTTTTATTTGTTGCATCTTTATCAAGCTATGATTTGTTATTTTTGCTGGCAAATATCGTGTCATTCTTCTTTATTACTTATTGATACTCATAATTACTGGAGATCAGTCTTATTCCTTATGTTATAGTGAACTTTTAGATATCTGGAGTGATCATATTATACACTATGCATCACGCTCTTATTATATTTTTTAACATAATATGCGTAATGTATTGTTAGATATTTAAAGCCATTGTAGGGTACGATACTGTCGTGAGATACCAATAACTTGTGTCAGAATTATATTCAGTCCTATTTATAGATTTTTTGATTTATAATTAGTTTGAGAATGCTAACCTCTACTTTGATAGTTAGATGTCAGGGGATATCTTACTATTAGCATCTTTGACATATGGAGTTGTTGCTGTCCCGAATGATGTTCCTTTTGGGGTGATTGCTTGTCGTGCTACTGTTTGACTGCTTGTGAGAGTTATGACGTTGACTATTACCTTTTTATTTTTAATATTTTTAATTATTTCACTCATATTATTATTTTTTTATTTAATTATGTACAACATCTTTGAAATAAATGTCAACCTATATGTGGCTTAGTATTTATTCTTTTTATTTTTTATTGTATCAATTTAATTATTAATAAAAGCAATACAGTCTTTAGTTGTTAGATCATATGTAAAATAATATTTTTTTTAGTTTTATGATATATTTTGAAGCTTTAAAATAAAAAATGAAAATATTGAATGTCCAAAAATATATATTATGTACATTTGCATTATCTATGGGTTTTTTTGAATTATATTATATTTGAGTTAAACTCAATCTAAAATTTATTTAAAATTATCTTAAGCTAAAATTTATTTCATGATTGAATTGGAAAATTCCGTTTAATTGAGTCAATCTTCAAGAATTTTTAAGTTTTAGATATTTATATAATATTAATGTGGCTTCGGCCTTTTTTTATAGTGATGCATAAAATTTGTGAGGCGGCTATGGGGTGAGGTGACGAATGTCGTTTCTCATGTTTTGGCCACAATGAGAACAGGGGAATCGGGAAAATTTTATTTTTCGAGCAACTGCACGTGCCAAGGGCCTTCCCTGCACGTGCTTTTGGCCTTTTTTGGTTTGGCTCGCGCGACGCGAAGTTAAATCTATCGGCCAGTGTCCACGTATCACTTCTGATTATTTGGCTATTTTTGGTTCAGACTAGACCTGTTCCATAAGTGGTGCGGCCGTTAGGCCCAATATTTATTCAAGCAGACTTTAAAGAAAAAAAAAATTCCACTTGAGCCTCGGAGATTTATTTAATTTATCATAAAAGTTTTCAAAATATATCGTTCAGGTCCACAATAATTTTCATATAGTTCATCAAGGCCCAAACTATTTTCAAAAAGCTTTCAATTAAGTCCAACATAACATTTTTGTTTAAAAAACCTTTAATTCACAAAAAAATAAAATAAAATTAAAATAAATATTTTTTTTTCAATTTTGATTTTACCTCTCGGGTGCAGGGCAACCGCGCACGTGCCGCCTGCGCTCGGCCTCAAGCACTGACGTCCACGTGCCGACGACCGGCGGTGTCTGCGTGCAGGCGGCCAGCAGTGCGCGGCCGCCTTGTACGCAGGGCGTCCACTCGCGGGTTGCCTGCACCAGGCCTTGCTCGCTGGCGGTCGTCCGTACGCGAGTCGCTGTTGCACGCGGCCTCGCGGGTAGGGCCGCTGGCGAACACGCCGGCATCCGAGCGAAGCCCTGCGCGTCCGCGCGAGGTCGCTGCAACCGACCGCTGGCAAGCTAAGCTGCACGCAGGCGTCCGTGTGCAGTTCACCGTAGCACCCGTGATGCAGAGCCAGATCATCGGTGTCAGCGACTTCGTTATAATCTACGACCTCGAGCGTAGATTATAGCAATATATTTGCTTGTACATAGTTATATTTATTTCTGTATTTTATTCGAGTTGTTTGGAGTAATACGTTATGTTTATATCAGTGAGAATGCCCACTTTGATGTCACGTATATATAGTGGGTCAGTCTGAATCTTGTGTATGGGTCGGATCAAATTGGGTTTAAGAATAGTTTAAACCATTTTGAATCAAAGTTAGGCAAACTTTGGATCCTTTCAAGATGCAGCTGAAACATGAGAACCTGTCTGTAATTTCACCATCAAAAAATCAGATCCAGCCTAAAAAGGAGTCGGGGCCTTTTTTTCTTTCTGCTAGGTTACTTCGCTCGGGCGCCTGCTTCGCCGGTTTCACCCACGACGCACCTCGTGCGCCTTGCTTCACTCCGGTTTCGCCTGCGTCGCGCCGAGCCCGACGGAGGTTTGCTTCACTCGGCTGCACCGCTTCGCCGAGTCAGATGGTGGCCGCACCGAGCCAGACAGTCATTGCGTCGCTCGGCCACTCCTGCGTCGCCCGATCGTGTCCACGTCCAATAGATCTCGCGAGTTTCTCGGCACGATGGCCACGCCTTCGCGCTTGGTTGGCAACTTCCGGTCCATTTTCCTCTTCTATAAAACGGAGAACTTGGAGCGGAGGCAGGATGATTTGATGAGATTTCCACCTTGTTGAGCTGAGCGAGCTTTCTCTTCTATTGACCTGCGCAGGCGGCGCGGAATCGGTTTGGGAACGCAGAGGGGCTGCTGGTTTCCCTTGATTTTTCTGTTCTGGTTTTGGGTTCAGTCCTATTTCCATTTACCTTGGGTTTGATTTCATGTTTATGTTCTGTTCTGTTGATCTTTCCTGCCAATCTGAAACTTTATTACTGCATTTGTCGTTGAACTTGACCCTTCAATCTGAATCTCCATTAATTCTTGTTGGCTATAGTGCTATCCATTCCATGCTAATGCCTAAGTTAGAAATATTATGGGATTTGATTTTTCATTGAAGTTGAAATATTTAACATTTTCTCTGTTGCTAAAACCAAAGAATAAATTGTGATAAATTGAAAACTATATGATTTCCCAAAATTTCGGAGTTAAGTTTATTGTATGATGGTTAATCTTTATTAATTTGATAGTTTTTTATTTTTCAATTGCTTAAATTTCGCTGAAGTTGTTTGGAGTATTTTAATTTTCTTTAGAAAACCTATTAAACGTTTATGTGAATATGTGGTTGTTGCTGAATAGTATAATTTTATTTCAACTTAGTTTAATCTCCTCAAATTAGCAGTATAACATTGCATTCATATGTTTTTGGTTGAAGTATCACAATTATAGTCTTTAAATGACATTATTACCTAAGCACGTGTCATTATTTGATCGTGTGACTCGCTTTAGCGACTCTCGCGCGGCATCAACCCGGCCCCGCCCGCAGGCGTCCGTCGCGGGCCGCCTGCGTGCGGCCTCGTGCTTCGGCGTCTGCGCGCTGGCCGCCTTGCGCGCAGGGTGTCTGCGGCTTCGCGCGTAGGCGGCCACCTTACACAGCCTCACGATGACATATTTTGAAAATTAATAAATTAAGAAAAGGTATTTTTGTCATTTTTACAATATAAAATAGATTCTATCACGGTGGGACTACGATATCCCGTGTAATATTTTTTGTGAACCTGAATGACATATTTTAAGATTTATGGACTTTTGTGGTCAAGTAAGCAAACCTCAGGAATGTGAATGGAATTACCCCTAAAAAAAACTTAATATAAATTAAAATCAAACTTTTGATCTAAAGCCCGTTAAGGACTCCAGTGTTGGCAGCATTTTTTTTTTGAAATTTAATCGAAGTTTAAGATATTATAAAAAGTAGTGCAAGTACATTAAGTAGAATAATTGCGATCCTTAGCAAGGGTCGTGCAAAATTCATGAGGAAGAAGGGTAGTGCAAAATTCAGGAGGAAGAAGGGTCGTGCAAAATTCATTCCATCCTATATCAACTATATAGACAGAGAAAGTAATAAAATCAACAATTTTATTAGTGGATCTTTATATATATGTAACTCTACGTGCCTTAAAGGCACTTAAAAAATCGAGGATCTCAGGTATTAGGCCACTTCTAACGCCTCCACGTAATGAAAGAATGATGTCTCCTATAACGATGGTAGAATCTCCTTCCAGCCACACATATTATACTTTATTTGTCTAGATTCTAGCCAATATCGCAGTCTCTAGAGTCCCTCTGGTTCCCACCGCCTCTGCTATTCTCGTGATCAATCTAATGCCTACAGCTCTCAAGAAAACTCATTGGTAGTCGTGAAGAACTGTTGTTGCACTGGCCTCACCGTTTGCTCATACCGTCAAAGTTGATTTTGACCTATTCCCAGGGGAGGAACCCAATGGAATAGGAGGGGGTTACCAAAACCATATGAGCTGATGAGATCGTAGTTTCCCAAGGTGTTGATTGTATTTTTTACTCGAGGCCAAGCTTGCATGACCCATTATAGCAAAAAAAAAAAAAGTGATGCTTTGATTATGAAATTAAAGTTGGAGAGGAAACGTATTTCATGGCTTATGAGATGATTAAATCATTTTTTGTTGCATAGTTTAGCACAAAAATTTATATGCAAAATTTTAAAATTTAAACTAAATATTGAATTAAATTGCTAGATTCAATCTAACTTTTTACATTATATAAACATAGTCCTTTATAATCTATAAGTTCTAAATTATATAGAGTTTTTTTTTTAAATAATTTTTATTAATTTAAGAAAATAATAATTATTAAATATATTAGTGTCAAATATTAGAAGTAAATAAATAATATGTATAAATTAGAGAAAATATTGAAAACAAAGAAAAGAGTTATTATAGGGCTGAATATCTTGGATGGGCTTGGTAGCCTGATTATTTTCTTGAAGCTTAAAGCTGAATATTATGGTTTATTATTAAATATATTTAATATGAGATAATTTTTTATGTGCTAATGAAAATTTAAATTGTTAATTAATAAATTTTGTTTATGAACTTTAGTATTAATCTCTTGTATTCACATTTCGCTAAGTTGCACCTTTCAAAGAGATTATAATTTTAAACACTTTATACATAAATTTGTTCAAAAAATAAATATCTTGAAATTTGTAAGAGGAGAGAAATAACTAGACTCATGATTTGTTCCATAATTAATGTAGCAATTGAAAATTTTAAAGTAATAAATAATGATCATTATTTGTGTATAACACCATAACTTTGTTACCTTAATGCCCATTACCAGATAATTCTCCATATGAAAATGAGAATTTCAACTTTTTAATCAGTAATTTTTGTTTATAAAATGCATTTTTGGTATTTTTTAATATTCAAATTTTATTTTTTTTGCTCATCCCAATATAATAAGCATTTTTCTATCAAAGAAAAAAAACAATGTAATAACCATTCATTAATGTGGTAATATGAGAATCCTAGAGCCCTTGATAAGAGATAAAATGAATGAAAAAAAAAAAGATAATTACCTACATGCCACACAATTTAGTTTTATTTATGTATTACCCATTCATTCTTAGCTAATTACGCTATGCACACTCAAAATATTACAAAATCTTACATACACATATTTGAGTTGAAACTTAATCAAAATCTATTTGAAAAAAAATATTCTGTTAGTAAATCATTAAACTTATATTTTTACTCTTAATGATACATATTTTTTTCTTCCTCAATACCATACTAAAGCGCTAATTTGTCTTAAAATTAATTCACATCGCGGATATCTCCTTCCTTTGCCGCCACCTAAACATTAAGGTTTTAGGATTTTCACTCAAAATATATTTAAATATCTTTAAAATAATATGATGAACAACTCAGAGTTTTTGTAATCTAACTATCGTTAGGTTATTGAAAAATTATAATTACTCATTATAATAGAAATAAATTAAAATGTGTGTATGTAAGATTTTATAATATTTTGAGTGTGCATAGCGTAATTAACTAAGAATGGATGGATAAAATATAAATAAAACTAAATTGTATGGCATATATGTAATTATTCAAAAAAAAAATCATAATTCACATTTTATTATGAGTTTATCAATATTATTTGATGATGCTTTGTTACTCGCTTTATTTACCTTATTTATAAAACTGTGGAAGATAGAAGGAACATTGTGGATAAATATAATAAGGCTTATGGTGATTTCTTACGTGATCTTGTTATGCTCTTGATATATGCGACACCACTAAAGGAAAAATTGAAAATATACACGTTTGTGAATTGCAAGTTATTTTATTTATTCTATTAGATGTATTACTCTTACTGAGTAATGTGATTGTACTGACACTGTTTTTAACACTAATATTATAGATTTAGTATAATCATTGGGTTTAAAGAGGTGAGAGATAATAGAAGATGAGCATATTGGGCCAATGAAAATTTTATAGAATACTTGATAGTTAAATTATTATGTTTAAGTTTTAACGGAAAAAATTTTAGTAGAGAGCTAAAAGTTTTATTTTTGACGCTACACTTAGTGGTGATCCGACGATAAATATATGATATTTCGGGTTATCAAGGAATCGAGGTGTGACAAGTATCCTCTTTCTTTATCTTGTATTATAATACAAAAATGTCATGCTTATGATTATCTGATTAAAAATTTTGAATAAAATAAAGTTGTCATCTTCTATATTTACTTTACATTAATATAAAATAATTTCAAAGTATAAGAGATATAATTGAAAATTACTATTAATTATAAGAATTGAAAGATTAATACATGAAGTATTTCAAACTATTTATTTATTACTTTAATAAAAATAATGTGACATACAACCGTTATAATATGTATTTCATTAAACTAATTAGATATTATTGATACACATTTAAAGCTAACTAAAATCATATTTCTAAAGAATAAATCATTAATTTTTTAGGATTCGAGTTGGTTCAAAGTTGGAAGCTAATCAAATCGAGTTAACTTGAATCGATCAATAAAATTAACTACGTTAATATTTACTAAGGTGTGGAAAAAAACATCTCACAATGGCCAAAAAAAAAAGAAAATTTAAAAAATGAAAATACTGATGATATAAAGTATAAAATGCACATAAATTAAAAAAATTTATGAAAATTTCCCTTTTTTTGATTTAAAAAGATATATACATGGCCGAAATTTAGTTCATGGTATAAAATTTGAAATAAATGCAAGCTTAAATATTTTTTAATTTTAAGTATATATAATAATATGCAAATTCATAATTTTTTATACAAATTCATATTTTAAAAACATAACAATTTCTAATAAATCACTAAAATTTAAATAAATATTTCACGAATGTCCTTTTAGATAGTTTCTATTTGATTTTTTTGTTAGGATTTTATATGAATTAACTTTAATGCTTTTATTGATTCTATAAGTTAACCAATTCTCAATTTCTCTTCTTTTTTCTCTCCCACTCTCTCCGATTTTTTCGATAATTTCTGGTCTTTATCTCTTAAATACACTCTTTATTTTTCTTCTTTTTTCATTCTTGTCATCCTTTCGTCAACCTCTATACTTCACGAAATTATTAGGTTCACTTAGGGTAATAGATCAACTGTTCATCAGTCTACTAAAGTGCATCACACTGACGTCGGGATCTATAATGTGTGACTTATTTTTCTATTTAGTATGCATCACACTATACATATTAAGCATCACACTATATATAAACAATACAATTTAGTTTTTTCTGCTCGCTTAATATGAATGTTTCTATGCTTAGTATAAATATTATTTTGCTAATGTGAATATACTATGCAAAATACTACTTATATTAAATAAAAAATATTTATAACAAGTAAAAAAAATAATATTAATTACAAAATATTTATATTACTCAGCATACTAAGTAAAAAAATAAATAAAGTGTTGTGGGTTTTGTATGTTTGTGTGATGCCCTTTGATAGTTGGACGAATAGCTGAATTATTATCTCGAAGGATCAAATAATTTTTGCTCTTCTTCAATCATAAAAGATTTTGCTTTTAATCCTTAAGATTGTAAAATCACTACTATTTTGGTGTCCCGTTTTGAACTTTATTCTTTTCGCAAGTTTTGTCTAATTAGAAATATGAAATTTAATTATTTTTTAATTAATTTGATTTATTTATATATTTTAAAATACAATTATACTATTCAATTTTTACTATTTTTTAAAATTTAATTTTTCACATTTGTATTTTTTTAATTCTAAAAAGTTAAAATTAAATAAATAGTAATATTAATATTTCAAAAATATATTCTAAAAATTAAAAAGTTAGGATTTGTTTCTTTGTAAGTTTTTTAATAAGTTTAAAATTAAACTTGAATAAAATTTTTTTTTATTAAAAATTATGAATGATATAAAATAAATTTAATTATTATATTAAAATATGTAAGAAATATAGTATAAATTATAATTTTGATATATATGTAAGATATAAAATAAAATTAAATTTTTATTTTAAATTACATATGATGTAAAATATAATTAATTTTTAATATTAAATTTTATGTGATGTGATATATAAATTTAAAATTAACTAAGTAAATTTTAAATTAGTTAAATAAACATAGCTTTTGAAAATAATATTATGCTATAATAATAAAAAATTAATAATTTTATTTTTATTGGGATCTAATAACAACTCTTTCACAATCTTAGGGACTCAAATAAGAGTTTTAATTTATCAAAAAAATAGCGTTTTAAAAACACAAGGATCAATTTAAAATGACTTTTTAACTCAGGAGTCCAAATGCAATTTTCCCTTTTTTATCACGCATTTGTGGGGGCAGTTTTGTAATATAACTATTTCTTTATCTTAATCTGCAAAAAGCTCGAGTTACTTCCGTTTCCCGGTTCAGGAGCAAAGTGTGGCGGCTTGAGTCAGTGTTGATTGAGAAGACTCATTGAGGTACCGTTGGCGACATGAACGGGCCGGCGGCGGCGCCGGCGACGGCGGTGGAGTTCGATGATGGTTTTCCCGCCACACGCCTCTTCTCGCAGGGCTTCTCCTACACCTACGACGATGTCATCTTCCTTCCTCATTACATCGACTTCCCAGCCGACGCCGTCGACCTATCCACCCGGCTCTCCCGCAATTTGCCGCTCTCCATCCCCTGCGTCGCCTCTCCCATGGACACTGTCTCCGAGGCCTCCATGGCCGTAGCCATGGCCTCTCTCGGAGGCGCCGCCATCGTCCACGGCAACGTCTCCCCCTCCCGCCAAGCGGCATTCGTCCGATCCGCCAAGTCTCGCCACATCCCCTTGGCTTCCGATCCGAACTTCTTCGCCCCCGCCGACGCCGTGACGTCTGCCTCCGACTTCGGCTCCTCGTCCTTCGCGATCGTCACCGAATCGGGAAGCTCGAAGTCCAAGCCTATCGGAGTCGTTGCGCGGTCAGATTGGGAGGCGATGGCTGATAGATCTTCTCCAGTATCGGCGTACATGCGGCGGCCGCCGGCGTATGTGCCCTCAAGCTATGATTTCGAGCAGGTGGCGGCTTTTCTCGCCGGAAAGGGGCTAGAACTGGCGGCGCTGGCCGGAGACGATGGCGAGGTTCTGGATCTCATTAGCACGGAGGATTTGGAGCGGATCCGTGCTTGCCCTAAGCTTGGTGTGCCATCGCTGGGACCAGATGGAAAGTTCTTGGTTGGGGCAGCTATAGGAACCCGAGAGGAAGACAAAGGGAGGCTGGAGCATCTGGTGAAGGCTGGGGTGAACGTTATTGTGGTGGATAGCTCGCAGGGGAACTCAAAGTATCAGATCGACATGATCAAGCATGCGAGGAGCAATTATCCTGGACTTGATATAATTGGGGGGAATGTGGTGACGATGGCCCAGGCACAGAATCTCATCAAGGCGGGTGTTGATGGATTGAGGGTAGGGATGGGATCTGGTTCTATCTGCACAACGCAGGAAGTCTGTGCTGTGGGCAGGGGGCAGGTAAAATTTCTAGATTTCCTTAACCTTCTTGCTCTCAATTACTGGATTCCAATCTAGTTCGAGCCAAGTTTAACTTGAAAATTTTGAGTATGAGTTGGTAGCTGGCTCCAACTTACTCAATTAACAGCCTTTTAATGTGCCCCAATCTTATAATGGCTTCATGTCAGTAAAAGATGTTCCCTTTTCTAATGGTTTTTGTACTTAGCATTGTTAAACTGTAAACAAACCTTTTTAATCCAATGGTTATTGCTAGCATAATGTTTTGATGACCTTATTATAATTGTATGCACCAGTGTTTTCATTATTGTTACAACATTGTAGGATATAAGCTAAATCTTATTGAAGATCTTTAACTGCTGCTTTCGCTCCACTTTGATTCTAAAGTTTAATTACATGATTATAAAGTTGTTTAGGTTTTATGAAAATTTTCGTGCAGCTTATTAACTTCTAAAATTTGTTTGATCTTTTTAGGCAACAGCTGTATACAAGGTTGCATCCATTGCGAAGGATTATGGCGTACCAATCATTGCCGATGGGGGGATATCAAATTCTGGGCATATAGTTAAGGCTTTGGTTCTTGGTGCATCTACAGTCATGATGGGTAGCTTTCTTGCCGGTAGCTATGAGTCACCTGGAGTTTATGAGTATCAGGTTTGTCTTTCAACCTTGAAAAGTCTGAAATTCTGAATATAGTGTAACATGTTACCGCATAAAAGCAACATATTAATAGGAAGGTTGTTATAATTATTAGTGAACTGCTGAATCTTGATAAATCCTTCAGTCTTTTCATGATGGCTTGTCGTGTTCCATGTATTGGACGCCTATTACCTACATCTTATTACTGAACTTTTGAACCTCGAAAAATCCTTCACTCTCCTCATGATGACATGTCTTGTTATCTCCATAAGATCTTTTTTTCTTACAATAGAGAACATGCTGACAACACATAACCATTATGTTTACCACTAGTTTCTTTCATAGATAATTTTGTTACCAAATTAGCTATGCCTTAATGTTCTCATATGATGTAAAATAAAGTTTGTTATGTTAGGATTTATATAAAAATGAGAAGTAAAATTGATGCTTATATTGAAATATGTATTTGACGTGAAATAAATTTTATGGTGAATAGCAATTGGGTCACTCTAGTTTGCCCTTATGTGCATTTTATTTCTGCTATGGCCAGGGATCCATATGCACATTTACACAATCTTGAGGGCAACTTTGCTTAGTTTATAAATAGGCCTGTCAACGGATCGGATTCGGGTCGGGTTGACTCCGACCCGGATCCAAATCCATATATGTCGGATCGGATTATGCATCGGATCGGGTCATGGTCGATCCATATCCTCTCGGGTCGGAAATCGGATCGGTTCGGAACTCGGGTTTTCGGATTTAATCTATTTACAATAAAAGTAGTTATTTTTAAGTAATTTTCATAATCAAATTTAAAATAATGTTAAATTTATTGAAAATAAAATAAGGGAAGAATAATATATTTTTATGAATTAATTAAATATTTTAATATAAAAATCAGTATTTGTAATATATATACATATATATTGTGAAATATAAACTGAGCATTATAAATTATAATTTACTAATATAATATGTAACAATCGTTTATTAATTAATCATGGTGACGCTCTTTACTTGAGCATTCTAACAAAAAGATTATTAGCCACAATATAACCCTATACAACAACAACAACAACAACCAAGCCTTAATCCCACTAGGTGGGGTCGGCTACATGAATCCTTTGTTTCCATTGCGCTCTATCAGTTACCAAATTCTTATCTAAGTTTAAGTAACTAAGATCACTCCTTATAGTTTCTTGCCATGTCTTCTTTGGTCTCCCTCTTCCATCGAAGCCGACTTTCTCTAAGTTTATCCTCAATTGGTGCAACACCAACTTTCTTTCGGATATACTCATTTCTCATTCTATCCTTTCGTGTATATCCACACATCCATCTTAACATTCTCATTTCTGCAACATTTATTTTATTTGTATGTTTCTTCTTTGCAGGCCAGCATTCAGCACCATATATCATCGCTGGTCTTACTACAGTTTTATAAAATTTATCCTTAATTTTGGATGAGATTTTTCTATCGCATAACACACCAGAACCATTTCTCCATTTTACCCAGCCTGCTTGACGGATCGGATTTTAAACGGGTCGGGTCAATGGTGATCCATATCCGATCCATTTATTTGTAAATGGATCGGGTCAGTAAACGGGGCGGATTGACGGGTCAAAAAAAAATTCATTTGGAGGTTTAATCGGATCGGAACTCGGATCGGATCGGGTCATGATCCGATCCATTGACAAGCCTATTTATAAATGATGCATGCCTAATGGCACTAGAATACTTGGATAAAATTGATTGGACCAAGTTTGGGCTAAACTGATGCAACTAAACCATTTCGGGGAGATTTCGACACCTGTTCACAGAAACGGTTATAACTTTTGTTTCAGGTGCCCATTTTCTGTGTTCAACCCCAATTCGGAAAGCTCTCAAAGAGACGTATTCACCATCAACCCACCTACGGCCAGTTGACCGCGTTTTCAAACTGAAATTCTATCATCTAGTTCGTCAAAATTGAAATTTTTGTAATTTATTTCTATTTTTGGTAATTATTGGCAACTAATTTTAGTAATCCAATTAAACCCGAATCTGGCAAGATTTTGCCTATTAATTTGGCATGATTTAAGATATTAGCAGGTCAAAAATTATGTATTTCTATTTTTGGTTGATTTGAGGGTTTTCATATGTAAACCCTACAAATCATTGTAATGGCAGTTCTTTTAGCATAATTGAAATTCAAAATTTTGTGTGAGTTTTCCCTCCCACATTCTGCATGATTGTTGTGTGCCTCTTCCTTCTTAAATCTAGCAAATTGCAAAGCAAGTTGCATCAGTTGATATCAGAGCACAATTTCTAATAACATGGGTGTGTTTCCCCCTTAAACAATCATGGTTGGTGGTCATGGTAAGAAAGCGGCAAGCAACACTGGCGCGGGAAGATCCCAGAAGGAGAGAGATTTGCGTGATGTTGAGATCGAAGAGTTGAGACGACAACTCGCAGAGATGGCTCGCGTCTCGAGCAGCAGCATGCAGATCCACCGTACGTGTCAGTGTCAGAAGGAGATCTGATTTTAGAGGCTTCTGATTTTAAAAATCCGTTCCATGGGCAGGGCTTTATTCGTGGGCACGATCCTATTCGTTGGGTAGACACGATCAAGGTGGAGTTATCAGAGTTCTTTGGCACCCTTCATGCAGAGGAGTTTCTCAATTGGCTGAATACTGTTGAGCGCATCTTTGAATACAAGGATATTCCAGAGGACAAGAAGGTGAAGTTGGTGGTGATGAGACTTACGGGATGTGCTTCTGCATGGTGGGAGCACTTGAAGAAGGATTGAGAACATCAAGGAAAAGGGAAGGTTACCAGACTTGAAGCAAGGCTCCAAATTAATAGATGAATGCATAAAGGAGTTCTACCAACTTAATCATCTGTTGTGACCTAGAGGAGACTGAAGATCAGAAGGTGGTTAGATAGATCTTATATGGAGTGTGAAGGAGGCTCATCATCGAGCAACAGCAACAGAAGATCTGTTTAAGAGATGATCTACTTTCCAATTTGATCAGATTCAGAAGAGGGGATGACAGGGATCCTGCAATGATTCTAAGCGTAATTTGGCATCTGGGCAATTTTGTTGCAACACTGATGGGCAGGTGACCAAACCATCCCATGGAGGTAAATCAAATATTCGTTGTTTCAATTATGGAGAAATTTGTCATACACGCAGTTCAAGGTCTCCCGTTGGCCTAGGAAACAATTGTTAGTTGAAGATGAGGCAACTGAAGAGGAGAACCATGAAGATCTGGCATATGATAGTAAGGAAGGCGATTGCACAGAAGAGGTAGTATTATTGAGAGATGATGTGGGGATGCATTGGATTACTAAGCACGAGGAAATAGAGGATTGGAGGAGAACGAGTATTTTTCATAGCAATTGCACCGTCAAGGGGAGGTTGTGCAGATTGATTATCAACAGTGGTAGTTGTGAGAATATAATCTCAGAAGAAACAATGACAAAGTTGGGGCTGGCCATTGAAAAGCATCCTAAGCCATATAAATTGACCTGGCTAGTAAAAGTGCGAAAGATAGTGTTTGTTCGACACCCATGGTAGTATGATCGTGATATGCAGCATGACGGGAGAAGGAATACATATACTTTTTGGAAGAACAAAATGAAGATCATCCTAGCACTTATGAAAGAAGAGGACCTTCCAAAATCAAAGCCAGAAAAAAGTGAGAAAACTGTCAGTTTGCTAATGATGCAAAGTTTTACAAAACAAACCCTCGATAGTGGAATTGTCCTTGCTGTAGTAGAAGGAGGTGAGGTCGAACCAGAAATTCCAAAAATAGTTAGATACATAGTTGAGGAGTTTTCTGATATCTCCCCGAATGAACTATTTCCTAGATTACATCCAGTCTGAGATATTCAACGTCATAAGGCTTATGGTGATGACTTTTGGTGATGACTTTTGGCCTATCAAATGCTCCCAGCACTTTTATAAGGCTTATGAATCATGTTTTTCGACCCTTCATCGGTAAATTTGTTGTTATTTATTTTGATGATATTCTTGTATTTAGTTGCTCTACATGTACTCAGTCCATTTGAGGGAGGTTTTAGCCACCCCCGAAGAGAGAAACTGTTTGCCAATCCAAAAAAGTGCAACTTTATGGCAAAGAGCCTGGTGTTCCTAGGCTATGTAGTCTCAGCGGAGGGTGTAATAAGGAATGGTTATTCCTAGTAGCATCACTGAAGTGCGGAGTTTCCATGGGTTGGCTTCGTTTATCGACGATTTATCAGAAACTTTAGTGTGATTATGTCTCATGTTATTGATTACATTAAAGGAAAGAAATTTCAGTGGACGTCGGAAGCACAAGCTGGGTTTAAAGACATCAAGTAGAAGATTTCTAGTGCACCAGTTCTAGCTCTTCTTGATTTCAGCAAGCCTTTCATGGTTCACTATGATGCGTCAATGTCATCTACAGGAATCGGTGCTGTACTTAGCCAGGAAGGCTGACTCGTAGCATTTTTCAATGAGAAGTTATCTTGGTTGAAGCTGAAGTATTCCACTTATGATATAGAGCTTTATGCAGTTGTTAGAGTATTAGGCTATTGGAGGCACTACTTAGTACAAATGGAATTTGTATTATTCTCAGACCATGAGGCACTAAAATATGTCAACCGTTAGGACAAGTTGAGAAATAGGTATGTGAAATGGTTAATTTTTTGTAGGAGTACCACTTTGTCCTTAAACATAAACTTAGCTCACAAAATCAGGTTATTGATGCATTGAGTAGGTGAGTTTATACTCTTACAACAATGCGGACTGAAGTTCCAAGTTTTGAAATTTTCAAGGATCTCTATGCTGAAGATCCCCACTTTGGTGATGTATGGAGAGAAGTTCAAGGAGGGTAGAGGACTGATTTTGAAATTGAGAAATGTTTCCTGTTTCGAGGAGTACAACTTTGTATGCCTGATTGCTTACTTTGTGAACAAATACTTAAGGAGTTGCACAAAGAAGGACACTTTGGTTGTGACAAGACATTTGGTTTGATTAATGAGAGGTACCATTGGTCCAAGATGAAACGAGATGTGGAGTGCTTTGTGGATCGTTGCATGGTCAGTCAAATGTCTAAGGGAACCGCAACTGATGCTGGTCTCTATATGCCATTGCCAATACCAACTTGTCCTTGCGGAAATCAACGTTCATTTTGTGTTAGGACTCCTCCCAACACAAAGGAGGTTTGATTCTGTTCTGGTTGTGGTGGACAGGTTTTTAAAGATGACACATTTTGTGGCATGATGGAAGATGATGGATAGCTATCTATTACAAGGAGATTGTCCGCTTGCATGGAATACCGAAAGGAGTTACATTAAATCGAGACACTAAGGCCCTGTTTGGCGCGAGGACCAAAACAGGACTAAAATAGTACTAGTTTAAAAAATAACAATAATTAAAATAATTTATTTATTATTATTATTATTGTTTTTTAAATTAGTACCATTTTGGTCCTGTTTTTGTCCTGTTTTGGTCCTCGCGCCAAACAGGGCCTAAGTTTCTGAGTCACTTTTGGAGACATCTTTGGAGACAATTGTGTACTGAGTTGAAGTTTAGTTCAGCATGTTATCCACAAGCTGATAGGCAAACAGAAGTTGTCAATAGAAGTCTGGGAAACCTTTTAAGGTGTTTAGGACAGAAGCCTAAACAATGGGACCTAGTGTGGCACAAGCTGAATTTGCTTTTAATAGGTCTAACAATCGTAGTATTAGCTACAGCTCATTCGAAGTCGTATATAGAACAAATCCATTAGGTGTACTCGAGCTCTCCCCAATTCCACAGAAGAGAAGGTCAATCACAAGGCTCAGGAATTAGTGGAATATTTGAAACCTTTGCATGAAACTGTACGACAGAAGGTTGAAGTAAGAAATAAGAAATATAAAGAAATTGCAGACAAGAGACGTAAGAAGGTGACATTTGAAGTTGGTGATTATGTGTGGGCCATTTTAATGAAGGCTCGTTTTCCAGTGGGTGAGTACAACAAGCTCAAGGTAAAGAAGTCCTGAAAAAAATCAATGGCAATGCATACCAGTTGAAGCTTCCAAGTCATTTGAGGACGTCTGATGTGTTTATTGTTAAACATTTGATCCCATATGTAGGGGATACTTTAGATGATGAGATCACAAACTCAAGGACAAGTTTTTTTTAAGCTAAGGGAGGATGATGCAGACATAATGACACTAGAATACTTGGATAAAGTTGATCGGATTATGTCCGGACTGAATCGACACAATTGACTCGTTTCGGGGAGATTTCGACATTTGTTCACAAAAATGGTCATAACTTTTGTTACAGGTGTCCGTTTTCTGTGTTTAATCCCAATTTGGAAAGCTTTCGAAGAGATGGATCCACTGTCACCCTGCCTACGTCCGGTTGATCGCGTTTTTCAACCTGAAATTTCATCATTTAGTCCATAAAAATTGAATTTTTGTAATTTTTTTGTTAATTATTGGCAACCAGTTTTAGTAGTTCAATTAAACTTGACTTAGGCCAAATTTTGGGCTATCAATTTGGCATGATTTAGGCTATTAGCAGGTCAAAAATTATGCATTTCTATTTTTGGTCGATTTTAGGTTTTCGTTTATAAACCCTGCAAATCATTGTAATGCCAGTTTTTTTTATCATAATTGAAGTTCAAAATTTTGTGAGTTTTTCCTTGCACGTCTGTGTAATTATTGTGCGCCTCTTCCTCCTCGAATCGATCAAATTGCAGCACAAGTTGCATCAATAAACAGTAGGGATTTCATTGCACATGAGGCCAAACTAAAAGGACCCAATTGCTATTTACCCAAGTACCCAACTTTTTATATTATCTATAATGTGAAAGGGCGTTTTTTATAATTTAAAATTGCTTTAGACGTGAAAGAGGCATTAGTGGCTCTTATAACCATGTTTTCTTTTGGCTCACCAGCCAAACGAACCCTTAATTGTAATATCATGTTTCAAGTGTGAGTGATAGTAGTTCTTTGATTTGATTGGTTAATATTAAATAGGTAAATTTATGACATGTCTGTGGGCCTCTCTGAATAAATAAAATACAGAGCACACATTATACTGCTGTTCAATTGCTTGACTGAACTGGTATTTTCTATTTATTTTGCTTGAATTGTGATATTCAATAGGGCGGCCGCCGAGTGAAAAAATACAGAGGCATGGGTTCTCTTGAAGCTATGACAAAAGGCAGTGATGCCCGCTATTTGGGGGACACTTTGAAGCTGAAGGTGGCTCAGGGTGTTGTTGGGACTGTGGCTGACAAGGGCTCTGTGTTGAAGTTCATCCCTTACACAATGCAAGCAGTCAAGCAAGGACTGCAAGATCTTGGTGCCTCTTCTTTGCCGATGGCTCACGATCTTCTGAGAACAGAAGTCTTAAGATTAGAGGTACTCTTCCTTCTTCTTAGTTCAGTGAAACTAACTATTTTATAGTGTTTTAGGTATTAATGATTTTATTTCATTATTCTTTTAGAAAAGAAGATAATTATGGCCTCAAAGCTATTGGGTTAAGATTAAAACTAACTTGTTATGTGATTTTGTGGAATGATTTATGAAGTTACAGTTAACACAATGATTATTAAAGAAGTACTAATGAAGTCAACCCAAAGGGATTTTCTCGTTCGGTTCGAGACATTTTTTTGGCCTAACCTAAATTTTAATTGTAAAAATCAAATTTGTTGCGCATCCAATACAAATATAAATATTAGAATCAACTTTATTTTATATCTTATGCACTTTCTAATATTGAAATAAAATTCATTTTTATTAAATTTTAAAAATAAATTAATGTTTTTCTCTTGTCTAAAAAAAAAAACTCAAACCAAAGTTGTGGAGTGGAAGTAATATGTGTTGACAGTGTAGTAGATAATATCACAGAAATTGAAATGGGTGATTTGGGTATTTAAAGTTGAAAGTACATGCTGGTTGAAAGAGTTAATGCAGGTGAGTTGGTTCGTAATTATACATTCGATGGCTGAAAGAGTCAATGCAGATGAGTTGGCTCGTAATTATACATTCAAATAGAGAGCAATATATATAAATATTTTATTTTGGATATTAAATGAGTAAATTTTTTTTTTTTAAAGATGATATATGTAGTTCTCCCTTGAATTTAATATCATAGAAGAATCAGAATCCTCTAAACTCAGAATTTAATGTTTTTTTTTTTCTCCTTTGCAGGTCAGAACTGGTGCTGCTCAAGTTGAAGGAGGAGTTCATGGCCTGGTCTCATATGAGAAAAAAATCTTTTGAAGATTTATAATATATGGTGTATTGTCTTAATATTTAATAACCTGATTGAAAAATCAGATTCTATTTTAAATCATTGGAATTATATTGTTTGTGAGGAAAATGTAAACAATTGTTATTTTCATGCTTGTATGTATGTTCCCTTTGTTAAATGTCGAGTGTTTTGGGGGCGTTTAGTTTAATGCTATTTTGATGTTACATTATAGG
>JAEMOT010001875.1:105419-124854 GCA_019297695.1 Apostasia ramifera | reverse complement strand
TAAAGTATATGAAATATGTGAAATATGTGAAATGCGTAAAATTTAAATGAATATGATGTGATAATGATAATATTTATGAATTAATGGTGAAATGCGTAATTTCGTATAAATTTTATATTTTTTATGTAAAAACCCCTACATTACATTATATTATTTAGAGGAATTAATTATTTAATTTAATGATATTTATAAATAATTTTATGAAAAGAGAGGTTTACTCTTTAGCAATTAATTTTCATATCTTAACAAAATTGTCATATTTATCCCACTAACAACAGTAAGTTCCTAATGATGTATTTGTTAGGCACTTCAAAAATTGTTTATTTTACATGCTATACTGTTCAAATATTACGGAGAAAATAATGGGGACACGGTTCAACATTAGATCTATATTGCGAATCTAACATTAATGATTTCATGTTTAGGCGATGTTGATTGATTGGAGATTGATTAATTTTAAATCCGATTGCTGTGGTTGACTAAATATTTCCAAATTTATATGAAGCGGAATCAAAACTGATCATTCAACCTATTTGGAGCTAACATTACTTTGATTGTAATAGAATTAATGTCATATTATTTTAGGTTTATTTTAACATTTTATTTTCAGCATTTATAATTGTATTTTCAAATTTTATCGTGAGATCTTTATATAAAAGGGCTGCATAGTATTGTAATGGAGTAGTGATAATGAAATAAAATTTGAGGTTTTGAGTGCTAGCCTAAATCTAGGCTAATGGATCGATATTTTGATGAAGAAAAAAAATAAAATTAGCATTAGATGAGAATTTTTAAATAATTTAATAATTTTTTTTATTTTGAGTATAAGACAAAAGCTTTTGGGTGTCCTCCCCCTTTGTGGCCATAGACACATCTTCTCACCTGCAAGTCCCTCCACCCAAGTGTGGCCGCGATTTGCTTGCGCGCTTGCCTCCATCATGATTCACGAGGAGTGCCGCTATGTGCTCCTGCTCTACTCCCTAACGATTAGACCTGGGCAATGGGCAGGCCTGATTTAGCATGGGGCGAACTTAATCGAATTTTGACTAAGTCAAAGCGGGCTTGGGCCAGGTTTAACCCGATTTATGGATCTACTTTTATGATCAAATCCGCCCAATATGCGGGACGGGCTACCCACGGGCCCAAAAGGCCCAAAATTTATATCCAAATATAAATTTAAGTTCTGAACATTTTGGCATACTATATTGCTATTTACGCCTTCCATAATTATATATTAGTATAGTTTTATTTATGTTGATAATTACTAAAATCCTAGATATCTTACCTGGAACATGAATTTAAAATAATTAAATAAATTAATAAATAGTGATGTTTAATGAATATTAAATTAATATATTAGAACATTTAATTGTAAAATTTAAACTATTATTTTTAACTTTACAAAATAACATAGATCATCAATCAAATTGTATAAAACTCATTTAGTAATAAGAACAATAAATTAATATATCTTAAAAATATAAACCTTAACATAAATTTATTATTAATTACACTTTAGATATAAAAATAACATAAATCAATAAAGATAATTAATTAAAAGTCTGAGATATGAGAAGTAAATCTGAGCAATGGGCGGGCCGAATTTGGCATGAATCGGGGTTAATCGGGCTTTGTAAGCCCGGCCCGGGCTAAAATAGTTAATCAAATTCGTTCAAAATTTATCAGGCTTTGACTAACCCATCGACCCACCCGCCCAATGCCCAGGTATACTAAAGATCCATCTCAAACTGGTCAACCTCTTCAACTCCTAGCTCCACGTCACCTGGTCGACCAACCTGTCACCTGCTCTCCGGGCAACCTCCACCAGCCATCTCTCTCCGCCGCACCGAGCACGAAGGTCGCAGCTTCAGTCAGTTTACTCATCTCGGTGCTCACGAAAACTGTAGCTCCATCCGAAAACCAGCAAGCCACTTAGCAGCCTCCCCATCCGTCCTCCATCCCCCATCAGCGCTCTCGTGCACCGGAGTCGTGCTCTCCGCTCGGCCATGTTGCATAGCTAAAGCACAAATGTTCGCAAATTGCAGCATTTGGATTTCATCCAGTCGAAATCTGCATCGAACTGGGTGCAATCATGTAGCAAAGTTATGAGTAATGAAATCTGCTCCTCAACCCCATCGTGTAGCCCCATCAATCAAAATTTTTACTCAATCGAAAATTATACTGCATGATTTTGATTATTTGACTCGCTCTACTCTATGAAATTTAAACTCAGTTGAGAGATCTTAAGTATAACTTGATTTGATAGTCAAAATTCCTACTTCATCTCTAAAATCTCATATTTAATATTAAATTCTAATCTAATTTGATAATTCTTTATTTATCAGATAATTCAATTTAATTTTAAAATTAAAACAACTTACTTAATTTGCGTGATTTAAGATCTTGCTTATCATAAATTATATTTTAAAAATATTTTCACTTAATTATAATAATTTATTATTTAAAATTTTACATATCTACAATTCGTCTTGCATCAAGCATCGACGCCTTACTCGAGGTTCCACAAAGTATCAAGATTATGGGCAGATGTCAACTATAGTACTTTATTTTTAATATATGACAGTCTCAATAATCATAAATTTTGAAGTGTTATATAAATCGTAAACTATTAACCATTATGAATGCAATGTCTAAGAAGAATTCAGTTACCCCCATAATAGGGCTCTGGTATTCGACTCGAATATAATCACCGTTTTTCTCTATCGCTCGAGGAATGAAAATTTCAACCTTCATGGAGGTGAGCTGATCTACCATAGAATTAGATGCTGCTACATTTTGATCATTTAGGCCCCGTTTGTCTAGGAGTTTAAAATTAACCTGATTTAATTTTAACCAAGCATATCACATCACACATAAAATTTAATATTAAAAATTAAATTTATTTCACATCCTACACATATTACTAAAATAATAACTAACTTATAACACATCCCTCACATATTCCAACATAATAACTAACTTTATATCACATCCCTCACATATCCCAACATAATAACTAACTTTATTTCACATCATTCACAACTTTCAATAAAAAAATATCTCTATCTAAATTTAATTTTAACCTTCTTAAATTTAACCTTACAAACAAACAGACCCTTATGGATCACAACTTCAAGAAGCTCTGCCATTGCCTCTTCCCTGCTTATAGGCTTCTTCCTGCTCCCATTGTAGTTCCTAAAGGGTAAAAGAAATTAGATTTTCATCCGATGCAAATAGATGCGATTCATGTGCATGACATAGTAAACTTAAATACAATCACATGGTAGTTATTTAAATCGCAAATTTTACACTATACATAATTAAAACACATAATCATTGTGTTATACTTCGTGTTAATAATTCATATTTAAGTTGTGCGTGTTTAAACAAATGGCACATTGAGCGAACAATATTAGATTGCACTGCTTTGCTTTAGTTAATAAGGGACTATCAAAGACATTTTGGGTTGATTGAATTTTATCGAAAGATCTAAATTTTGCTTGATGGTGATTTAGGATTTGAATTTGAAATTTTTTTGAAAGGTTTTAGCGTCAAGACTAAATATGGATCATGAAGATATACTAATTTTATTTTATTTGTGTATTTTTCGTATTCGAATTTAGGTTTAGTTGCTATTCCATGTTTATGTTTTATTTTGTATTTTAAAATTTCAAATGTAAAGAAGCTCGTATAAAAGCCTCGCATTGCTATTGTAATAAGCAAAAATAATGATAAATAAAACTTCATTTTTTAGTGCAGGCATAAATTCGAGTTAAGAATTGATATTCCGATAAAAAGAAGAGTAGCAATAACATTAGGCCCTTGTTTATTTGACGGTTTAAAATTAACATAATTTAATTTTAAACAGGCACATCACATCACATATAAAATTTAATATTAAAAATTAATTTTATTTCACATTCTAAACACATTACCAAAATAATAATTAACTCATATCACATCCCTCACATATCCAACATAATAATTAACTTTATATCACATTCCTTACATATTTCAATATAATAATTAACTTTATTTCATATCATTTATAACCTTTAATAAAATAATATTTTTATCTAAGTTTAATTTTAATCTTGTTAAATTTAAATCTTACAAACAAACAGGTCTAGGTGATAATCCTTCAATATCTTATGCATCCAATTGAGAGAGAAAAAAATATTTTCATTACCTTTTCTCATTCTAAATTCCTAATCTCGCTAGCACCACACCTACTCCCTCATACCGGCAATGCTACCAGATGCCACAACATCACAGCACAACGTTGACTCCTATGCACTATCTCCCTTAAACAGTTGTTTTGATTGGATCGAGTTGGACAATGTTTGATTAGCAAAGTTCATTGTGACGCTCGTAACTGAATAGGATAGAGAGTGATTACTGAATGATATTTTAAGAAAAGGAATCACTAGTGCAAATAGCAGCTCTTTGCTTCAATGATTTCCTCATTTTTGTACCTCTCTCACTGCTATTTATCGACCTAGAAGACTGTCAGGAGCCGCACTTTACTCCAGTGATTCCCTTCTCTTGGAACATCACCCGACAATCACTCATTGCCCTCTTCAACCATAGGCATCACACCAAGCTCATGGAATCCATAAGAATCCTGGAACTTAAGCATGTTTCATTTTCACAAGGTTAGTTGGCTTTACAAATGTTAATAGCAAAATTAATAATTTCTGCTAATGAAGGATAACCTCAAAGCTATTCGGGCAAACAGATGATAAGCTTACCATTAAGGAGCGTAGTTTCTCGAATTGCTGATATCTTCTGATGTAGAGATGCAGTTGTTAGTAGCACGGCACAGCGCAAGTGATGGAGCGTTCTTCTGCACACCGAGGTAGCTAGGGTTTGTACCACAGGAGGAACACTTACAGGCGGGATCTGTAAATTGCACTCACAATCTGGTGTGTGTGAATGGGTTTTTGTTGGAAGGGGTAGACACTGGAGGACGGAAGCACCTGAAGTTGAAGATGGCCGCCATTCCTGAAACCGTAATGCTTCTAAGCACCACATCTCTGCCGATTCACGATTATAACAAGAAAACCCCAAAAATGAAGTTAAGCGGATTAGGGAAAGAAGACTGGTGCGTAGGTCTAGGAGAGTACCTTCTTCCTAGATCGTAACCTTGCGCTGGTCTCTCCTCGAGAGAGGAAGACGACGAGGCTTGAATGGAGGATCGAAGAGAGCAGCAGACAAGGCCTTTGCGCTGCGACGACGAGCGACGCCATAGATCGCCGGCCTCTTCGGAGAGTTGGTCTATTTCTTGTGCAGGGCGCGGCGATTTTCGGTTCGAACCGCGAACCTGATCCTGATCCGACCCACGGGCCCAGGGCATTAACGGTTGACTCAATTTTAATCCAAATTAGGTTTCAGATTTTTTTTTTTTTGATATTAATTAGATTGCAACACCCATTTATTAAAATTAATATTTATTTTTTTAAAATTGAAAATAATAATTTTAATATTAATTATTACATATCTATTCTAATATTAATTGATACATGCATGTTTTAAAAATCGGACCGGACCGGCCAGTTCAACCGGTCGAACCGTGAACCGGTCAGCCAACCGGTCGAACCGTGAACCGGTCAGCCAACCGGTTCGATTTAATTTTATAACCGGATCCGCTTAAAACCGGCCAGAATCGGTCTAAGTCTCGGTTCAACCGGTCAATCGGTGAACCGGTACGGTTGGACCGGTTGAGTTTAAAATTAAAAAAAAAACTTTACTAAACTCTGGGTCCCTAACTCAGCCTCCGTTATACAGCCTCTACTCGCGCGACAGTCACGAACTCGCGATTTCTCTTGCCTTGCACTCTCCTCTCCAGCTCCCATCCTTTCGAAATGATTTAGTATTTTAGTATTTTAGTGATATAAAATGATGAAATAATTTAACATTTTAATATTGATAAAGCATACACCAAATGTAGATAGGGTAACAATTTTATGCGAAAATCAAAACTCTCTTGAAACTTACTTGTATATTGCTTGATTTGAAATCGACTCGATTTTTTTTTAGCTCCAAATGAAATCAATTCAATTCGTAATCGACTCAATATGTGTAATATATAAATTTAAAATTTTTTAAAGTATAATTGAGATATTTTTAATGTAAAAATTCTTTTGCAACAAGTATCACAACATATGCAATTGACCTTAAATTAAATATTCTGGAACTCCACTCGATTAAACTCGTTTGAGAAATGACAATAAAGTGTTGGTTCCTCCCTTGTGATAATATTGTGATTTTGATGTTTAATGATGTACTAAATATTATACTCAATTTGTGATTTGCGAATATTTTGTTGGGTTATTGTTATTTCGATTTGCTTGGAATTATTTTTTTGGTTATTAACATAAGATATTATTTGTTAAATTTAATTATTAAATATTCATTTTATGTCTAATTATTGTGTTGATACGTGAATAATATATATTTTAACTATATTTTTATTATATTTTATTAGTTTTTTTAATTTTTACTTCATCCCGGTTTGACCCCATTTCAACTCTGGTTCGACCATTGACCCTTGAACTTTTCAGTCTACTGGTTCCGAAGCCGGTCCGATTTTCAAAACCTTGGATACATGTCTATTACATAATTTAATTTTATTTTTATTTTTTGAAAAAATTTATAATTATATTAATTTTAAATATAGTACATTGGAATTATAAAAATTTTATAATTAAAAAAAATAAAATAAATATATTAACAGCTTGATTAGATGAGTGGCTCGTTTATTAAATTAGTCGAGTACGAATTCTAATACTTAATCTGCTTAATAAATGACTTAGATACGAGCCAAATTTAAATGACTTAGTTCAAAAAAAGATTAATCTAAACTTGAACCATCGACTCAAATTAATTATAAGCACTTGTTTATTTGCAAAGTTTAATTTTAATTAAATTAAAATTAAAATTAAATAAAAATAATTTTTTATTAAAAATTATGAATAATATAAAATAAAATTAATTATTATATTAAAATATATGTAATATAAGTTAATTATTATTTTAGTATATGTTTATGATGTGAAATAAAATTAATTTTTTATTTTAAAAAATATATATGCAATGTGATATGATTTTTTAAAATTAAATTAGGTTAATTTTAACTCGTAAAACAAATTGGCCTACGGTCTTTTTCCGTATCTCCATTTATTTTTGAGTTACGATCCTAAATGAGTTGACGAGTTGAGTTCGGACCGATTTATTTTTTGGCCCAGCCATTATGTTTGCATGTGCTTGGTCTGTTTATTAAAAGGTCCACATATAAATATTCGGATTTAATAAATTTAATAAAAACGTTATCTGACTTAACCTGCTAGTCTATTTATAAATCGAAACTCAGTGTTTTGTATTTTTTATTTAATATAATCATAAATTTTAACTAAAAAATTTAAAATAAGTTAACTTATATGATATTTATTTATTTAACATTAATAAGAAAAATAAATATTTTAATATTTCGAGTTGGAGAACGTAAACTCATTTTTTAATCTAATTTTTTTATTAAATAAGTTAAATATCGAGACTTATATTCGACTCATTTAATAAACAGGAGATCCGACCTAATCAGTCAACTCTTTTGTTTTAATTATTGTGAGTTATAAAAAATAAATTCAATGTCTTATACCCGGTGAAAATAAAATTATGTGACATAAATCTAATGAATAATATTATAGTTAATACTTAAAATTTATTTATTAATTTTAATGAGTCATAAATAGGTCAGTTTGTCAATTTTATATGAGTTTGAGTCATAATTTTACCCGATTAAGCTAGTTTGAGTTCGGGTTAGGTTTGTGGGCTAGATATAAATTGCTACCCAACTTTGTTCCTTAATTGTAATTTATATTAGATCACCTTGTTAACATTTTTTGCACTTTATTAATTCAAACTTTAGAAAATTGTATGTGCACATAGAGATCAGGTTCTCACACAGCTACTCTTCTTCAATAAATCGCTTAATAGAAATTATATTTTTTAAATTTTGGCCTATTTGCATTTAAGTCATTTTAGTTTTCAAATTAATCATGTTGATCCACTAATTTGAGATAACATGCACATAGATCCTTCTGTATTAATTAAAGTACCTAATAATTTTTTTTTCTCTAATTATTATATTATATTCATCTAAAATATTGATGTAAATTTTCAATTAACTAAATTAGTTTAATGATTTGAGAAAACATTATTTATTAGATCTCTTTATTAATAGTAATGAACCCATTTGCATATTATTTTAAAGAAAGGAACCGACTTGATTAACTTAAAAATTAGAATTTTGATCAAAATAAAAATAAAAATTAAAAGAACCTAAACAAATTTGACATCATTCGAGAATGGGTAGATTCTAACCCAATAGACTTCCACTCGATTCGATATTAATATTCTCATAGTAATATATTATAAATAATTAGATATTCATTTTTTCTATTTAGTCGCAGTCGATTCAAATTTATATTGAGCAATAGCTCATCATGGCTCATGCTTTACTCAAACGAACCGAGCTAGTCGAGGAAGTTTTTAATCGAGCAGAGTAGTCTTTAAAATTGTGCATTTCGGTCTTCACCTAGTGTAAAAAAAGCGCATATATAGGCAAATTAGACGGCTAAAAGGACTCAGTTGATAATTAGTAAAAATTTAATTACAAAAAATGGTAAATTATAGGGACTTAATTGCTATTTATCCTTAAAACTGTTCTACCTTCCAACATACAGTAATAATATGGACCACGTGTACTATGTTTGCATCCTAAATGACAACTCTCTGTTAGGTGTCAACCATAATTATGTGGTTGGACATTCATTAGAAAGTCGCGTATTATTTGAGGTTCATGTCGAATAATTTCAAATAATTTTTGTAACATTGATGGTACTTATGTAAGGAAATCAGCGAATTACGAATCAAATATATACTCAAAAATATAAGGAGTAATTATTGGGTGCAACGAGAGAACCATATCAGTTGTTTCCTCGCAAATAGCGTTAATAAACGCTGCTTGATGATGAAGTGAATGGAATGGAAGATGGACGGACAGCTTGATTGGCCTGACCTAATGGTCCGATCTACTCCAACACATGAGTAAGTATATATGTACGAACAATTTGTGTCTGTCCAGAAAAATATGCATAGCTTGAAATCAAGAAGGTATTAATTGCAGACGATGTGAGCACATACGATGTTAATTTGATCTCAAGCTATATTTATTTTTTTGAATAGATACTTACCGTTGATACATCTGTGCCTACTTATGTAGAGTAGAGCAAACCGTTAGGTCAAGCCCATTTAGATGATTTATTGTAGGGATCGATTGATTCGGTAAGGCTAATCAAACTATTCATCTGTCTTCTGCTCTATCCCCTTCGTTGTTAAGTAGCGTCTAATCTAGTAAGTCTACGAGGTGCCACAATGCGTGGCAGCATTAACGAGTGAATAATTATATGATTTGCTCACCGCACCTAATAATTTCACAAAGTATAGATTTACTTAAAATTGTTTTTTTTTTTTCTCAACGATGACTAATAGAAAAAGTTCAGTATGCATGATAATATGTTGATGTCGAGGGATTAAATTTTATTTTGGGGTTAGATCAAGTTAATAGTTGTCTCTAACGAAATAGTGGCTCATGCCAAAAAACATCATTTTGCCTCACTTTGATTTTAGCATCACAATTTTTTCCTTCGATACTCAAAATTTTTTGTAGAAATTGCCACCTCTATAATTTATTTCTCTAAATATCTTAATCATTCTTTGTTTTTTACCCATTTAATTTTAATTGGTTGATTTTTTGTATCTATATTGTAGAATACACAAAAATTATACGATAGAATAGATAGCTATTCGTTTTATGATTATATGTATATATGATATTTATTATATATATGATATACAGTAAAGAACTAAAGTATACGTATGTCAAAATGAATTTCAATGATCCTTATACGATAAAAAAACTATTAATATTTATTAGTTAAGCTTGAGTAACTCCTCACTGTTGAGAAGTCGAAGAGAACCTTGCCATCAAGCTCGAGTTATTTATCACCTTCTTCACAGGAGAAACACAATAGTTGAAAAGAGACACGCGTGAAGATGTTCCCAAAGAAATCATGATCGAAGAAATTAATTTACTGTTGGTATCACGCGCATGGCCATGCGCATGCGGCATGCGGCACCACGTGTACAGCCAAGATTTAGAATTCATGATTTTTGATGGCGCCCAAATCCGACTAAAATAAGGCAGTTAATAGAGCCTGATCCCTAGCTAGGTAGTGGGTGATTGCCTGCCACTAACTTGTGATACACCTGAAAATGCATGCATCATCTGCCCCATCATTGAATCTTGTAGCCTTTAAATTGACATTAAAAGGTATCCATACATAATTTGCCTACCTCTTTCATATTTTGGTATTCTATTCCATATATATGTACTAAGTTGGTCAACATTTGGCTTTTGGCCCACAAATGTACCACATCACTTGATATCTAAAGCAAATCCCCACATGGCTACATGCACCAAAAATTTCAAGCTAGCTTCAAGGGGGATAGACATAATGATTTTAGGGAGCTAATCTAGCTAAACATAACTAAATAACATTTATATCAAGAAAAATTATGTATGAATTTAAATAAAAATAATTATTATTGTAAAATATAGAGAAATTTACATCTGTTTGATGGAGAAAGATGAGAGCCCTGAGAATTAGTAGCACACAACGTTTCTAGCCCAAAACGCTAGCTCAGAGGAGGAGCAAAGAATCATCTAGAAAAATACACAAAATTGTAAGGTAGTTCAGGAATAGCTTTTCCTACGTCCACCAGAGAGTCAAAGAAAATGATTCAACTAATATTCAAAAAGGCTTGGTCAGAAGACCAATAAAAGAAGAAAGAATACAAGCTTAGTGTGTCTATCTTCGATGATCATAAGTCTAATCATTCGTCACGATATGCTTTGCCTCTGGAGCTCTTCCCAAAGGTATTAATAGATGAGCTACAGTGAATTCTTTTCACAGCTAGTTATGACGGAGTTAGTTATTCTCAAATGTAACTAATAATAATAATAGTAATAATAATAATAATAATAATAATAATTGATCAAAAAATGAGCTGAGGAATTGGAAGAAGACAAGAAGACTAGTAGTTAAAAAGGAAATTATTCTCTGCATCTTCAAAAGGTGAAACAATTGATAGTTTATGTTGATTATTCATATAATATATAGTAATTAAAAATTCACAAAATAATAAAATTAAAAAACATATCAAATACGGAAGTGAAAAATACTAAAATACAAAATATTGAAATAAACATATTAATTCCCACTTAGCATCAAAAACATGTGTGTATGTAAATTTAGACAGCCATTATATTATTAACTAAAATATAAAATAGGATGAGTGCAGTGAAAATTCGAACAATACTTGAAAAACTCGACTCAAAAAATAAAAACACATAATTGAGTGCAGTGAAAATTCGAACGATTATATCTTTCAATTCAAGAAGAACTACGAAATAGCGTTTTTTTCGAAAACTCTTGATAGAATCACTTTTTTATCTCAAAAGTGATTCTTTTTAGTATTTTTGAAACATTTTTTTTTGTATTTTTTGAGTTTTCAATATTTTTAATTACATATCTCCTAACTTTTTTATTTATATGAGATTAAGTATATCATCTATGCAGAATTAATTTCCGAATTTCATTTGATTTTATGTGGTAGATTAAAGCACCAAATACCCTTCATTTTAATTATTAATTAATAAAATAATTTGTCTAAGTTTTAAAACTCGTTCGAAAGCACTGGGTTTCAGTAGTTTCAAATCAATTTAAATGAAAATTGATCTGAAAATGCTACCGAGTTTTGGTTTCAATTAAAACTCGGTAGTTTCAGTCGTTTTCGGTCATGTTTCTGCTAAAAGTGCCGAAAACTTGTCCGAAACTGCTCGGAACTCGGCCCATGCTATTGAAATCCATTATCTCTAAAAAGTAATATTTAATAATAATTATTAATAAACTCAACTTTAAATTTATAAAATTTAAATAATTTATAGAAAAAATTAAAATTATCGATACTAAAATTATTGAAACTGTCGAAACTGAAACCAACAGTTTTGTGACAAATTATATGTCAAAATATTACAAAAAAAGGTCGTAATTAACGTTTAAGAAATTATCATAAATAGAGATTAAAACACAAACATGAACACAGTGACTCAGTGAATTTCATCTGAAATTTGAACAATATGAAATTATGAATAATGTGATTAAGATATCAACTTAATTTGCTGTAAAATCATAAAATCATATTGCCTGATTTTGTACATATTGGGAACTTAAGTTGGACATGATCATTTTTTTTAATTTTTTAATAAAAAAATATAATTTTTTTTAAGATATATATACAATGAAAAATAAAGTTAGTTAATTGTGAGAATATTAAATAAAATTGGTTGATTTATTAAGAACTGTATAAACTATTTATTTTTTCAAAAAAAATAGTTTTACCTTGGATATGAACCAAATAGGGGAGATATCCGTTTTGCCACCTTGACGATTGTTGTGGATGGTTGGAATTTTTAAAGTCGTAATCCACTCGTAATCGACTTATTTTGGAATTAAAATCGATTACTCAAAATAAAATTAATTTAATTTGTATATGCAACAAAATTAAGTAATCTTCTGTGATGTTGTTTACATGATAGATATAAGGTTTTAGTTGAATAATTGTCTCAACGAAACTAAAAATTAGTTAGTTTTCATCGATTTGATTTGAGTTTGAGTTGAAACATCAGATTTCAACTGAGTGAAAAACTTGCGTTGTTTTAGTTAGAGCTAAAAAATCTCATCAAATTATTTATAAATACTTTCATTAATATTATTTTATATTAATTTCATATATAATATATATATATATATATAATTTTATTTTACATCTAATATAATTTTTAATAATAAAAAACTCTACTCCACGGTGAAATAATTTAAACCTTACTAAAAATATACTGATATCAAGTGAAGATTTGGGAAGATTACAATTCAGTCCTTTAGGTTGAAGCCACCTTTGAGATAGACTCGTGCCTTTTTATTGTTTCTTGAGTCCAAGGTCACTCAAGGATTTCACTTAAGTCCGTTCATTAACTTTTACGTCGGTCAAATAAATAATGCTCGTATATTTAGAAATACATGGATTTTTTCTAACTCCTAAAACTAAAATTTTATTAATAAATAAAAAAATAAAACTTTCTCACTGTAGAAACAATGAACTGCAATCCAGCGAGCAAGTACGCCGCGTGCACAAGCGGAGATAGAGAGAGTGGAGGGAAGGTGTTTGTGTCTTTTCATTGCTATTTGACGATCACAGTGATGGGAGGGCTTAAATAAGCAAAATCTATAAATAAAAGAACCTAGAAAGCACGCTTTAGTTTTTATGGACTTATATGAACTATTTCTATTTCATTTGATTCTATTTCTTTTTTTTTTTAGTAGACTTATGATTTCACATTACAAATCTCTTTAAATTTGTTAGTTAATTTTCTAGCAATTCTTACTTTTTTTTCATTGTGCAGTTTTCTCAAGTACAATAAAGATTGATAGTGTTCATCTATTCCGATGTAGCGCTATCAGTATACTTTCTGCTTAGCGGTGAGATTTTAGCTCAAAGATCGATAGATATCTGATATTTGGGCAATATTTAGCTTGAATCGAGGTCAGCATGAGTTTACTGAGCCGAGCTATGATCCAAGGTCGGATCGAATGGACTAAATTTGATCTCTATTTTTTAAAGTATAAATAACATGTTCAGTCATTTATTATAAGTATTCATTATTTATACATAAGCATGTGGTAATTGTGGTTAAGATATTTATTAAATAATTTTATGTGTATAGTTATCTAAATTTTAAATCTTAATAGAGGAAACGTGAGACGACTCGATATCAAAGAGAGCGAGAGTGATAGCCGGAGTAATGTCCATATGAGTAAATTAGAATCACTCTGATAAAGAGCAGCTCATTGTAGGCTTCTAAGTGGAGGTGCATAAAAATAAAAGGATAATTATCTACATGCCACACAATTTAGTTTTATTTATGCCTTACTCTTCCATTCTTAGTTAATTACGCTATGCATACTCAAAATATTATAAAATCTTACATACACATATTTTAATTTATTTCTATTATAATGAGTAATCATAATTTTTCAATAACCTAATTATAGTTAGATTACAAAAAATCTGGGCCATTCATCATATTATTTTAAGAATATTTAAATATATTTTGAGTGAAAATCTTAAAATCTTAATGTTTAGGTGACTGCAAAGAAAGGAGACATCCGCAATGTGAATTAATTTTAGGACAAATCAACGCTTTAGTGTGGTATTGAGGAAGAGAGAAAATATGTACCATTAAGAGTAAAAATATAATTTTAATGATTTACTAATAGAATATTTTTTTTCAAATAGATTTTGATTAAGTTTTAACTCAAATGTGTGTATGTAAGATTTTGTAATATTTTGAGTGTGCATAGCATAATTAATTAAGAATGAATGGGTAAGGCATAAATAAAACTAAATTGTATGGCATGTAGGTAATTATCCCAAAAATAAATCTTTCTATATTAAAAAAGGAAAGTAGCTCCTAAGTTATATAAGTGAATAATATGATTCAAAATAGCAGGGGCACATTTTGGGGCAAAAATTACGACTAATAATGAAAAACTCTGTATTTAAATATGTTTGAGCTAGAATAGTATTAGGATAAGTGATCTCTTGAGAAATACTCAAGCCACATAATTCCTTAAAGGCAAAGCGAATAATACCTCTACATTTAAATTATAAGATATTATAAAATTTTTTTAAAAAATTAATTATCGAATTGACTGAGTTGGCTCTATTAAGACTCAAGCTAATTTAAACTCGAATTGAATTGAGATGAGTCGAGCTCAAGTCATGCTAGCTTAACTTAAACTCGGATCATTCTCGCCCCAAATTGTGCTTGATTTTGTGACGATTGAAATTTCTCTAGTTTGTCTCATATATAAATTATTTTTCAGAAAGCAAAATCTCAAAAATGAAAAGTACAACCATACAATTTGATTTTTATTTAAAATTTATTTATGCAAAATAACATTATGTAATATTATATGTTACAAAGATATGACACAGACTTATATTTATTAAAAATAAATAACATATATATAATATTTTATTTATAAATTATCGTCAGTCCAATGTCGTCTCACACTCTTAGATTAATCATAATTTAATTATAATAATATTAATAAAATATTAATAATATAATATATTATTATGTAAATATAAATTTTTTTTTAGAAAGCAAAAGGGTGTGGGACCCCTTGCCTCTGTTTATACGACACGTGTCACAAAATGTAATTAATCATGAACCACTTAACCTAATAATAATTAAATATTTATATAAGAGGATTCACCAAATCCCCTCCTATAAAGCACAACAATTTTAATATTTTTTTTCTTTTCTTAATTATTTTTCAAAAAAAAGCTTAATACTCTCGTTTAACACGTTGTTGTATATAATAATTAATAGGGTAAATTACATCTAGGTCCCTTAGTTATAACACATTTTTCATATAGGATTCGCATATTTTTGAATTTAGATGAAATATTCAAGGGATAATTAACTATATGCCACACAATTTAGTTTTATTTATACCTTACCCATCCATTCTTAATTAATTATACTATGCACACTCAAAATATTACAAAATCTTACATACACACATTTGAGTTAAAACTTAATCAAAATCTATTTAAAAAAAATATTCTGTTAGTAAGTCATTAAAATTATATTTTTACTCTTAATGGTATATATTTTTTTCTTCCTCAATACTACACTAAAGCGCTGATTTAGCCTAAAATTAATTTACGTCACAGATGTCTTCTTCCTTTGCCGCCACTTAAACATTAAAATTTTAGGATTTTCACTCAAAATATATTTAAATATTCTTAAAATAATATGATGAACGGCTTAGATTTTTTGTAATTTAATTATAATTAGGTTATTGAAAAATTATGATTACTCATTATAATAGAAATAAGTTAAAATGTGTGTATGTAAGATTTTATAATGTTTTAAGTGTTCATAGTGTAATTAATTAAGAATAGATGGGTAAAATATAAATAAAACTAAATTATGTGGCATGTAGGTAATTATCCCAATAATTAATAGGGTAAATTACATATAGGTCCCTTAGTTATAACACATTTTTTATATAGGATTCGCATATTTTGAATTTAGATGAAATATTCAAATTTCATTAAACTGATTTTATGATGTGACGGTCTCCTTTAGGGGTAAAGAAAATGTGTCTGTTATTAATACTTGGGCTATAGGTGGCGTGGAAATAGGAGTGGCAAAAACGGGTCAGTGAGTCGGGTTCAAGTTGAACCCGAATTTGACCCGACTAGACCCGAATAGACTAACCCTAACCCGACTTATTCATTAAATGGGTCAAAATTCATGATCTGAACCCAACCCGAAAAATAAATGGGTCGGGGTCAACCCATTTATAGAGTATTTTTTGATAAATGCTCAACCCAAATCCGACTTGATTCGATTATGCTCAACCCAAACCCGATCCCTTTAATAAACAAGTTAAAATTCATGACTCATACTTGAAATTTGAGGGTCGGGTTCAGGTCGGGTTTATGGGTCGGGTCATATATTGCCACCCATACGTGGAAAGGTCCAGCCACTACCATGCTGCCGAGCTATTACCTCATTAATGAAGTTTACCCAATCCACCTAATCTCACTTACTACCTTCTCATTATGGATTAAATATGAGCACTTAAGAGCTTAATCTTCACTAATCACTTTATAATTTACATTTAATTAACTTTTAATGACTCACTCTCAAGAGAGATTAATTCTTAGCAATTGAGGTTTAACTGATTAGCTTTGAATATTATCGACATACTTCAAAATTTCTTAACTATTTATAGAGAGAAGATCTCCAATCATGACTAGTAAACATTGGTTCAGAACTATAATTGATCGATCAGCTGAGTGATCAAACAACTAGCTATTGGAAACTCAACGGTTATATTTCAAACAGCTTTGATCAATCAACTAATCGATCAAATTTTTTGATTAATTAATTGATTGATTAAAAATTGACCTATCCCATTTTTGTATAGTAATTTTAGTTTATTTTTTTTAAGTATTTAAATTTAGAGTTGTAATAGTCATATTTTAGTTTTATAATTATTTAAAAAAATATTTATTCTTTTTGAGGATGAGAAAATTACTTGTTGATGTTCAGAATAAACAATTGATTAGATTTTTATATAAATTTTGAACTTATTATACAATTAGTTTAACTTAATTATGCATGATATTAATATGTAAAGTTTTGGTGTATTTTAGTTTACCTATATATATTATTTTTTGATATTAAATAACTTTTATTGTTATATGGATAAACTCATAGTTAAATCACAAAATATGGGTGGGTCGGGTATGATGGAAGCCTCCCCATAGAGAGAAAATGGAACAAGGTGGGTACAGATTTGTGAGAACTAAAATTAGGGCGGACAAAAACAAGTATAAAATAGATATAATTCATGAATAATATATAGCGGTGCGGATATGAGTATTCATAAATCTGATCTAAACCTGTAACATCTCGTGATCTCATTATAGAGGTATTGTCCGCTTTGGCTTTAGGAAAACTGCGTGACTTGAGCGTTTCCCAGGAGGTCACCCATCCCAGTGCTACTCCAGCCCAAGTACGCTTAACTACGGAGTTTTCCATCACTAGCCTCACGATTTTACCCCAAAAGGCGCCTCATCTTTTGAAATAGCTCCACTGTACAATCCTTTTGCGGCTCTCGCTCCCCACCTTGAGGTGGCACTGCTGGCATGCGACCATGCAAAACCTCCAGCCTATCAGCAATAGTCGTCAACACCTGCGCTAGGTGTTGATTAGAGTCTCCTTATAGTCCTAGGGGTCCATTATTTGCATTGCTGTCAGAGACCTGATCTGCAGCTTGATTCCTCCTGTTATAATATATGTTGGCACAAACAAACAATGCAAACAAAGGTGATAGGTACTGTGCTTGTGTATTTCTCAGTCCTATATTTTACCCAGTCACGCCTCTCATTAAGAAAAGGAACAACATGGTGCTCTGATACCATCTTGTGACGACCCTAGCCGTCACACTAAAATATTTATCTAAGTTAGGGGAGAGTTGAATCGGTGTTTTAGGGCGAGAAACTCTATTTCTTTCTCTAAATAATAATCTGGAGGTATTTCTGTAATTTTTTTTAGTCTTAATTTAAGGAGGTAGTTATGGATATTTAATGAGTAATTAAATTCATTGGATTTGAATTTTAAATAATCCGATTTAGTTAAATTAAATATTAATTTTAGCTATTTTAAATTTTGAATCTCATAACAAATATTTAATATTTCATATATTTAATTTGAAATAATTAATCTCATAAATAAAAATTAATTTCATCATAATAAATTAAATTAATTAAAAATCTAAATTTAAATTTTATCGAGATGTTACCAAATCCGTCCCGTTGCCATTACTAATTATAGAAGAATTAATAGCAGCTTGCTACTACTTTCTTCCATTTCTCTAAAAGAAAACTCCAAAGAAAATCTTTCCTTCTTTCTCTTTATTTTAATTAAATTTGTTTTTTAGAGTACTCTGTTAATTCAATTCATTTCCTCCGTAATTCTTAGTTTGAAAAGTTTTGCCAAACATATATATATATACATTATTTTGATAGCAATTTTATTTCTAAAATAATTAGATATATTATTTTTAAAAGATTTTAGAGGTTAAATTAGAAAATAAAAGAATAAAAAATTTAATATATTATTAAAAAATTGCAAAATGCGTATATAAATGTAGCCAAATTATTTTACGGCTGCTCTTTCCGCTCACTAATCTATAATTTTTTAAATATCTTAAAAAAAAATCCCAAATCTCAAAAGATGCTTTTAAAAATTTACGATTAATTAATTAATTAATTAATTAACTAAACATCATTTTAAAAAAAATAATAAAAGAATCGTATTTTTAGCACCTCATTCATTTTTCATTAAATAAAAATCGCCCTTGAGGCACAAAAGTCGCCAGTTGTTCAGGTGACTTATGTGACACAGAAATTGCCCATTCTTCGGGTGACTTTAATATTATTTTTTTTAAAAAATTAAATATAATTGAAAAAATATTTTTTAATATTTTTTAAATAAAAAATAAAAAGTAATTATAAAAATATAAATTAAGAAAAAATAAATAAAAATTTATTAGTTATCAATTAAACAAATCTTGTTATATTTATTAAACCTTCAATTAATTAATAAAATATTAAAAATTTATAATTAAATTAATTTTATAAATTTATTTTAGAATAATATATA
>JAEMOT010001875.1:32151-105000 GCA_019297695.1 Apostasia ramifera | reverse complement strand
ATACTTTTTAAAAAAATATTTAATTTATAAAAAAATAATATTGAAGTCGTACGAAGAATGGACGACTTTTATGACACAATAATTACCTGCTTCTCAGGCGACTTCTATTTAACAGAAAATAATTGACGGTTAGAAACATGGTACTTAATTTTTTTTAAATAATATTTAATTTATTTATTAATTAATTAACTATACTTATTTTTAAAAAATCATCAATCTCACAACTATGGAATTATTTATTATTTATTATTTTAAATTTTTATCGATTTTTTGTAAAATGAAAAGCGAACCGAAACAGAGAAAAGAGCGGTAGAGCTGCACGTGCGCGTTCCGATCAACGCGGTGAACCACATGAGCCATGAGTGGTCCTCCTGGCTCGGACTAAATGAAACCATAACGGCTATATTCTCTTTTAGATAGCAATAAGTTCCAAATTTAATATTTCAACTATTAATTAATGGTATTTGAATGGGGTTTTCGCTCTTATCACACAAAAAAATTTAATATTTACTTATTAGATATCCTAAAATTAAATATTACATAATATATACTTATTTATTTTAATTTTACAACCAATAAATTCTAGTTAAAAACTCCTACATTTTATTTTAGTAAATCATACCTAACTTATGTTTTAATTTAAACAAGATTTATCGGAGTAAAATCTAACATTCAATCCATCTTAAATTAAATCTTGCATGTTAAAAACTATTTAAATCTGTTAACTATGTAAAATATTTCATTAGATGCCCATTTTAATAATAAAAATTTGGATGAACGATCAGATTTGATTTAAGATGTACCGGAGATTAGATTTTATTCCTATAAATCTTGTTTAAGTTAAAATATAACTCAACTATAATTTACTCAAATAAAATATAGGAATTTTTTAACTAGAGTGTGTTGATTATAAAATTAAAATAAATAAGTGTGTGTCATGTAATATTTAATTTTAGAGTATGTGATAAGTAAATATTAAAATTTTTTGTGTTATACGGGTAAAAATCTCTATTTGAAATCAATATAATTACATTAGAATTAATCTCAAACTAACTAAAAATTTTTTTAATTTTTTTTTAATCCGTACACTTATATCTAAGTTAGTGCTGAAATAAAGTTATAACGAAGAGATCAAAATATAAAAAATTTGCAAAAATGTAGCGTAATCGACTATGGTTTTTCCAAAAAATAATTTTACATGGCGAACAATATTTCAATGCCTTGAAAGCTATGTATTAGTTTTTAGAATATTGAGAAGTTCATAGTATTTGGATATAAAAGGATAGAAATATGGGTATCTGTGTTTCAAAGAGTTTGAAATATTGGAGGGCAAAATTTTTTAAAATATCGACATTTTAGTGGTGTTGTTCGCTTTAGGATCCAACGGTAAGACTAAAATCCGACCTAAGGATTTAATTTTAAGAAATTTAAAATGATAGGACTTACTTGAGATGCAAATATACGTAGGAGAACCCACATGCAATTAACCTAATTATAGAAAATATTTATATGAGTGTTGGTGTAGAATTTTGATAGCCAATCCAAGGGCCTTGATGCCACCTATAAAAGAACCTGTCCTTAAGGTATTTATTTCTAAGTTAGGGGTGGTTTAAGTCGATTTTAAGTGAGTCGGGTTAAATTTGAAATTAAAATTTTTAATTTTGAGTCGATTTTGATTCGTGCTTACTAAAAAATTATAAATCTTGAGTCAATGTTTTAGTTTAATCAAGGCTACTTATAAGACATATTTTTCTATAAAATAGATCTATTTTACATATAAGGTATATTATAAATTTACTTTTAAATTTTATGCCTGTATTTATAATTTCATCTGTGATGACTTGGGACCGAAGAATGTAGGGAGTGATCACCGGTGTGATGTTAATAAGAGAGAATCAAAATCATCCAGATAAAGAGCGGCTTCTGGCTAGCTTCTAAGTAGAGAGGAACAAGAATAAATCATCATATATCGGTAAAGAATGGAAACTTCTGAGCTGTATAAATAGACAATATGATCTCAAATATTAAAGGTACTTTTTGCAGAAAAATCGTAATGCCAACGATGAAAAACTTTGTAATTAAGAGTGCTTAAGATAAAGTAGTATTGGGATGAATAACTTATTAGAAAGTACTCAAGTTACACAGTTTCCTAAAGTTAAAATAAATAATATCTCTATATTTGAATTACGAGTTATTACACCATCACTTTTATATAAGTTATTATAACATATTTATCAACATAAAATTTCTCACTTATACTTTAAAAATGCATAAATAATATATGTTGACATAGTGAGTTGAGTATGAGTTGAATTAAATTTTTTTTTGAGTATGTTAACTTTGAGTTAGAGGAAAATCGAGTCAATTTTAAATCAACTATGAGCTAGTTTTAATAAAATTGCAAACTTAATAATTTTTAATAAAAATATCAACTTTATTTCACATCCTAGACCAAAATACTAGATTCATGTGGTCTTCATCCACTCCTACGCTAATGTTGCAGTGTCAAGTTATACGTGTACCGTGCCAGTTACGAGCTGAATGTCGCTTAACTCTCGAGTTTACTCATCGAGCCCCAGTAACTTTGTGCAAGCAGCTATATATAACACCTAACGTGTGTACAACTTTAAATTATGTATAAATTTTGCGAAAATTAACGAATGTAAATGGTAGCTTGTAAGTTTGACTAATTAGTCACTAGTTAACTCGAAGATTTTTACGACTAGCCAGCTCTAAGTTGAAAGAAAATTCATGGGCCAGCTAGCAAGGGTGGGGCTCATGCACATGATGCCACTGTCACCAAGGTTTATTCTGATGGAGACTTTGGGTCCAGGGCAAGGTTTGCACAAGTATAACACATATTACATATTTAGTAGTTAGGTTGCACAGCATTTCTGTCTTCAATGTTGAAAAAGAAAAATACTAGGAAAAGAAAAAGGTAAATTTACATACAGAACATTGAATTCATCACAAATTACGTATTTTATCATTGTTTAGTAAATATTACGAATATCACACTCTGCTTATGTTGGCTATTATTACAATAGAAATATAAAACCCATAAGCAGAGTGTGATATGCTTAATATTTTACTAAACGATGGTGAAATGCGTAATTTGTGATGAATTCAATGTTCTGTATGTAAATCTCCCAAAGAAAAATTACACCAAAAAGCTTCATAATAAGCAAGAAGAAGAAAAAAAAAATTATACTGTTAACATAAAATTAAATCATATATATTAGCATGCTAAGTAGTCATAGTTGATGTCACTAATATTATTTAAAAATTGATGCAATATAAATCTAAAACACATTTAAATTAAAAACATAAAAAATTTAACGAATTTCATCCCAAACTAGCACTATATAAAAAATAAGTATAAAATTACAGGACTGAAGTTACATGAAAATCATATCTTATATCTAATCAGATCAAAATTTATGCAAAATTTTGAAATGGTATAAAGTTCTAAAAAAAATTTTGGTGGAGAAATGTTATTTGGATACTTCGGTATGAGGTATTTATTACCCTCAATCCTTACGTATATTGTCTAGAATCGAGAAGATTTACACTTTAGGGGGCCACCTACAGAGCTTTTCACAAGTGAGCTAAGAACTATTCTAATATTATGACTCAAGTAAACCCCCAATTTATATAATAGGTTGTGCAGTATCTGTTGGTAATCTCTTACGACATACTTTGATTTCTTTGGATAATTCAAACCATTCATATATTATTTATCATAATAAATTTGAGCATATTTAACATAACTTATTGTATATTTTTTATAAAAAAAAAATTATTGTATTTTATCTCATTTTATAATTTATTATACATAATTAAATATAAATAATTTCTATATATATATATATATGGAAAGCATGAACATGATAAAAAAGACCACATCTTTCTTCCGTATAAGTGTGCATGTGCGTCTCTCTATTCTCTACTCAGTCCGCCGGACCACCAGAACACGCGACGCAACTGCGGTGGAAAACGAAGCGCCCCTGTGGGCCGTGGCCCCCACCGGTTTCCACGACGGTCAACCTTGGGGAAAGACCAGTAGAGCATGTGGACCCCGTCGTATGGGAAATACCAAGACTACCCTCCTGCCCCCTTCTTCTCCATCTCCATCCCGCTTTTCCCTTTTCCACTACGGAGATTTTTATTCTCTCCTGCCGCCGCTTCTTCTACGGAAGATCAGGGCGGCGCTTGTGGAGAGCTTCCACAAAATTACTTGAATCATTTCAACCATTAAGATGCAGCTAGCTTTGTGTTAGTGCTCCTACTTCATCTTCTGCTTGTCCGGTATGGAGGGCGGTTGCAAAGGTCTGCAAATCCGGCCGACTCCACCGGATTCCTGGGGATAAACAGCCGGCGATCATGCGGAGGCGAAGGCGATGAAGGGTGTGGAGTTTTCCTGGAATCAAGCAGCAGTGATTGATTGAAAGACAGAGAGAGAACTTAGTGACCCAGGGCGACTGCGAACGCGCCTCGCTCATCGCTGATGGAGACGAATTCGGCCTCTGTTCCGGCGGCTGCGGAGGATTTGAAGGCGAAGGCGGTGAACAAGAGGTACGAGGGGCTGGTGATGGTGAGGACCAAGGCGATAAAAGGGAAGGGGGCTTGGTACTGGGCTCACCTGGAGCCTATCCTAGTCCCCAGCTCCGACTCCGGCGAACCCAAGGCCGTGAAGCTCCGCTGCTCCCTCTGCGACGCTCGGTTCTCGGCCTCCAATCCTTCTCGCACCGCCTCCGAGCACCTCAAGCGCGGGACCTGCCCCAATTTCGCCTCCCCTTCTGGCGCTGGCGCAGCCGGCGGAAGCGGTGGCGGTGGCCTCTTGCCTCACAACCATAACCAGCATTCCAAAGCCATCTCCTTCAACAATCGCAAGCGCTCTTCCTCTCTTGCTGCCACTCCGATGATCTCTTATCAAATCGCACCCTTGGCCATCGTCGATCCTTCCCGCTTCTCTCTGGCAGGCGCCGGCGGCGACGTCATATACTCTTCTTCTTCCACACCTCCCCTGCTCTCCGGCGGGAGGGAAGACCTCGGCTCACTCGCCATGCTCGAAGATAGCGTGAAGAAGCTCAAGAGCCCAAAGGTCTCTCCCGGCCCTGCTCTCTCCAAAACCCAGATCGATTCCGCTCTCTCCCTGCTCTCCGACTGGTTCTACGAGTCCTCTGGCACCGTTTCCTTCTCCTCCGTCGAACACCCCAAGTTCCGCGCATTTCTCCAGAAAGTGGGACTACCCCCTTTCTCCCGCCGCGAGCTCGCCGGCGCCAGGCTCGATTCCCGCTACGAGGAAGCTCGCTCCGACGCTGATGCTCGCATCCGCGACGCTCTATTTTTCCAGGTCGCAGCCGACGGATGGAAAAATCGCTCTCCCCCTGACGGCGAATCCGTAGTCTCTTTCACCGTCAACCTTCCCAATGGCACCCCCGTCTTCCGCCGCGCACTCGTCACCAACGGCCGCGCCCCCTCCAAGTACGCCGAAGAGGTGCTCTGGGATACGATCAGCGATGTCTGCGGCGGCGCCGCCACCAGCCGCTGCGCCGGCATCGTCTCCGACCGCTTTAAGTCCAGTGCACTGCGAAACCTCGAGAACCAGAATCACTGGATGATCAATCTCTCCTGCCAACTGCAAGCCTTCCAAAGCCTTATCAAGAACTTCGCCAGCGATCTCCTCCTCCTCCGTAACGTCACCGCCAACTCCTCCAGAATCGCCGCCTTCTTCAACAACATCTCCCCTGCCAGGTCCATATTGCACAAATACCAGGCCCATGAGCTCGGCCGCACCTGCCTATTGCGCTGCCCGGCCCCTCCGTTCGTCGGCGACGTCTCGCCGTTGTTCGCCATGTTCGATGACTTGCTAGCTTCCGCTCGGCCGCTTCAGCTGGCCGTGCACGATGAGGCCTACAACCTCCTCTGCCATGACGTGCCAGACGGCAGAGATCTTTCCCAAATAATACTCAACAATGGATTCTGGAGCGACCTAGAGGCCGCCCATTCGCTTCACAAGATCATCGCTGCCGTGATCCAGGAAATGGAAGCTACGCGGCCGCTCGTCGGGCAATGCCTGCCGCTATGGGAGGAGGTGAAGTCCAAAATAAAGCAATGGTGCGTGAAATACAGAGTCGATGAGTCAGATGCCGATAAGGTGTTCGACGAAAGTTTCAAGAAGAACTACCATCCGGCATGGGCGGCGGCCTTCATTCTCGACCCACTCTACCTGACGAAGGACACGAGCGGCAGATACCTGCCGCCGTACAAGCGTTTGACGCCGGAGCAGGAGAAGGACGTCGACCGGCTCATCACACGGCTTGCCTCGCGGGACGAAGCTCACATCGCGCTGAACGAGCTCATGAAATGGAGATCGGAGGGGATGGATCCGCTCTACGCGCAGGCCGTGCAGGTGAGGCAGCTCGATCCATCGACGGGGAAGATGAGGATCGCGAATCCGCAGAGCAGCCGGCTCGTGTGGGAGACGTGCCTCAGCGAAGAGTACAGATCGCTCGCCAGAGTCGCCGTCCGGCTGATCTTCTTGCACGCCACCGCCGGCGGCTTCCGGTGCAATTTCTCGCTGCTGCAGTGGGTTCGCCGGCAATGGCGGTCCCCTGCAGCCATGGACCGGGCGCAGAAGGTGATGTTCGTGGCGGCGAACTCGAGATTGGAGAGGAGAGATTTCTCGAACGAGGAGGAGAAGGACGCCGAGCTCTTCGCCAACGGAGAGGATGATGCGATCAACGAGACGTTCATGGATGGATCATCGGTGTAATTGTTTTTTTTTTTTTAATTATTAATTTAAAATTTTCTTTCTTTCTTTTTTTTTTCTGTATTTTGATTTGGGAATGATGGATGGAATTTCGGGCTTAGGAAAAAATTATGTAGCTTTTGGTTTTTGACAGGAATAATATATATGTTTGTTGACAAAAAAAAAAAAAAAAAAAATCACTCTTCATTTCATTATCATCTTGTTTGAAATTAGTGTGATATTGATTGCATGCATTTATTTACATTTGTATAAATTCATGCAAGTGAAATTCAACACAAATATGTCATTGGGGCTAATACCTAACTTTAGCCCGACTGAAATTTACGTGTCGAGTAATATTCTCGAGTATCTCCAACGTAAAAGCAAATCAAAATGGTCGAGAAGATATACTTACTGCGGCTTATAGCTTCGCAAACGTAGCCGACTAGCCATATGTTGTCGGTCTCCATTGAATAGTTGTTATCGCAAACGTAGGCGATTAAATTAATTTAGATTCTAGATTTATAAATACTAATGTCGGTATCATCTTATAATTTCTTACATGATAACAAGTCTAGGAACTCGATGCATTATTATCTCCGGAGCTTACAACACTTGGCACTATGGTTTTTTTTCATTATTACTAGAATTTTTTTTGCGTTCAAAATCGTCTTATTATTTTCGTGCACTCGACATTTCTCCCTTGTTGAACTATATGCCGAAGCAATGAGAGGATCTATTGGCACGATTGACCATGGCCGGTCTTTTAATTTTACGATGAAATTGTATATCAATAGTATAATATATTTCTAAATAATTCTTCGATAATACCAAAGAATCAACTAAGTCACGAAGTAAAAGAATAAGAAGACGACAATGAAAATCATGATTTAGTGTGGAAATCCTTGTGGAAAAAAAAAACTTCAAAGAACGGAGAAAAAAAAACTTTTGAAAATAAAGAATTATAGAGAAGAGCAGAAATGGTTATAGCAAATCAAAGAAGATGAGCCATCCCTCACTCTTAAGTGCTACGCATAAATGTGCCTGTTCTCAGTATTATTGGCTAAAGAACGTAACACTCTTAAAAGAATCGTCAATCGGAGAAATTGATAGTGCTCCGAGAATCTTAATTTCATCTTCTTATATGGCGAAGGCAAGGGAATAATAGAATAATTCTTGAATTTTTGAGAATATCTCGACTTTGATAGCATTTGATACGAGGTTTTATGCCTCTCGCATATCCCAAGATGTTAATAACTGAAGTCAAATGAAGACAAAAAAAGAGTCGAACAACGCCACGACGAAGAACATCGAAAATCTGTGAGGAACCTTTTGGAGGCATTTTCTTGTCATCCCGCAGCCAAAATAGAATCTGATTTTTTTTTTTCTGATAGAACAAAATAGAATCTGATTGAAGCCTCTGAATAAATATTCTCTGTTTGGATTATGTCAACCTTCTATAATTATAAATAAAAATTAAAGTTTTTTTTGGAGTAGGAAGTTCTTTGCATCTCATCACTGTCGCTGTGATCTACTGATCTTCCTCAGTTTTTGTTTGTTTGTTTTGATTGGGTACTGAAGTAGAGCGGCCCACACCATCGTTGAAAACTATATTAGCATCGACTAGCACTCTCTCGCAAGTATTATCAAGATTGGCGGTAGCCATAATGCTCGAATCACAAACTGATCAACAGTCAATTTTGTGAATTTTTCTTCCCCATTTCATCCTATTCAAAGTAGTGCCTCCCACGAGTGTAAACGGATAGTCATGTATGATAGAATACATTTTATGTAGATCAAAAATTGAATATATGGAGTGCACATTTAGTCAAGAAAGAAATGCTTATATTAGAGATGTGACAATTGGTGATCAAATTGTCAAGAAGAGTGAGCACTTTAGATACCTTGGATCAATTATACAAAATGATGGCGAAATATTCAAGCAGGATGGGTAAAATGGAGAAATGCTTCTGGTGTGTTGTGCGATAGAAAAATCCCATCCAAAATCAAGGGTAAATTTTATAAAACTGTAGTAAGACCAGCGATGATATATGGTGCTGCCACGAAAGGATAGAATGAGAAATGAGTATATCCGAAAGAAAGTTGGTGTTGCACCAATTGAGGATAAACTTAGAGAAAGTCGGCTTAGATGGTTTGGACATCTAAATCGTAGGCCGATTGAGGCTCCAGTTAGAAAAATTGAATTATTTGATTTTGCTCATGTACAAAGAGGAAGAGGGAGACCAAAGAAGACATGGCAAGAAACTATAAGGAATGATCTTAGTTACTTAGATTTAGATAAGAATTTGGTAACTGATAGAACGCAATGGAAACAAAGAATTCATATAGCCGACCCCACCTAGCGGAATTAAGGCTTGGTTGTTGTTGTATCTTAGTACTTCTCAATCTAACCTCATTTCAGCACGTGATTTGGACTCAAAATATAATCTTTTTAGTCATTAATCTTCTCTCTATTTATCTTCTATTTATATATTTCCCATTTTTCTTATATTATACTCGTCCATCTAATATATATTAATATTCGACCTACTTTTCTTTAATATTGTATTACAATATTACTTGATTTAAGCAATAACGAGGCAAGTAGAACATCGTATACGTATTCATATTCAACATTAGACAAACTAGACGCAGGGTTTAATAGAAACAAACTTTTCTAACTCTATGTCGACGCAACCACCTCGTGTAGCTTGTCCTCGAAGCATAAGCACAACGGCGAATAGTCTTTGATTTTGGGCTTTTTGATTTCAATGCTTCTGTCTTAAAAGCTCTACTTCTTTTTTTTTTCCTCTTCCTTTTTATTGGTGATATGAAGGCATTTCAATGTCATTCTTGCCTGCTTGCCACCATAGCTACAAGCAATGCCTCTCAAGAACTAACCTAGTAAAGTAGATGGTGATATGCCAACAATTGTGTTATATAACTTCGGATTTGATGCAAAAAAATTTGTAGATATCTACTTATATGTAACGTAATTAATTCATTTTGAGCGTATTCTATCTATTACTAATATCATTAAAGTACTAATATCGATTGACCAAACGAGCAAGTAATATAAGAGCGATTCATCGTAATGAATTTAATCTCAATTATCTGAGATTGTAAGTTATAATCACACAAAAATTCGAGCATGAATGTAAAAAAATATATTTTTTCATTCATAAATAGCTGTTTCTAAGTGAGATATCATTAGGGTTACGTTATATTTATTAAAAATAATTCATAATAAAACTGAAATATATATACGAAAATTCACCATACTTTGAACCCCTAACAACAAAATATTTTTTTTTTAACCCTTTTTTTTAACCATATTATTTTCTTTTTTTTCTTAACCAAAATTACTCCTAAATTTGAGTTTCATCCACTTTGATATTTATCTCATGCTAGCTCTAAAGCTAATATTAAATTATTATCTTAAAATTTATCGATATTTATATAGACTTTAATATATATATATTTTCAATATTGAGATTTTTGCATAATTTGATTTATCAGCCGGTTAACATTCCTCATTTAATTTAATTGGAGCAAAAACATTACCACAATATTTCACCAAAAACACTTCAATCAATATTTTATATTTATTTCAAATTATTTATAAATTTAAATTCAAAAAATTAAATCACAATCTTAAAAATTAATTTTATTTTATATTAAATACAATCCTCAATAATTAAATTTTTTATTTTATATTATAGCATTAAAATAATTTTTTTATAATTAAAAAATTTAAAATATTTTTAAAATATGCTTAAACTAAATGAGACTAATTACTTATTAGAATTAAAAGATAATTACCTGCGTGCCACATCAATTCACTTTATTTATGCGTTACCTATCCATTTTTAATTAATTACGCTATGCACACTCAAAATATTATAAAATCTTACATACACACACTTAAGTTAAAATTTAGTCAAAATCTATTTAAAAAATTTTTTTTCGTTAGTAAATCATTAAAATTATATTTTTACTCTTAATAGTATATATTTTTTTTCTTTCTCGATGTCACACTAAAGCGTTGATCTGTCCTAAAATCAATTCACGTCGCGGATGTTTCCTTTCCTTACCACAACCTAAGCATCAAAGTTTTAAGATTTTCACTCAAAATATATTTAAATATCCTTAAAATAATATGATGAACGGTTCAGATTTTTTGTAACCTAACTATAGTTAGGTTATTGAAAAATTATAATTATTCATTATAATGGAAACAAGTGAAAGTGTGTGTATGTAAGATTTTATAATATTTTTAGTATGCATACTATAATTAATTAAAAATAGATGGATAATATATAAATAAAGCGAAATGGTGTGATAAGTAGATAATTATTCCTAAAATTAATTACAATTATTTTATATCAATAACTGCATAATAATTTCTATAAAAATAGATGGAGAGAGAGAGGGAGAGAGAGAGAGAGAGAGAGAGGGAGAGAGAGATGAAATCATGCAAATCTGGCGAATGGAAGAGAATGATGATTTCTGAAAGGAGAGAGAGAGAGAGAGAGAGAGAGAGAGAGAGAGAGAGAGAGAGAGGGATGAATGACATCATAATTACATGATTGCCACTGGGTGGAGGTAACAGTAACTCGTGTCGGCAATGGGGCGCTGGTAACGCTGAGTGCTGACCGCTCACCAACTCATTTTCACTTTTTCCTCACAGAACTTTCACTTTCTGTGTGCATAACATGAGCAAGAGAGAGTGAGAGAGTGAGAGAGTGAGAGAGTGAGGAGTATTTAATTTGAAGTCGACTCGATTCACTTGCAATCAAATGAAATAAAATTGACTCGATTCACTCGGTTCACTCAAACTAAAATGAAATCGGTTTAATTTCTACTTAAAAAAATTGCAATTTATAGTCAATATCATTTTAAAATAATATTTTTATCTTAATATTTACATATCATCTAAAATTGAAATATACTTTTTTAAAGATTGCTTATCCATGGAAAAGATAAATGAGCCAAAAAATAATACAAAATTTGGTATATGAATAAATATTAAATTTAATATTTAATTTTAAACAATGTATGAACGAATATTACTTTAAAAATGGACATTAGGAAATACATTTTTTGAATTCTTTTAACGAGCTTTCTGTTAAAGAATTCAAAAAAAAAAAAAAACCTGCATATAATGCGTTGCTGAATAATTATTTAAGAAATTAATAAGCCTAATAATTAATAAAATGTTTTTGCCGACTCGAAACAAACTCTACATAAAATCGAGTTGATATAAGCCCTTATAACGTTGCAAAAACGAGGCTAAATTAAAAATTGGCGTAGCACTTGTAGTTCACGAGCGATTATCGAACTGGTATTCAACACTATTTATATCGATGAATATGAAATAGTAAATATTATGTATAGAAATTGATTGATTCATCGTACTGTCAAACCAGTTTGATCCATTCTAATGTACAATCTAACTTTAAAGTTTTACAAGATGGGATGGCAAGCCAGTTCACGATAGAAGTTGTTGATAAAAAATCTCGACGAGAAATCGACCGAATAAGAAAATTACTAATAAAAAAAAAAACGAACAATAACACAATGTAGAGGTTCGTGAGGAAGCCTGTAAAATGGAGAGGAGCAACAACAACAACAACAACAACAATAACCAAGCCTTAATCTCACTAGGTGGGGTCGGCTACATGAATCCTTTATTTCCATTGCGCCTTATCAGTCACCAAATTCTTATCTAAGTCTAAGTAGCTAAGATCACTCCTTATAGTTTTTTGTCATGTCTTCTTTGGTCTCCCTCTTCCTCTTTGTACATGGGCAAAATCCAATAACTCAATTTTTCTAACTGGAGCTTTAATCGGTCTACGATTTAGATGTCCAAAGCATCTAAGCCGACTTTCTCTAAGTTTATCCTGAATTGGTGCAACACCAATTTTCTTTCGGATATACTCATTTCTCATTCTATCCTTTCGTGTATATCCACACATCCACCTTAACCTAATTATAGTTATTTTATTTGTATGTTTCCTCTTTGCAGGCCAGCATTCTGCACCATATATCATCGCTGGTTTTACTACAGTTTTATAAAATTTACCTTTGATTCTGGATGAGATTTTTTTATCGCACAAAAAATGGAGAGGAGCAAATAAGTAATTTAACTTTCTAAATATTCATAGACTTTATATATCTCTAGACGGTCAGAAGAATGGTTAGTTCACTGTTCCAACAACTTTTTCAGCTCCGGAGGCAAAACGTCTCCGGCCGTCTGAACCAACCTAATGAAATGCTTGACGGCTATCAATTTTTGGTCGACCGACATTTATACATTTTGTCCGAAGACTCTGGCGGCAACGGTTGGACACGTGTACGGCTATGATTAGAGGATGAAAATTATGATATTATTTTTACTGTGATTAGAGAAAAAAAAAAATAGGTGGGAGAAGATTTATATTTGTGCAGTGAGAAAATCGTGCGCTGTTAATGAAGAGAAGGAAAAGTGAGTAGAGATGGTGCAGGGGTGAGCTATGATTAGTATTGGACGACAGCAGCTACTTTTCTACAAGAATCTCCAACCACTAAGGTGGGCCCTACTACTTTCACCCTTTTTTATTTTTTATTTTAAAATCAATTTGATTTTTTTTTTAAAAATTTAAAATTCTTTTTGTTGGGATAATATGACTTCAACTAAAAAATCAGATTTATGTAATTAAAACTACATATGAAAAAATTACAATAAAATTATAAGTAATATGAGTAGTATTTTCATGCATATTTACTAAGGTGACAATATATGATTCGACTCGTAAACTCGATCAGCAAATTTCGGGTATGGGTTATGAATTTTGACCTGTTTATTAAAGGAGTCGGATTCGGGTTGGGCATAATCGAGTCGGGCAAGGTTCGGATTAAGTATTTATCAAAAAATACTCTATAAACGGGTCGGGTCATAGATTTTGCCCATTTAATAAATGGGTTGGGTTCGGATTGAGGCTATTCTAGTTAGGTCGGATTAGGGTTCGACCTAAAGCCGACCCGCCGACCCATTTTTTGATTTAATATTATAAGTTTTAGAGAGTCATCAAATGTGCCAAAACACTAATTGTACATTATCTAGTGGAAATCTGCATAAGGCCACTCTAGCTAGGAATTAAACACAATGTAATTCCCACTACAATCAGGCTGCTATTAAATATTTGGATTTTTATCGACTGTAGGACTCAATTTGACGAGGAATAAATTTCACGATTAGAGACTGGCTTCGACTTTATCAACATTAGATTCTACATATAACGCGTATTATTCATGTGTCGCTTTAGCTATAAGAGAGATTGATGCACAGCTAGTTGATAGAAGATGCACAAATAATCGGTTGGCTTTCATAGGAGGGAAGGCCTGACTTGACCGAATAGCCTTCCCTCAACAAGTGATCGTCTTACTCTAGATAGATCTATTCCAAACAGTTCCCGCAACGATATCTTAATGGATTATCTCAATTAGCATATCACATCCCATTGAGCATCTCAGCCCAAATCAAAATTTCGATTAATAGGTAACAGATACATTTGATGGCACCGACTACTGAGCAATACGTAGTTGTTAATGCCTATCTGTATTACATGACTTTGTTTACACCTCGTATTTTACCCTCCGCTTCTTGTTGTCTCGCAATACCTTCTACAGCTTGGCCCGCAGCAGTACCTTGACCAATTCCAGGTGCAATAAATCGCTGGTAAAATACCCATCAGTACACGTAACATAACAAAGAAAGTACATTATATTGCCCGTTTTAGGGATTGTCGACTTATCCATTCAGTAACTTTGGCACTGGACATTCTCAAAATGGATCGGGCATTCTAGCCTTCCTTCTCCTTTCGGGGCCTATCCGAAAGAGAATTTTTTAAGATAGTCTCCTTTTGAGAAGATCCGGCCTACTATACATCCATAAAAGTGGTAAAATTTTGTATTAACAAACTCTAAACGGAAATAACTTTAAATTGTTATTTTAATTATTTTTTTTGTGATAGAAAAAAAATAAAATAAAAATGTATATATATTTTCTTTTTCTAAAAAAACAATCGAAATAAAGTTTATAAATGCATAAACTTTATGCGGGATAAAGGAGTTTATGTGAAATTTTAGATACATTGACATTTTTTAATTATTGATATTATAGATAATATAATATTTATAATATAAACCTCGAGGGATATATTTATAACAATTCCATAAATCTTTTGAAATTCTTGTTTAGAATTTAATTTTATGATATATCAACTTATAAGTAATTATTATCTTATAAGCATTTCAAATTAGCTTCACCAATTAAAAGATTATAAATTCGTCAAGATTGTAAATTTGTAATTATCTTTTAACCCCCAATTATAAATTATATAATCCAATTTTTAAACATTTTTTTGATAATAATTCTTAATATTAAACCCTAACAACAATGCCCAAGGTCTTATATTCAAAGCTATAAATATTAGATGTGTTTATTTAGTCAAATTATTATTTTTAACTCAATAAGATGTATTATATTATTAATGTAAGAGAAGGAGAGTTTTGCTGCCAGACGATGCACGTACATCTCGTAAGCACCATAGAGAGACTGTGGAGAGGGAGAAGATTGTAGTAAAGTGTGTAGAAAAGCAAAAGATACTAAGATTTGAGTGATTCTGAGAGATTCTCCTACGTCTACGAGTGCTCTACTATATGTTCAAAAGTCCCTTAATGTAGGAAATACAAGTTGGAGAGAGAGAGTACATGTATTAAAGAGAGAGAATTTTAGCAGGCATCGACTTTCCGTAGCCACTTTTTTTGCACGCAACCCCTTTAAAATAACGGAGACCAATAGGAGGGAGCACGTACGACATAGACTGATGATAGCAGGAAGGTAGTTAGCTATACTGTCCTGACCAGGCTGTGTCTTGTTGAAACGGGCAGACAGGGCATGGTCGATTGTTGGTGCTTTATGACTGGATGGATCATGGTTGGGGCGTAATGCTCCATGGTCCATTCAACCATGGTTCGATTAGCCGGGCCAGATGATGAATTGGATGGTTGGTACCATGTCACGTGTATGGTGGTGATACGTTTGGACTCTCGCTCAAACACAAACATAAATTTTAATATTGAACTATATTTTACATTATACATATTTTAAAATAAAAAATTAATATTATTTTACATTCTCTCTCTATATATGATATTCTTCACATAATTCAGTATAATTAACTTTATTTTACAACACGTACAATTATTAATAAAAAATATTCTCATTCAAATTAAATTTTAATTTTATTAAAGTTAATTTTTGCAAATAAATACAATATTAAATTCTAGACTCGCTCACTAAATTCTTATAAAATTTTTCCATTTACTTTAGTGATAAAAATTTAAAATAAAATAATATTATAATAAATTAGCTCCTTGTAGTTACAAAATAATAATAATTTCATTTCATGATTTATTTCCACAAAAGTTGCACCTCACAGAAAAGACTTTTAATTGTTTTTATCCGGTGTTTCATTTACAAAATAATTATTTTGCAAGGAAAAAGAAAAAAATTACAATTAAGTCCTCATAATTTTTATAATATGTATTAATTTTGAGAAGATTTCTCTTCTAATAATTATCTGTTTCCACTTTTCCCAAAAGGCATATTTTTTTTTTTTTTGAACTGCATTTCTGCTTAAAAATAGTATCAAAAAATAACATCTATCACATAAAAATACTTATAAATAATCTTTTTATATAATTTTGTGATGGGAAGATTTTACGAAATTCTGTCAAATCATATTATATGAGAATAAATATTGACTAGTTGGTAAAATATAGTCGATAAAATGATTGTATTATGAAAAACATAGACATAATAAAGAATATTTATTGTCAATCAATATATACTGTTTTATATGAATACGAGAATATCAAATATACGACATCAGAGGTAAGATTGTCGAATGCGGCTTCGGGCATGATCATTAAGAATAGCTTTATCTTACTTATATACTCATTAAGAGTGTTGACGTTGACAAAATATAGGAAGGGAATTATTAAAGACGAGTTTGAATATGATCATTACCAATGATCTTATGGCAATGGCACTAATCCTCATTTTTAGAGTGTTAGATTTAGAAAAAGTTGAAACAAAAAAGAAACATGTAGTTAATACGACCCAACTAAGGTTGAAATTATGTTCGAACTTTGTGACTCACTCGATTATTCTTTAAAATTTATTCTATTAGAAATAAACTACATTTGCTTGTAATTAAATTGATTCAACCAATAATCTACTCAGCTTTCTTGTTGAACTATGAGAAAGAAACTGAATTGAATAAATTTTTATCGACTCAAAATAAAAAATTTTGATTTTGCGTTGAGATCTTGAATTGTATTATACATAATGAAAATGATTTTTTTATGTGGAGGACCTAATTGAAACATTGCTATTATGCTACTTGTGGAATTATTGTGTACTGATCTTGCTTTATAGCACATGATGATGATGCTTATAGCAAAAGGAAAGGGAATAATAAATGTCTGATCTACTGAATTTATCAACTAATCAGAATTATTAATGTTGGTGAAAAATCTTTTATGTTATTAGTCAGCTAAAAGGAAGCCTTTTCTTGTGTATGTTGACAATGATTAATGAACAAAAGATGCTTTCAAAGAGACTTTCCTCAAAAAAACCAACTCATTGATTATTTCCTCAGCAATCATCTCAAATTTTAATCGATTTAAAATCAACACGATTATTTTGTAATTCGAAGTAAATTAAATTGAAACTGATTCGATTTAAAATTAACCCTAATGCCATTGTTAGAGTAGTACTCTTTTAGTTCATCAGAAAAAAAAAACTTTGCTCGGATATCAAGAGATTCAAAGTTTTGATCACACTATCGCAATGCCAAATAGGGTATGAAAATTGCAATGTTCCAAAATTCAAAAGGTACTCTAATTGTTTGTGCTTGACATGCCAATGTTATCTTGGATAATCATCTCTCTCTTTTGGAATGGGCTAAGAAAACACGAGCAACATAAGAACAGATGTAGAGAAGTAAAAGCTGCTCTACATGATACTTTAACCAGTGATTTGGCACAATACCAGGATACTGATGATAAAATATAAATCAACAGATTATAAAAATGTAAATACTCTAGTGAATTATAAAGCTTCTCCTAATCCAATGAGAAAAGAATTTGCCTGACACCAAAGAGTCCTAAATTCGAATTCACACCACCATAATTCAATGTAGTAAAGAGAATTGTGGTGTTTAGGAAAAAAAATAAAAAAATTATTCTAGTGGATTACAAATTAACTTGAATTCAAATTTTCGAAAAAAACAATCATATAAATTGTTTATGATATGAGAGTAATTTTATCAAAATCCTTAAAATAAATTCATAATTTTATACAAATCTATAAAAATAAAAATATACTGTCTAAATCCCTCTCAACAACTTCCGTTAAATTATTATTTTAAAAATTAATATTATAAATTAGAATAAAAAATATAAATTAAGATTAAAATAATAATTTAAAATGCTTAAATATTTTTATAATACTTAAATATATATATATATATTAAATTTTTAAAATGATAATTTCATGGTCAAATTTAACAATCTTTTAAAAAGAATTTGAGTGTAAAAAATTTTGTACAGAACCCAAATAATATATTTTTTTTATTTTTATGATCATATATAAAATCTAAATTATACCTTAGGACGATGAATGAAATTACTCTTATGATATATTTTAGAATTGGTTATGAAGATTTTTAATGCATCAAATCAACAGACAAAATAATGTTAAAATGAACTGAATAGCAGTATGACTGTTATATACTTTCATACATACATACAATGCATACATATACAACAATTCAAATCAAATAAATAGATAAATGAATGAATAAGATATGATGTGAAAGTCACTTCTTTGCCCACAAGAGCACATAAGAATTTATATCACAAGAGAAAGAAAAGTGTAGCTATCAATTGTAGGAGCCTTACAAGAGGATCAAGGATGAATATTACACATCTGACCTGAAATCATGAGACAGTCAACCCCTGAGTTGACTTACATGGGAGACAAAATACATTAGCTCTGGGTCCCACAAGAGCCATTATAACAACTCTAGTTAGCACCATCCAAGCAGCACCTCCAACCTCACCAGGGAGAAACTCTACCTGGCTGTGAAAAACTACATCATCTTAACCAAACCGCTCTGTATTACAAGTTGAATTGCGGCGATCACAAGCCTGATGATTCTGGGTCGGGTTTCTTCGGATATTCAAGGCCATGGAGGGCCGGAATCCTTCTCAAATCCTCTTCCGAGTAGGCCGGAATGAGCCAGTACTTCTTGTCGATCCCGAATACCTGTTCTCACATTCAGCACAAGAAAATTTACAACACAAAAGTAGACCACAGGAACTAAGAGAAATTCTAATGTATATGCATCACTGTAATGTGTCATGCATATTCACATATCTTGATAAAAGAAAAAAGAGGCGTGCAATGTGGTGATACATGACAGTCATAGAAGAATTCTGCATTGTACCTGTAGAAGACAATGCTAGAGGATTTGCTAATAGCTATTCACACAGGCAGAGAATAGAGGCTGGAGAGGATGGTGCTCCCTGTAGACTGAGAGTATCTGGTTTTTGTTGCCTAATTTTGTGGGCTGTGGATTTGGGTTCCCAGCAATTCAGGGAAGAGTAAAGCTGATGGAAATGTCGTGGAGGAAGAGGTAGGGAAAACCAGCAAAGAACAGGGAAGACTGGCAGAGAACCGGGCAACTCTGTTTGGCCTGCAGAGCTGTCCCCAGATTTGGCCGTGGAAGTTGAATAGAGTCTAGCTGTAGATGATAGGTAAGTAGGTGAGAATGACAGTGACTAGAAGCTGATCAAGCGCCTTCTGTTCAGCCAGCATCGGTCCGGCAGCTGGAGCTCAGAGCTAGAATCAGCATCACCGAGTGGACCAAGCCAGCACAGAGTTGAGGGCAGCAGCAATATGGAGAGCAATCGATCTCCACTAGAATCATGGATGGCCATTGGAAGTTCAAAATTTGGTTTCCCACCACCTAAGAGCTACGTCCTCTTATATCACCTGAGGGCAGGCGGTAACAAGTTTGTAAGAATGCATCTTCAAAGGAAATTGATACTACGCAGAGAATGCTGTGCAGAATTGATGGGGGATGGCGGGTGGCCTAAGATTAAAATGAAATCTCGATCAATGGAATAATCTTCAGGGGGATGGCCGGTGGCCAACGTAATTGATAAAATTTTTTAACAGGATCTCAAGCATACACATAGAAGTGTACCAATTTAGAGGTAAAAAAGTTCATACATTTTTATATGATTGTAATTCTAAGAAGTTCAAATACGATAGAATGAAAACATAAATAATAAAAATAACCAATTACGCATGATCAAACTTGTAAGTAAGAATGACCAAATAAAAGAAAAGATTGTCGCAACATTCAAAGCGATTCATTGCAACAAATGAGAACACAATTGTTGTGACAACTATTGGAGGTCACAACTATGAAAGAGATCCACACTTGGACTCAAATGAGAAACTTTTTATTCACAAATCATTCTCTAAAATAATGTTATTTATTTTAATTAAAAAATAGAAATTAGCTAAAATACCCAAAATACCCTCAAAATATCTAAAAGAATTAGAGAATTTCACCTCAGTTCTTTTGGATGAGTGCATATACCTTTTTAATAAAAAAGTATATTTAAATTTTATTTTATTTAAAAATAACCATGTCAAAACTAAGGCCTGTTTGGTCAGAGAAGAAAAAAAAGATGATTAGAAAAAAATTTGTGAAAATTTTTGAAAAATATGTATGATGTGAAATAAAGTGAATTATATTAAAAGTTATGTTGGATGTGAAATAGAGTGATTGTTTAATGTTAAAATTTGTATAGAATGAAATATTAAATATTTTTTTACTTTTTTAAAAATAAAATAAAATTTTTAGTTGAGGAAATTTTCCTAAACCAAATAGGGCCTAAATCTCCTCCAACTATTTGGATATTTATCCATAGAGTTGGAGATTTATCCAAGGGGGCATTTGGTTCGATATTATCTTGATGTTATGCTATCTAGATGTTATGATACCTAAATGTCATCCTTTGATTGAAAACTTTATAATTTTTAGAAATTTATGTAAATATGTCGTCAAACAAACAATTATTTTCTCTAGATAACATAGTATCAAAATAATATTGAATCAAATGTCCCCTAAATAAATAAATAAATAAATTTAAGAAACTAAATATTTAAATATCTTAATTATGTATTTAAATAATTAATATCTAAATAGTCAATTTTGTCCTACATCAACTATGAATATGATTAAATGCGCGATTCAAGATTATATAAGGCAACAAGTAATAATATAATTGCATATAATTCTTTAGTAAATTGACATAGAAAAAGCAGAAAAATATCTTAGGAGGCTTTTGGTTCAATGTTATCTTGATGTTATATTATGTTATCTAAAGAAAGCAATTGTTTAGTTTAATGATATCTATAAACAGTCTTCTATTAGATAATATAATTATTAGTTAAAAGATGACATCTAGATGTCATGACATCTAGATTACATAACATAGCACTAAGATAACAACGAACCAAATGCCCCCTTAATAAAGATATGAAAATCATTCTAATTAACATTGATTTTAGCCATCATCGAATCCAAAAAAATGTCCAAAATGATTTAGTGTAACGAAGAAGGCATCTAGGAATATAATTGAATTAAAGAACTCGCAAAACATTTCATGCAAAGAAATATTCACAAGTAGAAAAAGAAGAGAAGCAATCAATAAATAAAATACCAGACTGGATGATCATTATAACAATTTAGGAGCGGGAAGTTGCAATAATCCAAAGAGATCAACTCATAGACAGATCTGAGATTTTAGAAATTAAAGACAGATATCTCACAAATAAACCCAACAATAATTTTACTCAAATAAATATGAAATCACAGAATTAAAGCCAAACCAAATAATAGAGTCGTGCAATATAATTTCAATTGAGCTGAGAATCAATAATTAGATAATTTTAGAGAGAATTATACCTTTATTAAAGCAATCTAAGTTCCAATGAGTCAGCACGAGTTTTGTTCTGATGCAGGGAGGCAACACGATCATTGAGTGAAGACGCAACGACCCAGATGTGGTGAGCTTGAGACGAAACACAGAAGCGAACTCTCAACTTGGGTTGTGTAGGCGAGGGTTGAGCAGAACAGCGAAATCGTCCAAGCGGGACAGTAAGGTCGGCTGAGCAGGATGGCAAAATCAGCCGCACAAAGGGGCAAGTTGCTCGGGTGTGTGCTACTTGCGCGAGAGCTTCTGCAGGGGCACGAGCAGAGTGTCGCTCGCGCGAGCATGTGTTCTGCAGTGACGGGCGAGTGCATAGCTAAGCGTTGCTCGTGCAAGGGCATGTGGACGCGCACTGTGTTTATGTCGGTTGCTTGCGTGTATGCATTGTGTTTGGCATCTGCAAGCGTGAGGCGCAGGGAAGTCGTGGTGGGCACTAGTGTCACGTTTGCAGAGGGAAACAGAAAGAGGGAGAGATGTAAGGATTGATGAAAAGATTTTATTTTTCACTCGAGATAAAGATAATTAAGCTGTCTAATGATTCTCACCTAAGGTCAACCCTCACACTTCATTATCCAGAATATTGATCCCTCAACCCGAATCTAGGTTCTAAGAAAACTCAAACATGATTTCATTCATCAAAATAGCTGCTTCTTACAACACAAGGCAATCCCTATAAGCAAATTGTGAAATAGAAAATACAAAATAAATGTAGAAATAAAGATTCCAAGTACAACCAACTAAATAAAAAAGTATTTTAATAGAATAAATATAGCGAATTTCCATCCTTTCAAGTCAGCTTCAAGTCTTTATCAAATTAAATCAAATCAAATCAAATATGGATATAACTAATATGAAAATCTTCAATTACATTTAGTCAATTTGAATATCAACTTTAATTTAGCAACGTGATATCATCTTGGTTGTTGGATTCAAGGCTAATTTATGTCCCCACTACAAAACAATTGAGTTTACTAGATAGATCATAGAGGAGGATATAGGAGGCTATTCATTGGCAGAATTGCTTCTTGGGGATTTAAAAGCATTTAGTTGGCAGGCAGAGTTACTCTCATCAATAGTGTGCTTACTTCCATCCCCATGTATGCTTTGCCTCACACGTTTCTCCCCAACAAAATTATGGAGGAGATTGAGCTCATTAGGTACTTCTTTTGGTGTGAGAACTTACAAAACACGCTTTGCACCATCTTGCTTGGGAAACAATAACTAAACCCAAACAAATAGATCTTGAAATCCACCATCTTGTGGAGTGGAAAAGCATCATGAAAGCCAAGCACAACACAAATCATAGGACAATCTGGCTCATTGGGTACAGTGCTTCCAAGGTCAGTATAGAGAGCACAATTTTGAGATTCAGAAGGGTGACTCATATGCTTGGAGGCTAATTGGCCAAGGAGGTGAGCTTGCTCCAATCAATGCTTAGTGTAAATATGTTTGGGCTTGAGTTAGTAAAACACATCATGAGGTTGTCTTGTCTTGATTACAGTGGGAGGGACAAACTAATATGGTGCAAAAGTGATTTTACATAGGTATCGACAACAACACTTTACATAACCTTTTTGCTTATCACCGAGGTAAAGGGAGTTGGTCAAATCACAAGCTCATTTCATCATCTTCCTTTCATGAATTTGTTACTAAGCAGTTCCAACTATGTTTGCTGAATAGAAGAGGGCTAGCACAAAATGTTTCGTGCCTGTGGAGTTGTAATGCAGCTAAAAACATTAAGCACATCATCAATGAATGCATATTTACAACTTCACTTTTTAGTGTGATTTATGACATCATGAATGCAGCTGGTTGGCCCGAACCCAAAAAGGGGTTATGACCGTAGTTAGCGGCACTAATCAGTGGGATGAGGCACATCTGAATGGGAATCAATTTGATAGTTGGAGCGCAACACTCTATCTTGGTAATGTAGCAACATTGAGGGAGAACAATGTAGATTGAGGAGCTGTTGCTGAGGACTCGGGAATTGGGGCCAAGCCGGAATTAACAAAACTTTCCAACAAACAATAGCCCACACTCTAGAACATGGACAATTGAGTGAAGGAGTATTGCAGAACACAGATGACAGTAGCAATGAGATGAAAATCATTCAGAGAACTCGCCAGCTACTATTTAGGATCACGTTGTAGCAACAAAGGGGAACAAGGACACTGATTCTGGTTCAGTAATTAGGTTTCAAGTATGGAAGAAGAAGCAGTACACCATCACCCAGTTTTTGATGAGAGCAATATCAGTGGCCAGAAAGGGGAGAGCAACCACCACTAATAATTTAGTCTTGTTTCTTTGTAGGTACAAGCAACGGCGTTAAAGAATTGCAACAACATGCACCTAAAAATTTTGTTTGTTGCCATATATCACATTTGGAGAAATACAAATGACAAGGTACATTATAAATCTTACATGTCTCCGACGGTCATATAGCATCCCAAGCAATCCTTGCAGCTTCTAACCATTCACTTCACTCCAGCTTGGGGAACAAAGATTCCACGAGCTACTTTGGGTTGGGTAACCTCTCTTCTTCACATTGGAATCCTTACCCCTCATTTGCATTAAAGTGAACTTCAATGAAGCGGTTAAAGACAATGGCTTAGTTGGAGCAAGTGTATTAGTTTGAGACCACGAAGGCACCTTACTAACTGTTTAAAGTTCTTCAAAGAACATGGAATCATGAATATGCATAAAGCTGCCAACACGGTGGCCGATTATATTGCTTCTATAGTTTGTTTTGAGGATGTTAATTGAGCTAGGAGAATGTCCTATCTAATTGAGTTTTGCAATAAACTTCTAGGTGATAGATCGTTTTATGCTTAATATGTGCTTATTTTATTTTAATGCAATTTAAGGCATGGCCGAATTTTAGGAACTTCGCAACAGATGTTGTATGTAACTAATAATTTCTCAAAAATTACTAGGCCTCATCAAAAATTATTGAGGTCCAATATTCATGCTCGAGTTTGAAGCCATCGCACTTTGCAAGCTCAAATAAAACCTTGCATAGGTGAAAGCAGGTAACCTCATAATAAAACAACTTTAAAAGCCACAGTCATAAGGTATATATAAATATGTGCGCGAATGTGTGCGTGTATGTATATATATATATATATATATGTATGTATGTCTGACTAGCAGCTTAGTTTTCAAGTACATTCCTCCCTCAATTTTTCCATTAATTTTATAAAGATAATAATACTTCCCATTCCCCCTCCCTCCTACAGCAGGCCAAGGGTGAGTGAGGTGGAGAGGGGTCCCCTCTTCCTTCCAGAGAAAGATGAGGCTGGGAGGGGACATCCCTCCGGCTGCTGGGGAAGGGCCGAAGGGGTGATAGAAGATGAACATTTTGTTTATTTTCTCAATTAAAACTGTTAAATTTTGAATGGAAGCCATGTTAAACTCATAGAAGTAAATTAAACTCAAGGTTCTATATGAAATTAAGACTGGTAGGAAAAAATCAAGTCAATCGATGCAAGAAAACATGGACCAATATCAAAAACTCCTCTGACCTCAGTGACCTGAGTTTCTTCTTTATGTAAGGAATAGATGATTAAAAAAAAATCACCTGTTCAAAGTTCCGTCTTCGACCCAGATCGTACCGCCATTTTGGAGTTGATTTCTTTTCATATGCCTGTCATAAGTTGAGATATGTTAAAATTCCCACAAACTAACATAAAAAAGCCAAAAGATGAAGAGGAAACAACAAATGCTTGCCTCAATGGTAGTGGTGTTTCCCATCACCAATGAGATGTGCATTATCAGAAACCCAAGAACACTCAAAGCAAATGCCAGGTTCAAAACTTGAAGAGAAAGGCAACAAAAGGAAAGGTGAAACTGTCAAAGTACACTAAGGAAACCAGCAGAGTTATGGGACTACTGTGCTTACCAAATGTGAGGAAAGTGGTCGCAAGGGTTCCAGGGGTTCCAGGGATCTCTCCATCGTTGAAAAAGGCAATAAAATGTGGTAAAAGAGATAAAGTGACCAAGGTTGTCTCCAGAAATGTGTACAACTGCGTAGGTACAAACAAAGTGGTCAAATAGATGAACACACACACACACATGTTCGTGGACCAAATTGCAGTAAATTTCCATAGCACACGACATCAAATCCTATTTCCCACGTGAAGCTCCAAAAACTTAAGTGATCTTTTACTTCAGTTGTAAAAACAATATAGAAACACTTCAAATCCTCTATTCATTCTAAATGGACTTTCACAATGAGGTCGGCTAATTAGGGCTTTAGCCATGCCTTATCCCATTGTTATGATAACACCAATTTTGAAGGAGTTCATAGTCAAACACTTCAGGCATTCACCACTGTTAAAATGTGGCAGATCACTTACTACTGACATCCCCTATCCAGAACTCACCACATGTTTAGTAGTTTTTTGACTTAGGTTCGTGATCAACTATTAACCTTAAATCAACCATCAATCTTTCACGTTTATAGAAACAAGAGGCTTTCACAAATCAAATTATGGGATAGACAAAACATTTCAATTTTTTATCTCCAAACGTCACATATCACAGCTACTAACAAGCAAAAAAGTAAGTGAAACTAACACCAATCATCTTTTCAGCAACTTGGATAACTTTTTGACGTGCCAGTTCATTTAAACCACCTGTTATATCCCTCAGTTAATTGGCATTAATCTATATACACACAAAATACATTAATTATGCTCCCCTGATTTTTTTCAACTTTTTCACCAGTCCCTTAGGTTAAGGTCAAGAAGAAACCCAATCCCATTCATGGGTGAATTGTTCAATTGCACTACTACTTCATGGAACTTGCTGGAGTTGACGTAAAATACATAAAAGGAAAAGGGAGAGGACTAGAAGAAAAATAACTAAATAATTAAATTTAATTCTGGATTATCCAGACCCACTACATCTTCCAAATTGGTTGGATCAACACATATTTGGAACTCCATCATTCTCCTTTGCCTAAAAAGAACTTGACACGTTTTAGTCAAAATGCAAACATGCCTTGAGCAAATCTAAATTCAACATTAAATATCCTTCTTCTGTACTCTTTGAGTAAAATTATTGTGCTCCTCAATGTCAATGAGCCTAGAAATGCAAAACAAATAAAAACAATCGACTCAAATGTCCATAGTAGGTAATAATTCTTTCACCCTTAAAATAACATTACTTATTAAATGACCATAAAATTTAAATGAAGTTTTATTGAGTCCAAATTTGTGAAGGGCGAAAAAGAATTTGATGGTTCCAACGAGAATAAATCACAACAACCACCAAGCTTTTATCCCACTAGGTGAGATCAACTACATGAATTCTTTGTTTTCATTGCGCTCTATCAAATGATAAGTTTTCATTTATCTTCAAGTCCTTTCTGATAATTATCATGCCTTATTTGGCTTTCCTCTTCCTCTTTTAATATGGGCAAAACTCAACTATTCTTACTGAAGCTTCCACCGGTCTATGATTTATGTGTTAAAACTATCTAGGCCAACTTTCTCTGAGTTAATTCTCAATTAAGGTTACTTCAATTTTCTTACGGATATACTCTTTTTTTAATTTATCCTTTCGTGTATACTCACTTATCCACCTTAGAATCCTTATCATTACGACATTTATTTTACTTTTATATTTTTACTTTGTGGGTCAGTATTCAACATCATATAACATTGCTGGTCTTATAATTGTTCTAAATAATTTACCTTTAAGTATGAGTGAATTTTTTTTATTACACAACACACCAGGAAATTTTCTCCACTTTATCCACCTTGCTTGAATTTTGTTGATAATATCATCATCTATTTTACTATTATTTTGTGTAATAGATTTTGCCGATGACCACACAGCCCATCCAAGGGAAACTCACCAAAGGCCGATAACAATAAAGTGAGGGTCAATGAGGTGCTTCTATGCGAGATCTCCAAGGACGAATTTGAACGACATTGTCGACGGTGGTGCCGGTAGTAGCATTACCCAATAGTGGTGAGGACCTGCGGCAAGGCACTTTTGGCTAGAAGGTCGTTGATGGCAACCACTAGTGAGGGAAGAGCTGGAGGTAACAAGAACTTCCTCCTACTTTGATCATAACTTCCTTGGAGAGGGATGGAGGAAGTCGCAGAAAGAGGAGGAAACCTGAGGGAAAGAAGAATGAGAATCAAAGAGCCTGAGAGAAACGGTCTTCCATGATGGCTACCATGTCGACAATCATGAAGTGGTGAAGAAAGAAAGCCTCATATCCAGCCTCTGCCGGTAGAAGGGAAGGAAGTCCACCGCTACAACCATAGTTGCTAGCCCCTTTATTAACAAAGTGAGACAAAATAAAGAGGAGAAAGAACAACCCTTCTTAAGCATGGCTGAGAGACATGGCAGAAAGAGAAGGCACATCCCCTAAAATCTAGGATAAAGAAGAGAGATAAGATTTAACCTTCATTTGGTTGTGAGAAAATGTGAAGATATTTGGAGATACCTTGGGCAGTGTGTCGTGTATTTAATAGGTGATGCCTTTTTAAGATTTTAATGGGACTATCGAAGAAGGGTGTAGTCGATGAGTAGACATCGATGAACCACAAGGACCTCAAACATAGTATAATGGTGGGCAACAATCGCATTCATCGAGCCCAAGGATGAGAACCTCGTGTAGGGATCTATAGGATACTCGCTCGAGGTTATTAGCAGCTAACCTTGAGGGCTCATGTAGATAAATTGTGACTGTTACGTGGGATTGGGCCGACCCAAAGGGAGAATTTTACAAGTTAACTCAAGCGCCACGTGGACGATTAGGATTGAGCGGGGGATCTATGTACACAACAACAACAACCACTACTAAACCTTTATCTCACTAGGTAGGATTAGCCACATGAATTATTTGTTTCCATTACACTCTATCAAATAACAAATTTTCATTTAGCTCTAAATATATAAAATTATTTTTTATAATTTTTTACCATTTTTTTCCCATTCTTTTCCTCTTTTTATATGAATAAGATCCAATAATTCAATTTTTCTTAATGAAACTTTTATCGACCTACGATATATATGTCCAAACCATCCAAGCTATTTTTCTCTAAACTTATCCACAATTAAGTTTACTTTAACTTACCCACAAATATACTTATTTCTCATATTATACTTTCTTGTATACCCACTCATATACTTTAGCATTATTATTTCTACAATACTTATCTTCTTTATATTTTTTTTTATAGGAAAGCATTCAACACTATATAGCATCACTGGTACAATTATTTTATAAATTTTACGGTTAAGTTTAAGTGAATTTTTTTTTTATCACAAAATACATTAAATGCATTCCTCCACTTATCTATTCAGTTTAGCTTCTGCTAATTACATTAACATCTATTTCATCGTTATTTTGTATAATTGGTCCAAGAAATCTAAATAGTTTACTCTTCCTAATAACTTGATCATCAATTATTATTTTTCCAATACAAGTATTTCTATCTTGATTAAATTTACACTTATATATTTAATTTTTAATCTACTATGATGAAGACCTTTATATTCTAAGGTATTTCTTTATAACTCGAGTTTCACCTTAGTCACATTTCTAATTTTATCAATAAAGAGAATATCATCTGCGAAAAGTATACTTCCATGACCAATGCAAAGAGATATGGATTTAAAGCTAAGCCTTAGTATGATCCAACTGTAATAAAAAAATTCTTAATCAAACCACCTTGTGTCCTAACACAAGTAATAATTTTTTTATATAAATCTTTAATAACTTGAATGTAAACAGTGTAAATTCATTTCTTTTTTAAAACTCTCTAAAACACTTCTCTTGAAACTTTATCATAAACTTTATGCTACCCAACCTTCTATTTTCTCATCCGGGACTTGAGATCGATAATGACGCATTTGAGTGGGAAATCCATGTGTAAATAGTAAATTACAAGCTCTAAAGACCATGTGTAAATAATAAATTACAAGCTTTAAAGATGAGTAAAGTAGAGCATTAGATTTGTTTGCTGAAAATTCAAACTCAAAAACCTAGCCCAAAGCCTGTTTGGGTTCAAGTTGCTATATTAATTATTATTATCATCATCAGCTTTAATCTTAACAATTTCGATCAGCTATATGAACTTATTATGCTATCGAGTTCATGTTTAGATTGATATGAAAAGAAACATCACATCATCATGGTTCTATGATTGTATTCACAATAATAAAACAAAACAATGACTCCTCATTCTTCTCATAATCCATATTCCTAAAATCCATTAGGCAACTGATCTACATTAATATTTCAATAAAAATTCAAACCCATTTTTTTGTCGCCAGAGTTGATTGGTCTGTTAATGAGAAACTGACACAAAATAACCAGCATCAAATCCTCAATATATGTTCCAAGTCAACAAAATAAGCCAAACAAGAAAAAATTGACGGGATTACGTATGAGGGGGATAGTAAGAAACATAACTTGATGTATCTAAGCAAGGATCTGGATAGTATGCCACCCAAAACTGTTGCACAGCAAATAATTGCAAGTAGCAAACTAAAATGCCACCAAATCAACACTACAATAATGCATATAAACATGAAATAAGGTGGATAGTTAGAAGATGGAGTAAGGAAGCAAGAATGTAGCCTCACGCTATCACCTGATCAAAGGTTGTCAAAATTATCCCCTTATAACAGCAAAAGTCCTTTTGAATCTCAGTTAAAATGACATGTAACAAAACCTAATCCAGTTAACTTAAGAAGGGTCATCTACTTTATCTATCCCTGATACATGCCTACGATTGAACATCCATCTTGAGGATAAGTAAAGGTGAAGTAGAAAGGGAAAAAGAAGAGGACGAAGTAGAGGGAGGAGAGGAGAAAGAAAAGATTCAGAGAAAATAATTTTATTAATTTATCAAAGATACCTAATACAAAATACCAAGTCTATTTATAGAGTTCTTGGCTAGTATAATAAAAGGAAATACATCACAATAGCAAAAGGAATTAACTAAAACAAAATAACATCTTTTTTTTTTAAATCTCAACAAAAATAACATTTTATCTAAATAACTAAATGTTCAAAAGGAACTCAATAAACTAAATAATTCTCTCTATTAATATTCATTTCCCGTCTTTCTTGCACCTGGAGTATATGAATTTGAAATTACACAAATCAAGGGTTAAATCTCCATCATTCTCTCTCTGCTTAAAAAAACTCGGCTCTAGTGACGTGGACTATAAGTAGAACTCCCGAAGAGTCCACCATTAACAGTGCAAACATGATTGTCATTCAAAATAATAGTAATCTCATCCCTGCGCTATGAAAATGGAGGAGTCTTCGTGAGCAAAATATCTGTAGGAGCAAGACTAAATAAAGCAAAAAGTTCAAAAATACCCTGGTAAGGTATTAGATCTTCTACATTAAAAATGAGATTTATATTTAAGTAATCAAGCAAATCTAAAAATATGTATTTGATCCAAGTTTATGAAGGATGGAGAATGGGCCAATGGAATTTACATGGAGCTTCTTAAAAAAATTTTCGAGTAGGCATTCTAGGCAAAGGAGAACCATAACAAAATCATTAACATTATATTTTTTAAATTTGCAAAGAATATGAGCAACAAATTTATAATCAGCATTATTGACGTCAGACGATAATTATATCTAATCTCAACATATAAGTCATAAAAGTGGCGAGAAAAGGAATCAAAATAATTAGAAACACACATATCAACAGGTAAAGGAGCAAGGCTCAATAGAGTATGATGTTTATAACTATAAATACATTCAAATGATTAATACCAGTGAACCTATTAACTGAATTGTTGCAAGCAAATTTTGTAACAGAAAGCACAAGGTCCCGATTCTCAATTTTTTATCCTATAAAACATTTGAGTAAAGCACCTAAACTTCTATCGACAACTTCAGTTTGTCCATCAGTTTGTAGTTGATAGGCAAAAGAATATAATAACTTCATACCACACAACTTCCATAAAGTCTTCTAAAAATAAGAGATCACAGAAGTAAGAAATCCATGCAGCTTTACCACTTCTCGGAACAATAGTTATGCAATATGTGATGCATCACTTGTCTTGCCACACGGAATGAATGAATCATTTTGAAGAAACAATTGACTACTACAAATATAGTTGTTTTCTTGCAATTTAGGCAGTCCTAGCACAAAATCTATACTTAGGTCAATACAAAGAGAATGTGCTAGGGGAAAAGGAGTATAAAGGCTAGTGATCTGTTTCATAGCTTTAGTGATCGGAGAAGTGCGACATTGGGACACTATACAAGCAACATCTCTACATAAATTAGGAAAGTAAACCCAATAATCTTGTCTCTCCAAAAATGACTTACAAGATCACCTACATGCAACTCCCAAAAAAAATACATTTTACATGATGTGCGCAGAATGCATAGTCGAGTCTTTCAAAATAAATATCCATCACGAATAAAGAAAGTATCATGATCACGATGATTGCCACCTTGAACCTCTAAAAAAATCATTGAAGTTAGGTAAGCAACCTATTCATTTTTTAGCCTATCAAACCTCATAAATACTCATACTCTGGAGTACACTAATGACACGACCAACACCATCAACAACTATATTTTCAACTCTTGATTGGTGTTTTAAAATAAATGTATACTTATAAAGAAAATCAACCCACTTAGCTTGTCTAGGGTTTAATTTCTTTTGAGATTGAAGCTACTTTAAAGCAATTTCATAAAAAAAAGAAGACAAATTCTATAAGTAACAAGTAATATTGCCAATATTGAAGCAACTTAACAACTACATAAAACTCTTTATCATATGTAAAGTAACGTTATTTAGCTTTTGATAACTTCTCACTAATAAAAGGCTATAAAGTGACATTCTTGACTAAATAATCACCTATTCCTATTCCTATTCCTATTCCTATTCCAGAGGCATCACAGACTACTTCCAAAACCTTGGTAAAATCATGGTGACTTAGTTTTTACTTGATTTCTCTATATGCTCGAGTAGAAGAAGAGGTCCACTTAAACTCTCATTTTTTTAGATACTCAGTGATGGTGGCCATAATGGAACTAAAACCTTTAATGAATCTTCTATAGAAGGTGTCTGACCCGTAGAAACTGCATGTTTCTGTAATAAAATTCCACCTCCACAAGATTCTAGTCGACATGGGCAGCTCTGTCAACATCCTCTACACCAACACTTTCCGGCAAATAGGCTTCCCAAACTGCGTTCCTCTGTCCACGAGAGTCACGATGACTAGCTTCGTCGACGACACATACTGACAGCTCAGACAAATCACTCTCCCAGTCACTCTCGAAGAAAAATCCAAAACAGCCACTCGAATGTGAGTGGCACAAATCACTCTCCCAGTCACCCTTGAAGAAAACTCAAGATACCTTGAGATGACAAGATAAATCCAAGAAAAAAGGACACTCAACCATAGGAAGCTTACACCTTTTGAGGTTGACATAAAGTTTGACTTGTCTTAGAGTAACAAAGATAGTGCGGAGGTGATCAAGATGCTCCACTTTGAATTTGTTATAAATTGAAATATCATCAAAGTAAATCATCAAAAATTTGCTTATAAATGACTGTGAGATGCGTGTCATCATTCTCATGAAAGTACTGAGAGTGTATGATGATCCAAATGGTATTACCAACAACTCAAAAAGACTGTACTGAGTCTTAAAGGAAAATTTTCATTCATCTCCATATCTAATTCTGATCTGATGGTAACTACTCTTAAGATCAATCTTAGAGTAACAACTAGATTCTATAAGCATGCCTAACATATCTTCTACATGAGGAATAGTAAATCTATCAATACACATCCTCCAAGATTCGTCTTTCTTTGGAGTAAGAAGGGGAGAAATAGCACAAGAGCTTAAGCTATACCTAATAAAACCCTTTTCTAATAACTCACCAACCTGCTTATTGAGTTTCTCTCATTCTTTAGGCCTCATTTGGTTCGAGCCTAAAAAAACCCTTTAACCCCTCTAAAAACACCTTCATCAATATTTTAGATTTATTTCACATCAAACACAAATTCAAGTATTAAAAATTAATTTTATTTCACATCCTACATAAATCTCAACTATAAAATTTTATCTCACATCCTACACAAACTTTAATAAAAAAATTAACTTCATTTTATATTTATCACAATCCTCAATAATAATATAATTTTATTTCATATTATAACATTAAAGTAATTTTCTTTCCCTATATCTCAAAAAAATTTAAAATATCTCTAAATAAACTCCAACCAAATGTGACCTTAGAGTTTTAACCTATAATGTGATAGATTTAGAACAAGATCTATGGCATGCTAGATATCTCTCACAGGCAGAAGCATGATAGGAAGATTACTAGACATGATAGCAAAAACATTAGTCAAAAGGCTTCCTATATAAGGGGGGAATCCAATCTGTGGTGTAGGAAGCTATGAGTCTGGCAAAGCTGATCTAACCACTACAACAAGCAAAGCCTGACTGCATTGATCAATCTTTCAAATTCTTGACTATTCAAAATATTAATGTTCTTTTCTTCAAAAAAAAAGTAATGCTCTTTATTGGTGGAACCATGCTATGGGTAGGTTTAGCTGGTTTTAAAGTAATATTCTTACTATTATACTTAAAAACATAACTATTGTCTCTCCCATAGTTAGAAATATCCAAATCATATAACCAAAGTCATCCTAATATTATATGTGCTACATCCATAAGTAAAACATTGAAATAAATGGAGGCCTCATAATCTCCCAACTTAAATATCTTTAAGTCACGGGTAAGGTAATTTTATTTAGCCAAGCTACTTCAAAGGATGATGGGCCTTTAGATTCAATCTACTGATAGAACCTTTAGCCATGACATTCACGGTGCTACAATTATCAATTATAAGTTTGCACAACCTACTATTGCAATTGATAAACATATGGAAGATGTTGGCTATAGATAGAACACACCTAACAATGGTAATGTGCTAATATTCTGGTTCTACCTCATATTGTAACTTTTGTAACTTAGCCTCATCCCCTGAATACACGGTTAGCCCCATTACTTGATCTTCCAATTTGATGGGAATGCTAAGGCCTTCATGCTCTAGGATTAAACTTCTTTGAGGATAGCGGGAGGGTATACGACCATTAGTGTGACAGTGATGATATTGAATGAAGGGATTACTAGTACAAGTACTACTAACATAACCTATAAATGTAGATCCTGTAGGACAAATAGTAGATTGGGAAAAGCTATGATTTTGTATTGACGCAGTATGAGAAGTGTTTCTCTTCTGAGGCGGACTTATAATAATGCTAGGTTGGCTTGAACTATAGGTTCAAAGTCCTTAAGGTATTTCTCAATGTGCATAACTCTCTAGAGCGTGTCATCGAGAGAGTCAGGAATGTATAACTTGAGCTCTATCCTAATGTTCGTTCTAAGATCAAAAATAAATCTCATAAGTGTGTGTCATGGATTCTTAGTGAGACCTACTTAGGGGTGGCAATTTAGGGTTGGCCGGTCAGGTTCGGGTCAACCCATTTATTGACCCAACCCATTTATTGTTGACTCGAACTCGACTCGTTTATTAAACAAATCATACAACAAGATCCGTACCTGACTCGTTTAATAAACGGCTTGCCCGACCCATTAACCTATTTATTATAAGTTTTGAAGTATTATAACATAATAAATTTAATATTTTTTACTTTAACTCAATATAGATATAAAGCATAATTAAGAAAATCGAAAATACAACTAAATTATATAATACATACCTAGTAAAATATTAAGATAAATACTAAACATAAAAATGTACTAATTTTGACAAATAGGTCATTGGAAAGTCATACTTGGGTTAACCGGTCAACTCATACTTGGGTCCTCGTAGACTGGTCAAATTTGGTTCGACTAGTTTATGACTTGTACTCATATAAGCTGGACCAATACCTAGTTAAGTCGGGTCAATTTCGAGTCAAGTTCATGGGTTGGGTTCCACCCCTAGACCTTCTCGTAATATAAGATCATTGAACCTCTCAGCATATTGAGCCACGATGGAGGTTTGTTTAAAGGTATGGAGCTGGTCATAAAATTGATCCCTATAATAAGTGCAGAGATGCTTCTTTTTTAACCTTGTTTTCATAACCGCCCACAGTGTGATAGTTGATTCTCATAGGGGTTCTATTTTCTACTAAATTGTGTGCCAATATCTCAAAGTAGAGCCAAGTAATTGCAAATTTAATCCTCTCACTATCGCTCATTTTATAGACTCAAAGTAAAATTCTATATTATCCAGCCAATCAATAAAAGAGTTGGGATCTAATTTTCCTTTAAAGGAATAAATATCCAATGTAATCAGACTCGACTTGTGGGGTTCTACGATATTGAAATATCCTATCAGGAGCCTCATGGGTTAGACCCTGGAATGCTGTGTCATAGATTAAGTGGTGAGTGTGTGCTCTCATGCAAATTGTCCATAAACTCATTCTCAAATCTACCCTTGATTCTGGGTATCCTTATAAGTGAGCCTATTTGTGAATGTAGGTTTAATAAGTAGAGCACGAGGTGTGGGAAGAATGCCTTGAACTTACTCGATGGATAAGTTCTTAGGGTTTTGCAAGTGATTCTAATTTACTAAGTCATCAATATGTTACTTACTTAAGAGTTTGAAAACTTGTTCAAATTATTATTGTTGATTAAATTTCTCATTTACATTTATCTTTAAAGGCATTCATGTCGTTTTAAAATGGTTTAAGTCTTGAATAAGTTCTCCAATGTTAATTGAGGTAACAATATTAATCTTACGAATTTATTTTTGGTTATGGTAAAGGTGTAAAGAAATAATAAAGTCAAATAACACAAATTGCTAAAATTAATACTAAAAGTAAAAGTGTTTCAGGTTACAACAAGAAGTCAAATAATATAATGATTTTTTTTGCAAATAAATAGTAATAAGATAATGGGGAACAAAGGATTTTTTTATACTTGGACTGAATCAAAATCACTAGATCCTAAATCAAATAAATATAAATTAAGTTTTTTTAAAATAAAAGAAAATACCTTTGAAGTAAAATTTGTAATTATTTTTATCCAATCTTACAACTAGCATGAATTTAGGGTAGAAGGTTTATAAAGGATGATCTTCACACTATTCAAGTAAACCAGTAAACAATAGCGTGCTGAGTGTGGATTTGGGTTCCTTGGATCTAAACTTCATATCAATGTTAAGCCTAATGAATCTAGGTTTTTATTTGTAATTTCCCAATTTTAATGTAAAAGGATGTAGTCAACCAACTTGAGCGGTTGCAGCCTCAGTCGGGGAGCAGTGAAGGATCTTTTATAGCAAGATTTGGTGTTGGATTAGCATATGTTGGCGAGCGAATGGGAGAGTGGCTACGAGCGAGAGACAGTGTGCTAATGAGCAGGGCTGGCAAGGCATTCAACTGAGCGGAGCTAGCAAGGGGAAATCCAGTTGCACTCACCCACACTTGGCATCCTGACATCGACTAATCCAGCGATAGCGTCGGTTGTGCATTGAGCAGAGGCCGCAACAAGGCGAAACGAGCTTGGCATCGACTAATCAAGTAGCATTGCCAACTGTGTAGTGAATGGAGGCAGCAACGAGGCAACAAAAGTGTTGAGCTTGTGAAGACAATAGGCGAAAGTAGGCAGAGGCGTTGTGGTCGATGGAAGGTAGGTGATATCATGGAATTAATGAGCAATAGGAATTTTGGCTCTAATACCAATTGATGTAAAATTGGAGAAGGAAAAAGAATAGGAGGAATAAAAGAAAGGAGAAAGAGAGAAATAGAAGATTTAAAGAAAATAATTTTATTAATTCAGTAGAGCTACCTAGTACATAACACCAAGCCTATTAATAGAGTTCTTGGTCTATACAATAAAGAAAATACATCATAATAGCAAAAGAAAATAATTGAAATAAAATAACATCCTACCTAAATAACTAAATTTTCAAAAGGAACCTCAATAAATTAAATAATTCTCTTCATTATTTTCCCACCTTTCATGCACTTGGAGTATTTGAAATTAAGATCATGTGAATCGATGACCAGATCTCCATCAAAAGGTAAAGTACAAAGCAAAAATAGTAACAGTGGATTGCCAAATCCCATCTAAAATTACCCTAATAAACCATAAGCGCCAGCCCACTTCCCCCCCTCCAAGCCCATTCTCTTAGTAGGTAGCTACCTGACTACTGTGACAAGGTAAGTACTGTTCCAATGACAAGCCATGAAAAGGAGCTTTTCAACCACTTGTCAAGACCACAAATATTTAATACACGCAAATATGGATGTCTTCCTGTACGTTTACATCAATTTTAATACTGATCCATTAGCACCATTTTACAAACAATATAAAGTAATGCAATTTGCTTGTCCAATTAAATTTTAAATCACATTAAGCTGAAAAAGAAGTAATGCAATTTGCTTGTCCAATTAAATTTTAAATCACATTAAGCTGAAAAAGCTGATTCCATTTGAACATGTAAATGTTGCATCATAATAGCATTTACTAACTTCTGAATTAAATGAGATAGGAAAGTTGAGAACTGTAGACAAAAAGTCTTCATTAAGGGACAGCATAGCGCTGCATAAAGATGAAAATTTTGCAAAACCAAGAATATGAAGTTGCCAGATATGTATAAAGCAACTAAAACAAGATAGGAGGATAAGGACTAACAACAGGGAACATGGTGTTGGACCGTTAGTTGGTTGTGTTGCAACTTTGCTAAAATCAAGTCTATAGATAATTTATGCGCAAATTATGTCATGGGTAGTCCTAAATTTCAGATAAAGCCTTGCTTCTTAATACATGTTTGACTAATTTTCAGAAGCCTAGCAAAAAAACTTAAGCACAGATAGCAAACACGATAAATTTTTCCTTGCTGCTTCACAACTCATTTAAGTGGAAAACCAAGGAGGAATATCAACAGTTCTTATCTGAGAAAATGCTCGCCAGTTCATGACAAGAACTTGTCACGGGAATGCTGGTTTAAGATCAAACTAGTGACAAAAGCACAATTTATTAAACCTATAATTCGTAGCAATTTCTCCAAGTACATGCAAACAAACAAAATAATAACAGAACAAAAACAAATATAATAAAACATTCAAGTCAAATGAATATGCAACATCAGAAATTAACTAACCCACAAAGGAAACATTAGGTTGATTATCATCATGGCAAGGATGCTTTATGAACGTTGTCCACAATGGTCAAATAGAAAATGTTAAAAAAAAAAACACCAATGGTTTAGCTTCTTCAAGTTAGTCCATACAATTCCAAGACATGGAAAGAACAGAGTAGCTATGTATATGCAACTATGGTTTGAGATGCTGCATATTAATATCACAACATTTTAGCTCACAGATTCTTTAACAATGAGTGATTCAACCATTGGCTAAATGTAACGACAAGATAGTCCAAAGAGATTTACAGGAATCAAATTCATGAACTTACCAGAAAAAGAAGAAAGAATTTATAATTTAATGCTCCAACACAATTTACAACCCACACACAATGATGATCCATCTTCAGAACACATCTCCCACCTGAGACCAAGAATTATAGGTTCACTAACAGAAACACAAGCATGAGGGGGTTGAAACAGAAATGGTAATTAAGAACTATGGGAGTTAGAGAGCTCACAGACAGAACAGTGATGGCAACGTGGTGGCTTAAACTGGTTGCATTTCCTACAAAACCTTATCCTGGGATCTCCTGGGTCTGAAATTACAGCAGACTGCTGCATATTCAAAATCTGGCTACTGAACTCTGAGTTGGCTAAAGGCATAGCTTCTCCAGCCTCCTCATCCTCAACAACTGGCCTCCAATTCAGGGGAACACCACCAGGATCAGTCAGCACCACAGAAAAGTAACTCCATAGCAGCATTACCAACTGCAAAACAAAACACACACTTCATAAAATTAGAAGTAACTGAATTCCTTGCATCCCAGGCATCTGTTTCATGTAATTTCTTGTCTTCTTCTCAATCAGCTGTAACTTACCCAAAAGTCAAAATTCAAAATGTCCCAGGGGACAACGGCCTTATCTTACCCCTTCAGGCTCATCCTTTAGGTTCCAGCTTGCAACGATTGTAAAAGATTACAACAACAAAAACAACAGAAATACAATTTAATGAAAACCGTGAAACAAGAAAAAACAGTTGATAGGGAGCTAAAGACAATCCCAATATCCAAGCAATCTCCAAATCTAGATGCATTCTTAACTGAGGAAGAGGAAAAATCTCGATAAGACAGAAACATCAGCTCATGGGTACTCGAAGGACTCTTCAGCAGAGTCGATAGAAAATCAGAAAGGAAGACAGTGAGAGGAAGGAAGCATATAAAAAGATCGTACCAGGCCATGAAAGAGAAGAAGAACAGTGAAGGCAGTGAGCGAGTCCAGGCTTTCAGCGGCGAACAGAGCAGGGCCATAGTTGTTAACGACGACGGCGTAGTATGTGACACCCACGACGCCGAGGACCATCAGGATCATCACAGAGCCAAGCCCCCGAAGCGCCGTGCAGAATTTAAAAACGTTCCACGCCATCACCGCCCCGGATCTGTGCATCACGAAGGGGCAGTGAGGGTAGAAGCACTACAGGAAGAGGGGGAAATGCCTCTCTCCCCTCTTTCTCGGTTTCACTCTTCTTGTTCTTCCCCTGTATATTCGCTCCCCTTTGGAATTAGGGTTTCACGGGGAGGGTCGACGAAGTTGATGATTCAGGCGCCGTGGTGGAGGCTTTGCGCTCTAGGACACCAGCCGTTGGAGAGGAGGAGAAATCTTCAACTCCATGTTCAGTATTTAATGATTTTTTTTTATCAAACAATATGTAATGATTATTATTTGTAAGGGCTGTTTCTTTGTAAAAATTAATTTTAATAAAATTAAATGAGAATATTTTTTATTAAAAAATAAAAAATAAAATAAAATTAATTATTTTAATATAAATATAAGATAAAAAATAAAATTAATTTTTTATTTTAAATTATTACATATAAAATTTAATATTAAAAATAAATTTAACTGAACAGTTTATTATAAATTGAAGAGTAACTTACAATATAATGAACATAACATCATATTGATCTAAGTTTTAAAAAAAAAATAATATTTAAGTTTCTAATTTTTTATATAATTATTAATGAAAATTTTTAAAAAGTTTTATAATTATTAAATTTTATAAAATTTTTAAATCAAAGAACATATATTTTTGATTATTTTTTTGAAAGGCTTTTTTTGATTATTTTTAGGGTAAGGTAAAGCTTTAATAATTATATTAAATCACAAATATTTAAACATCATTATGAACTTCATAACTTTAAGGTTGAAAACTTTTTTTTTTGATAGAATTCTGAAAACATTATCAGTCAATAAATTAATATTATTTACTTTATTTATTTTATTTTAAACTTTTATCTGTTTGTTCGAAATTTGAATTCTCAAATGCAAAATTATTAGTCAATATAGGTACAGCTGGCAGCATTATTTGTTTGCAACTATCAACATGTGCAGTTGGCCACACTTTTTCAGGCCTTTCTTGCAAGTCCCACGGAATTATGTGGGGCCTTCTCTTATCCGATTTTCTTCATTCATCAGACACTTATGATCGAGATTTGAATGACTTATTCACAATATTTCTTTTAGGAGTTTCACTTTTCTCGAGCCTTCTTCTGGAGGGTTCCCCAGAAATTTTCCGAGCAATCCCAAAAGGCTTCTTGTAACCTGTAATATAGAACTCCCAACTCCTTAGGATGCCTTTTGTCCCTTTGATGGGTTGTTTTTTACCTTAGGAACCTCCCAAAACTTTGTGGGCACCTTTTGATGTCCTCCTATCGGACAAGGTTTTCTTCACTCAACCTAAAGTTCCATTTGATGCCAATGCAGGTTGGTTTTTTCAATGTACTAAACTTCAAATTTCTTCATAGTCTTATGGATTTGTGAGTTCTTTTGCCTTACTGAGGTATTAGTCTTGTTCCTTGACTCTATAGCTTAGATCTTAGATCACATACACCCTAAAATGACTGTAATTTAATGTCTATATCGAACAATTATTCAAGAAAGTAGAGCGCACCAACAAAATAAATCTCAGGGAAATATATCTATTTATTGAGAATGTGTAGGGGGAAATATAGTTTTAAGTTTTGCTAAAACTAATCAGTTTTGTTAATCTCATTTCAATTCGGTCAATAACAACAAACCAAGCCTTTATCCCACAAGATGGAGACAACTACATAAATTTTTTTTTTCATTGTACTATATCAAATAATAAATTTTTATTTAGTTCCAAACATGTAAGATCATTTCTTATCATTTCTTATAATTTTTTTTTTGACCATCATCTCTTTTTTTACATGAAAAAGATCTAATAATCTAACTTTCTTTACTAAGACTTCTATCGACCTATAATTTATATATTTCAAGATTTATATCATATTTTTTTTGGCAAGTTTCACACTGGGTGTCTAACGCAATCTTGGACCCAACAATGGTGTGTTTCAATTTCAATCAAGATCAATTTAAAATTTTGCTGGTTTCGTTTCGACTGAAACTTTCATATTTACAAAATCTCTTAAAACTTAGTTATTTGAGTAAAAACTAAAAGAAGATGTCAAAAGCTCGCAGAACTTACTGAATGCCAACCAAAAGAACTTCATGAGAACCTGAAGCACCTGAAAACTGCCACATGAGCTGGCAGTAGCTGAAGCATGTGCGAGTACCTCTGCATCGCCAATTCCAGTTCCTTGCATGCCAATAGCAACCTGATATCTAAATTAAAAAACAATACATATCTTAATCAAAGGATCTATTTGACACAGTGCAGTTCAGTGAGAACCCAAAATCCCCAACAAAATCACTCTTTTTAATGTCAGAAAACACCAAGAATAACAGCATAGTTGAGCCTGAATCAAACGAGCTGAGAACAACTTTCTCTTCTCCAGCAAAACAATAATGATATCGTTGAGCCAGGTACTAGACGAATCGAAAACATTGCTTTCTCTTCTCCATTCAATTTAATTTAAAGCAACATTTAAGGACGCAAAGTGAATTAAAATCATTGCATAATGACTATATTCTGAGTCAGTTTTTGGTCTTTCTAGTTTCTATCCCTTTTGACATAATGTCCTGTATCCTTTAATGTTCTATACAATAATCTCAATAAGTTGATGAACTACATAGCCGGGCACAAGCATGGAAAAAAGGATTGTAGTAGATTGACATTCCTCACTCAGTTTTATTTCTCATTAATATCACAAAAAGGAAAAAGGATGGATAATTTCTACTCTGTACAATCATAAAGGACCAGTGAGGATAGACAGTAAAACAGTTCTTTAGCTGTGAGAAATTCACTCATAAAAGCAGTATCCACAAAGCAAATGGGCAAAATATAAACATCAAAATCCATATATCACCAGTGTGGCAGCAAGCAAGCCAGCATATCATGAACAGCATATGCATATTATACTTGATATCAATATATAAATATAGTTGTTCACAAATGTTCAATCAATTTCTTTCCTGACCAATCTGAAGCTTCATGAACCAGCATAAGAATAAATTTGTGCGAGCTACATATATGCGTGCAGCAGTAAACTAATAAGAGAGAATAAGATGACTAAATTGCAATTTCCATTAAATGGGATAAGCTCACTACCAAACTGCCTCTCCCCTGCCCTTTTCCGCGTGCCGCTCGTACGCTTGGAAAGAGAAAAAATTCTCTCTCTCTCTCTCTCTCTCTCTCAGTTTCTCTCGGTTCCGCTTCCGCCGAGCTCAGCGACAGCAGCGGCTGCAACACCCGCAGCCAGTAGGAGGAGGAGGAGGAGAAGAAGGAGGAGAAGAAGAAGAAGAAGAAGAAGAAGAAGGAAAAGAGGAGGAAAAAGAATTGAAGTGGGTATTTTTCTCGTCCGAATTTCTGCACGTATTTTTCTGGCCTTCATCGAGTTATCAACATGCCGTATAAGAGGTAGGCAAGAGTTCTAAGTTATTTATTAAATTAAATCTATAAATAAATTGATTAAATTGATATACGTGATTTTATGCGTTATGTTGAATTAAAAAGGTCTGTACAGTTGAATGCTTGTTTTATAGTTAAATTTATATTACTGAAATTATTACTTTTCAAACTAATTTGTCGTATGCATGATATCTAATCAAGCTGCATGATTAATTAATTGTAAAATAGAATATTGTTTTATATTTCATTATGCTAATTAAATCTACAAAAATGCCAAGAGCACGATGATGTGTATTTAATATATTAATAATTTGTTTACCAAGTGTAAAGGCAGAATGTGATCTGTGAACTTGAAACAACTAAATGTGATTATAAAAATGTTTTAAGTTCGACAATAAACTAAAAAGAGTTTCTTGTCGCGTTTATGTCCCTGCCTATACTCGAGCTATATGATATTGTAACCTGCCAAATATCGGGATGGTTGCCAACATGTGTAAACAACCTGCCAAATATCGGGGATGATTGTATATGTGGTACTCCTCCATTTGCGGGTTATAGGAGTTGCCAAGGATCCTATGTATATGTAATGGTGAAAAGAGACAGCTGAGGCATAATCCAAGAAGCCGGAGTCCGAAAGATAAATGCATAAAGAATAAAAAGAATTTGCAGCGTATTATTGATATTGTATGATAATGTGACATCAACATTTATATTATGACTGTTAAATTGCCTTGATTATTTATTATTGATGCTGATAAGAAAGAATAATGCATATTTGCTTATAAATAATTTTTATTAGCAAGTTAGTGCTTATTGCCTACTCAGTCCGGGATTGGTGGACTGATGCCTTTATTGGTAGGTACTGGTGAAGAAAGAGGCACACGAGGGGTCTACGAGCACTAAATCAGGAGAATTTGTGATTCGATTTGACCTTTTTTTATTGTATAAAGTTAAATGTAAATTATAGTCTGTGAATAAATAAAAGTGTGTTAAACATGTTTATAGTTCACCTTATTATTTAAATTTATATTATTTCCACTGCATGTGTTTAACAATTCTGTTTTGTTAAAGTTAAATATTTCTATGTATAATCTCCCCTATAATTTAAGTCAATTGTCGTGGTGTCCCGAAAAGAGGGACGACTCAGAGTGGTATCAGAGCATGGTTCTATCTTTCTTATGGAAAGACGAATCTTGGGAACGAGTCGTTTGGAATCACACACTCACAGTACCAGTTAAGTAGGCAATAAATCGATAAGTATATATTATTTTGTGCTAACTAACCATGATTGTAAGAGAATGTCTACTGGTCAACCTTCTGGATCAGGTGGTGACTGCAATAGCTGAAAGGCTGGAGGTAACTACTAACCAACCACAACCAGTTCAGATTCAAGGTGGGGAGGCCTACATAGAAAGAGTAATGGAACTGTTCCAACGAATGTGGCCTGAACATTTTGAAAGTACCACTGATACGATAGTTGCAGAAAAATGGATTGGTAAAATAGAAAAAATGTTTGATGGAATCAGATGTTCAGAAGATCGCAAAGTATCCTTGGCTGCCACTGTTATTGATGGTACAACAGATGATTGATGGACCGAACATCATAAACTCTTCTTTAGTGATAGATCTGTAGATTCTATCATATAGAAAGAATTCTTATTAGCTTTTTGGGAGAAATATGTACTATTATCTGCTCGTGATAAATTCAGAAGAGAATTAAGCTATCTGGTACAACGAGATATGACAGTGGCAGTATATGAAGCAAAATTCACTGCTTTAGCAAAATTTGCCCCTGCACTGGTACCTAATGAAGAAGAGAAGTGTCGTTTATTTCGGACGGAGTTGCGACCTTCAATTCGAGAAACTGTTGTACCATTTCAACATGTGGTGTATGCTAGTGGAACATGATCAGTTGGAGAGGCAAGTTAGGAGAGAAGCATTGGGAAAACACAAGGCTATGGCATCTAAAGCTTACCAAGGACCGGCATCAAAGAGGTCTAACTCAGGTGGAGCTTCTGTGTCTGCAAGCACTAGTAGTAGTTATGGAAGACCTAGATGTCAGACTTGCGAGAAACTTCAAGGAGGGGTATGTCGAGCTGGAAATAGGACCTGTTTCAACTGTGGTGAAGTGGGTCATCTTTTCAGAGTATGCCCAAGAAAAATGACAGCAAGGGGTGAAGAGTCAGTTCCAGCTTCTATAGCTTCCACTTCTAGGGGTAGAGGTGGAACTGTAGGTGCATCAGGATGGGGACGTAGTACTGCTACTAGACTTGGTGAACGAGGTGCTCAACCTCGAGTTTATGCATTGACACGTCAGGAGGCTCAGGAGTCACCAGATGTCATAGCAAGTATGCTTGTTCTGAATAATTCACATGTAGTTGTACTGTTTGATTCTGGTGCATCACACTCTTTCATTTCTGAAAGTATCATACAAAAACTGTAATTTGAAACATGTCCGTTAGATGAAATGCTACATGTTGCATTACCTACCGGTATCACTATAGGAGTGGAATTATTTGTTGAAGTAAAGATTAAGATTAAAGATCAAAAGTTTTGGGCAAAACTGATTGTTGTACCTATAACTGAGTTTGATGTGATACTAGGAATGAATTGGTTAGCTGAACATCAAGTAATTATTAATTGTCGAAAAAAGAAGATAAAAGTCTATATTCCTGAATCTTCAGATATATATTATGGTTATGAGAGGAAGATTCCAATAATCTAGTCATTCAAACACACCAATTAATAAGAAAGGGATGTGGAGCATATTTGAATGTGACACTGAATATTAAATCTGAGCCAATTTAGATTTAAGTCATACCAGTGGTAAAGGAGTATCCAGATGTATTTCCTGAAAATTTAATAGGACTACCTCTAGATAGGGAAGTGAAATTCACTATAGAACTCACACCAGGGACGAAATCCATTTCTAAAGCCTCTTATCGAATGACAACTGTTGAGTTGCAAGAACTGAAAACTCAATTGCAGGAATTATTAGATAAGGGTTATATTCGTCCAAGTATTTCGCTGTGTGGTGCACCGGTGCTGTTTGTAAAGAAGAAAGATAGTAGTTTACGAATGTGTATAGATTACCGTGAATAAAATCGAGTGACAATTAAGAACAAATATCCTTTACTCAGAATTGACGATCTATTTGATCAATTACAAGGAGCTTTCATATTTTCAAAGATTGATCTAAGATCTAGATATTATCAATTGAAGATAAAAGAAATAGATATTCCTAAAACTGCATTTAGAACTAAATATGGGCATTATGAATATTTAGTAATGTCATTTGGATTAACAAATGCTCCTGCAGTATTTATGTACTTAATGAATAGAGTATTTCAACCCTATCTTGATCAGTTTGTTATAGTTTTTATAGATGACATACTAATATATTCAAAGAATCAAGAAGAGCATTCAAAACATTTACACCTAGTGTTACAGAAATTAAGGAAAAAAAATCGTATGCAAAATTTTCAAAATATAAATTTTGGTTATCTAGTGTAAATTTTTTGGGTCATGTTATCAGTGCAGAAGGTATATCTGTTGAGAAATGGGCAAGACCAATCAGTGTAACAGAAATAAGAAATTTTCTGGGAATGGCTGGCTATCGTTACCACTTATAAGACTGACACAAAAAGCAATTAAATTTGATTGAAATGCAGACTGTGAAGATAGTTTTCAAAGATTGAAAGAATGTCTCATTTCAGCTCCAATGTTAGCTTTATCAGAGGGTAGTGACGAGCTTCAAATCTATAGTGATGCATTGTTCCAAGGGCTGCGATGTGTTCTTATGCAACATGGTTAGGTCATAGCCCTTCACGACAGCTACGACTACATGAGAAGAATTACCCAGTACATGATTTGAAATTAGCAGCAATTATTTTTGCGCCAAAGATCTAGCAACACTACTTATATGGGGTAAAGTATGAAGTGTATACAGATTATCAGAGTTTGAAATATATTTTCACCCAGAAGGAGTTGAATTTGAGACAAAGGCGTTGGCTTGAATTAATTAAAGATTATGACCTGAAAATTATGTAACAACTAGGTAAGGCTAATGTAGTAGCTGATGCCTTAAGTAGAAAAACTAATTTGAGTATGACAGCTTTACAAAAAGATGAACAGTTAATGGTACTTGAGATGGAGCAGTTGTCTTTAGACAGAATTAAAGGTGAAAGTCAAGTATTTTTGAGTCAATTAACAGTTAGACCTGAATGGCTTCAACTTCTAATGGAAGGTGAAAATAAAGATCCGTTTATTCAAAAGATTATCAAGAGAGTTGAAGAAGGAAAACAGAATGACTTTAATATTAATAATAAAGGATTATTGAAATACAAAAACAGACTATGTATATCAAATATTGATGATCGTAGACATGTGCTATTACAAGAAGCTCAAGGGACAAAATATACTATTCATCCAGGTATAAATAAGATGTATCATGATCTGAAACATATGATATGGTGGCCTGGTATGAAAAAAGATGTGACTGAAGCTGTCAATAAGTGTATGTCATGTCAACAAGTTAAAAGTGAACATCAGGGACCTCTAGATCTACTGCAACGATTACCTATTCCTGTGTGGAAATGGGAAGAAGTGACTATGGATTTTATAGTTGGATTGCCAAGATCACAACAAGGACATAATGTTATTTGGGTGATTCTTGATAGATTGACTAAATCAGCTCATTTCTTGCCAATCAAAGTTTTTGATTCTACTGATAAATTAGCCAAAATTTATGTGGATCAGATTGTAAGGTTACATGGGATACCATTTGCTATTATATCAGATCGAGATCCAAAATTTACTTCTCAATTTTGGCAGAAAGTACATCAAGCAGTTGGTACAAAGTTGAAATTCAGTACAGCATTTCATCCTCAAACTAATGGTCAGACAAAAAGAACTATTCAAACACTTGAGGATTTGCTACGATTATGTGTGTTGGATTTTGGAGATGGTTGGGAAACACATATTCTATTAATAGAATTTGCTTATAATAACAGTTATCAGTCCAGTATTGAGATGACACCCTATGAAGTTTTATATGGAAGGAAATGTCAATCACCATTGTGCTATCAGGTATTTCTTAAAGTTAGCTCAATGAAAGGTGTAGTGCGATTTTAAAAAGCTAGTAAGTTAAAGCCTCGTTATATTAGACTTTTTCTAATTATAGAAAGAGTTGGGACTGTAGCTTATTTCTTGTTGTTGTTGTTGTTGTTGTTGTTGCTGAGAAAATACATTCCAGATCCTTCACAAGTGGCTCAGTTTGATCCAAAGCAATGAAGATAAAATCAAATTTGAGCTATAAAGAGAAACCAGTCAGAATCTTAGCAAGAGATGTCATACGATTAAGAAATAAGCAGATTCCTATGATTAAAGACTTGTGGAGCAATCAGACTGAAAATGAAATGAAGAAGTTCTATTCAGATCTCTTTGCTTAATTTCGAGGACAAAATTCTTCAAAGGTGGGGAGAATTGTGACACTCAAAGAATAATGATTTGGAGTTTAAAAGTTAAAACTGTTTTAGACCTAAAAGAAATATTTTTGAATTTAAAATAAAGATTTTGGCCCTATTTATATGTGAAAGAAAATAGGAAAATTAAATTGCAATTTTTCATTAAATGGGATAAGCACAAGCGGACCGCCTTTCTCTCAACCCTATTACCGCGTGCCGCCCATACGCCTAGAGAAATTTCTCTCTCTCGGTTTCTTTCGGTTCCGCCTACCTCCGGTTCTGCCGAGCCCAACGACAGCAGCACAGTAGCGGCTGCAGCACCCGCAGCTAGCGGGAGGAGGAGAAGAGGGAGAAAAAGGAGAAGAAAATGAAGAAGGAAAAAAGGAAAAAGAATTAAAACGGATTTTTTCTTGTCCGAATTTCTGCACGTATTTTTCCGGCCTTCATCGAGTTATCAACATGTTGTATACGAGGTAAATAAGGTGTAGTGCGGTCTACTTCAACCATTACCTATTCCTGTGTGAAAATGGGAAGAAGTGACTATGAATTTTGTAGTTGGATTGCCAAGATCACAATAAGGACATGATGTTATTTGGGTGATTCTTGATAGATTGAACTAAATCAGCACATTTCTTGCCAATCAAAGCTACTGATTTTACTGATAAATTAGCCAAAAGTTATGTGGATCACATTTACATGGGATACTATCTGCTATTGTATCAGATCGAGATCCAAAGAACTATTCAAACGCTTGAGGATTTACTATGAATATGTGTGTTAGATTTTGGAAGAGTTGAGAAACACATATTCCGTTAATAGAATTTACTTATAATAACAGTTATCAATCCAGTATTGGAATGACACTCTATGAAGCTTTATATGGAAGGAAATGTCAATCACCATTGTGCTGGAATGAAGGTGAAAGTCGAGCTATTTTAGGATCTCATTAAGTTGATGAAACTACTGAAAAGATAAAATTTATATGAGAGAAACTGTGTATAGTTCAAGATAGAAAAAGTATTATAATGCTCGACATAAGAAAATAGAATTTGAAGTGGGAGATCAAGTATTTCTTAAAGTTAGCCCAACGAAAGATGTAGTGCGGTTTGGAAAAGCTAGTAAGTTAAAGCTTCGCTATATTGGACCCTTTTCAATTATAAAAAGAATTAGGGCTGTAGCTTACAGACTTGCATTACCATCTAAATTGGAAGGAATACATGATATTTTTCATATATCAATGTTGAGAAAATATGTTCCAAATCCTTCACAAGTGATTCAGTTTGATCCAAAGTAGATGAAGATAAAATCAAATTTGAGCTATAAAGAGAAACCAATCATAATCTGAGCAAGAGATGTCAGACGATTAATGAATAAAGAGATTCCTATGATTAAAATTTTGTGGAGCAATCAGATAGAGAAAGAAGCAACCTGAGAATCTGAAAATGAAATGAAGTTTTATCCAGATCTCTTTGTTTAATTTTGAGGACAAAATTCTTCAAAGATGAGGAGAATTGTGACACCCAAAGAATAATGATTTGAAATTTAAAAATTAAAAATATTTTGAACCTAAAAGAAATATTTTTGGATCTAAAAATAATAATTTTTAGACCTATTTATAAGAGAAAGAAAATAGGGGGACCAAATTGCAATTTTCCATTAAACGGGATAAGCTCTTTTTCGCGTGCCGCCCGTACGCTTGGAGAGAGAGAGAGATCTCTCGGTTTCTCTCAGTTCCGCCCGCCTTCGGTTTCGCCGAGCCTAGTGATAGCAGTGCAGCAGCGGCTGCAGCACCCGCAGCTAGCAGAAGGAGGAGAAGAAAAAGAAGGAGAAGAAGAAGGAGGAGGAGGAGGAGAAGGAGAAGGAGAAGGAGAATTGAAGCGGGTTTTTTTCTCGTCCGAATTTCTGCACGTATGTTTCTGGCCTTCACCGAGTTATCAACATGCTGTATAAGAGGTAGGCAAGGGTTCTAAGTTGTTTATTAAATTAAATCTGCAAATAAATTAATTAATTTAATATACATAATTTTATGCGTTATTTTGAATTAAAAATGCATGTACAGTTGAATGTTTATTTTATAGTTAAATTTATATTACTGGAATTATTATTTTTCAGACTAATTCGTTATATGCATGATCTCTGATCAAGCTGCATGATTAATTAATCGTAAAATAGAACATTATTTTATATTTCATTATACTGAATTAAATTTACAAGAATGTGAAGAGCATGATGATTTGTATTTAATGTATTATTAGTTGTTTACCAAGTGTAAAGGCAGAATGTGATCAGTGAACTTGAAACAACTAAATGTGATTATAAAAATATTTTAAAGTTCGACAATGAACTAAAAAGAGTTTCTTATTGCGTTTATGTCCTTGCCTATGCTCGAGCTATATGATATGGTAACCTGCCAAATATCGAGAATGGTTGCCAAGATGTGTAAACAATCTGCCAAATATCGGAGGTAATTGTATATGTGGCACTCCTCCATTTGCGGGGTATGAGAGTTGCCAAGAATCCTATGTATATGTGATTATGAAAAGAGGCAGTTGAGGCACAATCCAAGAAACTGGAGCCCGAAAGATAAATGTATAAAGAATAAAAAGAATTTGCAGCGTATTATTGATATTGTATAATAATGTGACATCAACATTTATGTTATGACTGTTAAATTGCTTTGACTATTTATTATTGATGCTGATAAGAAAGAATAATGTATATTTACTTATGAATAATTTTTATTAGCAAATTAGTGCTTATTGCCTACTCAATCCTGATGTCGGTGGATTGATGTCTTTATTGGCAAGTACTGGTGAAGAAAGAGACACACGAGGGATCTACGAGCACTAAATCAGGGGATTTGTGTTTCGATTTGATCTTTTCTTATTGTATAAAGTCAAATGTAAATTATAATCTGTGAATAAATGTGTTAAACAGATTGTTTGTAGTTCAGCTTATCATTTAAATTTATATTGTTTCTGCTGTATGTGTTTAACAATTCTGTTTTATTAAAGTTAAATATTTCTATGTATAATCTCCCCTATGATTTAAGTTAGTTGTCGTGGTGTCCTGAAAAGGGGGACGCCACACAAAAGCACTAACTTTTCTTGATAATTTGATCACAAATTGTCACATTATCAATATAAATATTAGTTTTTTGACTAAAATGTGCATTTCATATATTTAATTATTGATCTAAGAAGACGAAAATGATTCGACTCTGAAGTATTCCTCTATAATACAAGTTTCACCTCAACCCAATTTTTATTCTTATCAATAAGGAGAATATTATCTATGACAAGCATACACTAAAAAATATTATCTTAAATATATCCAATTGGGATCTTTATAACTAATGTAAAAAGATATAAACTTAAAGCTGAGCCATGATTTAATCCAACAATAACAACAACCAAGCCTTAATCCCACTAGGTGGGGTCGGCCACATGAATCTTTTATTTTCATTGCGTTTCATTAATTAATAAATTTTTATCTAGGCCTAAGTAAATAAGATCACTCCTTATAATCTCTTACCATGTGTTCATTGGTTTTCCTCTTCTTTTTTGTATATGGGCAAAATTCACTAACTCAATTTTTTCAACTGAAGCTTTGATGCCTACGATTTATATGTCCAAACCATATAAACTGACTTTCTCTAAATTTATCTTCAATTAGTGCAACACCAGCTTTCTCACGGATATATTTATTTCTCATTTTATTCTTTCGTGTATATTCGCACATCCACCTTAGCATTTTTTATTTCTGTAACACTTATTTTATTTATATATTTGTTCCTTGCAAGACAACATTTAACACAATATATCGCTAGTCCTACTACAATTTTATAAAATTTACCCTTAAGTCTAAATGAAATTTTTTTATCGCATAACATACCAAAAGTATTTCTCTATTTTATCCATCCTGCTTATATCCTGCTAATAACATCTTTATTTGTTTCACCATCATTTCGTATGATTGATCCAAGGTATCTAAAGCGCGCCCGCTATTCTTAACAATTTGATCATCAATTGTCACATCACCAATATAAGTGCTTCTTTTTTCACTAAATATGCATTCCATATATTCAATTTTTGATCTATTGAGCTGAAGATCTTTATATTTTAAAGTATTCCTCTAAATCTTGACTTTCGCTTTGACTCCTTTAATTTTATCAATAAGAAAAATATCATCTGCGAAGAGCATACACCAAGGTACATCATTTGGGATATGTTCAGTCAGGACTTTCATAATCAAAGCAAAAAGATACGAACTTAAAGTTGAGCCTTAGTGTAATTCAACTGCAATAGAAAAATTTTTAGTCAAACTTCCTTGTGTCTGAACACAAGTAACAACTCTTTTATACATATCTTTAATAACTTAAATATAAGTAGTGCAAATCTCTTTTTTTCTAAAACTCTCTAAAGTACTTTCCTAGAGACTTTATCATAAATTTTTTTCAAATCAATAAAAACCAAATGTATGCTTTTCTCTCTCTCCTTAAACTTCTTAATAAATTAATAGCTTCTATAGTAGATCTACCTGGCAAAAATTCAAACCAAATTCTTTGATATCTTAGCATCATGTTGTAACCTATATTCGATCACCCTCTCTTAGAGTTTTAAAATATAACTATTAATTTAATTTCTCTATAATTGACAGAATTCTATACATCACTTTTATTCTTATAAAATATAAGTACCAATATACACTCTTTTTATTCATTTGGCATTTTTTAGTCTTCAAGATCATACTAAATAATCCAGTGAGTTAAAAAACTCTTTTATCTCTCAAGCACTTCTAAACAACTATTGGATGTCATCCGGTCTTACTGCTTTTTATATTTCATCTTCTTTAAAGCTTTTCAAACTTCAACTTTACTATACATTGGTAAGTAATTTTTATTTTCTTTTGAGATGATGAGTTCAATAAAATCAATTGTATTTTTACAACCTTCATTAAAAAATTATTGAAAATAACTCATCCATTTTTGATATCTTTTTTAATGAAAAATACTTTTTGATTTTTATCTTTAATATATTTTACTTAAATTAAATTTTTAATTTTTCTATGTCTAGCCTTAGCAAACTTATATATTTATCTTTCTTCTTTAGTGTCTAGCTTGTTATATAAATCTTTAAAAGTCATATTCTTTATATTGTCGACTGCTTTTTTAGATTCTCGTCAAGTCACTTTATATTTCTCTCACTTAACCTTATTTTTATTTTTAAACCAATTTTTATAACAAATCTTCTCTTTTTTATTGTTTTTAAACATCTTACCACCACCAAGCATCTTTATTATTTGAAATCATTCTTTTGAGCTATCCCAACACATTCTTCGTTATCTTACGGATGTAGTTAGCAACTATCAGCCACATAATAAGATCAATTTTCTTTTTAATGGTCTACTACTCAGATTCTAGAATCTTCTCTTAAATATATATTTGTCCTCATTTTTTAGATAGTCTGAGGATAACGTTTCGGCTTATTATGCCTTCTCTATACATCTAAAACAATTAATAGTTTTGGGTAGTCACACATTCACTTAAAATAACTTTATAATCTTTATAATTCAAGCGATCTCATTTTCTTATAACAAAGTAATCAATCTGAGTCCTTGAAAGTTCATTCTTATAAGTGATAACATGCTCATCTCTCATCTTGAATAAAGATTAGCAATTATAAAATTATATATTAAGAAAAACTCTAAAATAATTTTACCCTCCTTATTTGTCTCTCTTAAATCATATCTATTATGAATGCTATTGATTTCCACAGCAACACTTCCAGCATGTCCATTTAGATCTCCTCTGATACATAATCTTTTCTTCTGAGATTTCTCTTTTATTAATTTTTTTAAATCATTTTAAAATTTTTTTATGCTCACATTCAAACCTACTTGAAGGGTATAAACACCTATAATGTTAATAATCATTTCACTAATTATAATATTTACAGCTATAATTTTATCACAATTTCTCTTGACTTTCTGTACGTAATCCTTCAAGCTCTTATTCAAAATTATACCCACTTTATTTTTATTTTTATTCTTACCAGAGTACCAAAATTTAAAACCCAAGCCATCAATTTTCTTGGCTTTTTCTCCAACCCAATTTGTTTCCAACAGGCACAAAATATCAATATTTCTATAAATCATAATATTTATCTTCATTAGCTTGCTTGTCAAAGTACTTATATTCTAAATTCCTAATGTAATCTTACTGACTTGAATTTTAGTATATTGAACTAGCTTATTTACCTGCATCTGTTCATAATATGTGGACCCTTACTCACTTATCACTATACTCGAGCGCCGATGCAGCGGCCCTTGCCCACTTCTCACTACATTTAGGCAATACAGCGCATCGCTTCCGAGGAATTCCTAGCTTTAGAGCAAATTTTTAAAGAATTCACGTCATGATTAATTTGATAAGTTTTACGCTAGATGTCGACTGTCTAACGCAATCCTTTGTGTTTCTCATCTGGGACTTGAGACCCGGGAACAACATATGACTTGAATATAAGCAGCGCAAGCCTCATTCTTTCTAAAAAGCTTTCAAAGCATTTCTCTCGGAACTTTATTATAAACTATTTCTAAATTGATGTAAACCAAATGCAGATCTTCCATTGTTTTCTTAAACCACTCTATTAAATCACCTCTTAACAAATGAAGAGCTTCCATAGAAGATGTACTTAGAATAAAACTAAACTAATTCTACAATATCCTAGTATCATAACATAATTTATGCTTAATTATACTTTTTAAAATTTTAAAGTATAATTCATTAATTTAATTTTTTTATAGTTGACACAATCCTATACATAATCTTTATGTTTATAAATAGGTATCAATGTATTCTTTTTCTATTTATCTGGCATCTTTTTAGTTTCTAAAATCATATTAAACAATTTAATGTGCTAAGAAACTCCTGCATCCTCCTGCATCTTTTTACTAAGATGTTATCTGATCTTACTGTTTTTCTACACTTCTTTAATGCCTCCCAAATATCAATTTTATTGATACATTAAATGTAAGAATAATTTTTATTTATTTTTTGAATGATGAATACAATAAGGTCAATTGTATTGTTAAAATCTTCATTAAAAAGCCGTTGGAAGTAACTTATTCATTTATATTGATTATCTTCTTTTTTAGAAAGTACTTTCTAATCTCCATTGTTAATGCATTTTATTTAAATCTTTAATTTTTCTACCTCTTGCTTTGACAATCCTATATATATGTCTATCTTCTTTTTTAGTGTCTAGCTTCTTATATAAATACTCAAAAATCACATTCTTCGCATTACAAATTACTTTCTTGGACTCTCGTCTATATTGTTATCACTTGTATCTCGTTTGTATCGAGCTAATTAATTTGGGTCAAATTTAAATTGGAGTTAAAACTAATCTACTAATATATATTTAGACTCTCATCTCATTTAGATAATCTGTGATAGGTTGAGAAGTAATTATACAAACTTTATTACATTATTTAAATTTAAGTAAAATTCAATAGTAAAAAGATATTTTTTTTGCAAGTTGAATTGTCTATAATATTACTTTTAGTGATATCTAGAATATTTAAAAAATATAATTAATTTGAAAAAAAATTAAAAAATATTTTTGAAATTTATAACAATAAAATGTATAAATCCCTATGATCTACTATAGGGCTACACCTTAAATATGAGAAAATAACATATTACACATATATATAATATTCATATCCTGACATATTTGCATTTTATTTTTTTTAAGTTTGACATATCGTTGTATTTATATCTTATCGTATTCGTATTGTCGTATCGTACTCGTGCTTAAAGTAACAGCAATCATGAAATCATAAGCTATAGAAAACCCTAAAATAATTTTACCCTCCTTATAATCTACCTAAAATCATACTCCACCATGAATGTTATTAGATTTCTCAACGACACTTCTAATATATCCATTTTAAATTTTCTCCAATATATATTCTTTCCTCATAAGATATCTCTTGTATTAACTATTTCAAATCTTTTAAAAATTTTCTTTTATGCTAGCATTCAAATCTACTTGAGGGGTATATATACTTATAATATTAATACTCATCCCATTTATTACAATTTTTTTGATAATATATTTATTATAATTTTTAAAACTATAATTCTATATCCATTTTTCTTAACTTTCACTACATAATTTTTCAAATTCTTATTCAAAATTATACATATTTTATTCTTAGTGTTATTCTTACCAGAATACTAAAATTTGAAACTTAAGTTATTAATTTTTTTGGTTCTTACTCATTTTATTTTCTGAAGATAAAATAATAATCTTCCTATGAATCATAATATCTACTAATTATATTAACTTGCATGTTAGGGTATCTATATTCCATATTCTTAATTTAATAATAGTGGTTTGTATTATAATATCTTGAACTAGCTTCTTTACTCGCATCCGTCTATGATGTAAGAACTCTTGCCCACCCATCACTATACCTGGGCATCGATGTAGTGATCCTTACATATTTCTCACTGCATTCAAATAATACAGGGCATCACTTCCAAGTTCCAAGAAGCACCCTAGCATGAACTCAGTTTATATAATACCACAATGTAAATTTATATAATACCCAATTTATAAAATCAATACAATGCTTTAGGCAATACAACGATGTAACGCACTTCAGTCAATATAGCGCATTACTTTCAAACAATACAACGCCCTTGCACATTTCTCACCCGACCGCATGAACTCAATTTATATAATACCCGGGTGTTGATGTAACATAATTTATTCAGGCAATAAGCTCAAGTATGAACTCAATTTGTATAATACCATGAGAGCATTTGTCTTCTATTACTTCTCATAAATGCTTTGTTTTAAGCCATTTACTGCTATCAATCTGGGCCTCATACTTTCTTTCTTAACTTGCATTCAGCAAAACTCCTAGGTGTGTTTGTTTGTAAGGTTAAATTTAAGAAGGTTAAAATTAAATTTGGATAGAGATATTTTTTTATTGAAAGTTGTGAATGATGTGAAATAAAGTTAATTATTATGTTGGGATATGTGAGATATGGGATATAAAGTTAGTTATTATGTTGAAATATGTGAGGGATGTGATATAAGTTAGTTATTATTTTAGTAATATGTGTAGGATGTGAACTAAATTTAATTTTTAATATTAAATTTTATGTGTGATGTGATATGCCTAGTTAAAATTAAATCAGGTTAATTTTAAACTCACAAATGGGCCCTAAGGCTAACATTTTCAAAAACTCCTATGGCTAACCTGAGAATTTCCACTAAATGACCAAGAAAATTGGATGCAACTTTGCTTGTCAACTCCACATGCACTTTAAAACTAATCGAAAACTAAGATTTGCTTCATTTAGATAACTGTAGGAAATAAATCTATCTAGAAACTCGTATAACACCAAAAAGGTCAGGTTTAGTCAAGGAAATTACTAAACTTCTCAAGAACTCCGCAAGATATGTATCAAGTACACAGAAAAATGGATGCTAGTTGTAGTAACAGAAATATAAGTAAGCCCAAGTTATATTAATTGACAATCCAAGTTATATTAATTGGCAAATAACAATATGACAAAGCAAGCAATAGCAAATGTTCCCAGAACAAATAGCAGAATGAAAAGTTAAACAACCAAATAACATTATATATTAAACGGCCAATCCACCGAAAAAAAAAAAAATCCTTTTAGCAGAAAAATGAGATAGTAATGCCCATGACTGTAAGTCGATAAAAGCATTAAGCTCTAAATGCAACATAAAGACCAACCATACCCAAAAACTAACGAGCGACAAGCCTCATGAGCTTGCCATTTAAATTAAGTGTCAAGGACATCATTCTTTTAATTTGACTAACAAAAGAAGAAGAAATTCCAATTCAGAATCTAAGATACAATAACAAAGAAACAAAGCCTTAATCCGAAACTAATCTCTATCGCATGAGTTAAAGTCTTGTATAATGATCATATCCCAAGCTGATTTTAATCTTCCCCTACCTCTGACATCATGATTCAAATCCAGTAATGTTTATGCACAAAAGGTCGAGATGGAAATTGCCAATGTCCCACATTCATCTTAGCCTCTAAAGATTCATGCCTATAATCATTGCTTTTAATATGACTCTTGTAGCACTCAATAAAGAGAAAGTAACTATAAAACCTAGGAATAAACTATGAGTGAATCAAGTCCAGACAATTACTAAGTAATCTTAAAAAAAGTAGCCAATAAGACTAAAGAAATCCTCGTATTCATTCCTTCATTGGAAGCAGTAAGTGATAATACCACAATTGCACTCATAATTCATTTACAAACAAAAGCTGAACTACAGAATACATAATAAATAAGCACTAGAATGCAGCTTTGTTTTTGAGCAATTAAGAAAGAAATACAGAGATTAGATCAGCAGAAAGAAATGCGTGCTTCTTTCTTTTATATCCAAGGTTCAGAAAATAATAATGCGCTGCTAACAATGCACACCTCCAATTCAAAACCTTTCTCTTTCTAATCTAGCCTCTGCTCCTCCCCATTGTAATAATCTTCTTTCCATTAACAATAATAAAAGGATAATATGGAAGCAGCCAACTGAGCCCAAACGAAGCCAAGAAAAAAAAAACTAACGAATCATCTAAAATGGCGAAACAAAAAAAGAATTTTACAACATAATCAACATGTAGAATAGTAGAAAATTCAAGCGAGCAATTCTGACCAGTCCGCGTTCATCACCATCAGCTGGAGCTACTGCTGCCGCCACTTCTTCCCTTCTTGGCCAAATGCGATCCAGAAGAAGAATAGTAATCCAGGTACCATTTCACGAACCTCTTGAGCCCAGTGTTCAGGTTCGTCGTTGGACGGTAGCCGAGCTCCTTCTTCGCCAAGCTAATGTTCGCATGGGTGAAGAGCACATCCCCATTCCTCGGCATTTTGACCACCTTCTTCTTAGCCTTCACCTTGAGGTGGCGCTCAAGGATGGAGACAAGCTCGACAACAGGAACAGGGGAAGTGTTGCCAAGGTTGAAGACGCGAAGCTGAGCGGGTCCCTTCTTCGTACCGCCGCTGCCCGTGCTCTTCTGCGCTGTGTCGAGAGATGCAATGCAGCCCTGGACTATGTCGTCGATGAAGGTGAAGTCCCTGGCGACAGTGGCGTGGTCAGGGCCTTCGAATATGGTGATAGGTTTTCCAGCAAGAATGTCACGGGTGAAAAAGAAGTAAGCCATATCCGGGCGACCCCATGGACCATAGACGGTAAAGAACCGAAGGCCGGTGATAGAGAGGCCGTAGATGTGATTGTAGACATGGGCGATCTCCTCGCCAGCCTTCTTGGTAGCTGCGTAGAGGGACGCCGGGCGGTCGGTTCTGTGGGATTCCGAAAATGGGACTTGGGTGTTGAGGCCATAAACGGATGAGGAAGAAGCCCAGACGATAGCCGGCTGGGGGTTGGCAGAGCGGGCAGCCTCAAGAATAGAGACGAGGCCAGCGACGTTGCTGTGGACGTATGAGCCCGGATTTACCATGGCGTACCGCACGCCGGCCTGAGCAGCAAGGTGGAGGACGTGGGTGAAGGCGACAATGTCAAAAAGCTTGCGGAGGAGGGGGCCGTCGTTGATGTCACCCTCGACCAGGAAGACGCCGGAGTGGGAGAGGAGGGCCTGGCGAGCGCGCTTTAGAGAGGGGTCATAGTAGTCATTAAAGTTGTCAAGACCAACGACGCCGTCGCCGCGGCGGTGGAGGGCATTGCTCACATGCGTGCCAACGAACCCAGCAGCACCAGTGACGAGAACGGTAAGCCCAAAGGGATGACGTCTGACGCGCGCGGAGGAGCGCACGCGCTTCTCCCACTCGCGACCACCCCAGGTGGCAGAGGAGGAGGACGACGAGGTACGGAGAAAGCGACGCTCGGTCGCTGATGATGAATGCGTATGACCGGCGGGTGAGGACGAAGAAGAACGAGGGGAGATGAGGAAAAGCGAAAAGAGGACGGCTCCAGCGAACAGGGACCAGAAGAGGAACTTGGGGAGAGGGGAGTGTTGCCAGCGAAGAAGGAGCCGCTGGTGGTGGTGATGGGGCTTCTCTGACTTGAACTTACCCGGTGTCGACGGGACGCCGGCGTCCATGTGCGACATAGTCTTCAGCTTCAGAAATCCCTCGATATCAGATCTAAAATCAAAACGACCCACAAGATCAAAGAACGAGGTCAAGAAGCGTGCGGCTAGGGCAAGAACCCAATCCCGCCTCGAGGCGCTCGAGCTGTTCGACGAAATGTCTGCAAGGGATTTTGAACTTCTGATCTCAAGTGGCAGGGGAATCCCAAATTGTACCTTGCGGCGGGGACTAAGGGGGAAGGAACCCTAATCTCTTCCACGAAGGAATCCACGCCGTTGGGTTTGTGCCCAGACGAGTTCTTGGAGGGGAGCGGAGTTTTTTTCCTTTGAATTTGGGGAAGAGAGAGGAGAGAGAAGAGAGGAGGACTTGTGCGGTGAACCGGAGACCGGATGGGGACGAAGGGTGGAAGGGAAGTCAAATAACAATAATTAGGAAAACTGTTTTTTTTCAAAAAAAATATTTTTTTAAAGAAAATAATTCTAAGATTAGATATATAATTACTTACAAGTCCCTATATTCCTATAATTTATATAATTAACCAAATATTTCATGTTATACAAATATATATTTGAATATTTCATTCTATATTATATTAATATAAAATAAAAGAGTAAGATGTTCAAGTCGAAAATAATAATATAATGAATTCACTATGATACATTCAATTACTTGTTTATATATTATAGAAAGGAGGAATTTTATGAATAAAAAAGAAATAAAATTTTCTTAAATTTGTCAAAAAAATTACAGAAAACTATTTTTTTCGTATTTATATTATAGATATAAAAAAGAGAGAAATATTCTAGTCTCATGCATATATATGGCGGCTCAAAAATAAAATTACAGATTTACCCGTTAAAAATATATAAATTTTTTATTTTATTTTATTTTATTTTTTAAAATATCAAGCGCAGAGCTGGAATCCAATGTAAAGCACACTTGATAAAAAATCATTATTTAGAAGAAAAATTTATGTTGGTTTTAATGGACTTCCTTAAATTTCTCTCCATTGACTCCAACATTTAAAAATACCATATTGGTTATTTATTATTTAGTAGAAAAATTTTTATTTTTATTTTTGTTTTTGTTATTTAGCTCTTTTGATATTATTTCAAACATTACGCATGTGTAATATTTTTGAAATAAAAATCAATTTGTGAAGGCCTAGACTCATTTTATTTTAAGATAATTACCTATATATTATATAATTTAATTTTATTTATGTTTTACCATTTATTCTTAGTTAATTACGCTATGCACACTCAAAATATTATAAAATCTTACATACACATATTTTAACTTATTTTTATTATAATGAGTAATCATAATTTTTCAATAATCTAACTATAGTTAGATTACAAAAAATCTGAGTCGTTCATCATATTATTTTAAGGATATTTAAATATATTTTGAGTGAAAATCCTAAAACCTTAATGTTTAGGTGGCGGCAAAGAAAGGAGATATCCGCGACGTGAATTAATTTTAGGACAAATCAGCGCTTTAGTGTAGTATTGAGGAAGAGAAAAATATGTACCATTAAGAGTAAGAATATAATTTTAATGATTTACTAATGAAATATTTTTTTTCAAATAGATTTTGATTAAGTTTTTAACTCAAATGTATGTATGTAAGATTTTATAATATTTTGAGTGTGCATAGCGTAATGAACTAAGAATGAATGGGTAAAGCATAAATAAAACTAAATTGTGTGACATGTAAGTAATTATCTCTTTTAGTTTTTATCATAATGCTTTGATTATTCAAAAAAATATTACTGCTTAATTATTAAATCACATATAAGATAATAATAATTTTTAATTTATTTTTATAATTTATTATACGGTAATATGTAACATTTTTGGAAATATTAATAAATTAGTTTTTTAAAGACTAGTTATTATGTTTTATAAAAAATGGTAATGCTTTTTGTTATTCCAAGATGAGATGTCTTGGTGTATACTCTTTGTAGATAATATTATCCTTATTGATAAAACTAAAGAGAAAGTCAAAAAGTGAAACTCGAGTTTTAAAAAAATACTTTAAAATCTAAAAAAAATTATCTCAGTTGGGCAAAAATTGAATATATGGAACACATATTAAGTCAAAAAAGAAGCACTTATATTGATAATGTAACAATTGGTCATCAAATTATCAAGAAAAGTGAACGCTTTAGATATCTTAGATCAATCATATAAAATAATGGTGAAATAGATAATAACGTTATTAGTATAATTCAAGCAGGAAAGATAAAATAAATAAATATTTCTGATGTGTTGTGTCATAAAATAATTTTATCCAAATTTAAGGATAAATTTTATAAAACTTAGTAAGACCAGTAATGATATATGATACTGAATACTGGCCTGTAAAGAGAAAATATATAAATAAAATAAGTATTGCAGAAATAAAAATGCTAAAGTAGATATGTGGATATACACAAAAAAATAGAATGATAAATGAGTATATCCACAAAAAATTGATGTTGTACCAATTGAGAATAAATTTAGACAAAATCAGCTTAGATAGTTTGGACATATAAATCATAGGCTGATTAATGCTCCAGTTAGAAAAATTGAATTATTAGATTTTGCTCATATTCAAAGAGGAAGATAAAGACCAAAGGAGAAATAGTAAAAAACTATAAAGAATGATTTTATTCACTTAGATCTACATAAGAATTTATTAATTGATAGAGTACAACGAAAAATAAAAGATTTATATAGCTGACTCCATCTAGTAGGACTAAGTCTTAGTTGTTGTTGTTGTTATTATTATCGGTAATGCTTTGTTATATTTGATATTCAAAATAATGTGATATTTTAGATCCTAATTTAGGTGTGCTTTTTAAATACAAAATTTGCATAAACACCATAATAAATTATTATGATTATCTCAACTCTCAAGATAATTATAAAAAAAAACCTCTTAAGATTGAGATTGATGCATCACCTAAAATGTCTAGATCACAAAATTTTTTTACATTTGGGTGCATGAACATTTGAGCGCCCAATAAATGCAGGCCATGTTGAACAGTAGGCCCCACTTAGTGTTAATGTAGCAAGCTCTAATTGAGCCCTCGAACGCAAAAAATGCTTCTATATTACACAACAAAATTTAACGACAGAATTTGTGAATCAATTAAAAGCAATCTCCGAAATCTTAAACATGTATAAAAAGTATCAAGCAAAAACCTACGACATCGACAACAATTATTAGGCTCGAGTATGCAAATTACTCAACAATTGTAAAAACTAAACCTTATTAAGCTTAAAAACATACTCAAATTAAAAGAAAACATCAGGGCCTCCTGACTTTGATTTGAGATAGAAATATTTCACGTCAATTTACATACTAATTCTTTGCTTTTTAGAAATTTTAAAGGGATAATTACCTACATGCCACACCATTTCGCTTTATTTATGCGTTACCCATCCATTCTTAGTTAATTACGCTATGCACACTCAAAACATTATAAAATCTTACATACACACACTTTCACTTGTTTTCATTATAATGAGCAATTATAATTTTTCAATAATCTAACTATAATTAGGTTACAAAAAATCTGAACCGTTCATCATATTATTTTAAGGATATTTAAATATATTTTGAGTGAAAATCTTAAAACTTTGATGTTTAGGTTGTGGTAAGGGAAAGAAACATCCGCGACGTGAATTGATTTTAGGACAGATCAACGCTTTAGTGTGACATCGAGGAAGAAAAAAATATGTACTATTAAGGGTAAAAATATAATTTTAATGATTTACTAACAAAATATTTTTTTCAAATAGATTTTGACTAAATTTTAACTTAAGTGTGTGTATGTAAGATTTTATAATATTTTGAGTGCGCATAGCATAATTAACTAAGAATAGATGAGTAATGTATAAATAAAGTAAAATAGTGTGGTATGCAGGTAATTATCTCAATTTTAAAATAACTACAAATAATAATTTTATCATTACAAGCTATTCCATTTGGATGTTGTAAAAAATAATTTTTATGTTTGTTGTCTAAGAGGATAAAATTAACCGAGTTAAATTTATAAAGTTGGGATTGAGCGTTTAATATTGAAATAATAATTTTTTTAGATTCATTAATGAAATAATATTTTAAAGTACTATTTGATGTAAGATATAAATTATTTATTAAAGACTTTTTTTAGCCCAAAATTATTTTGGTCCTACTCAAAACTACATTGGTACTAACTTAACTAGTTTGATCTCGAGTAGGACTAAAATAGTCCCTTAGCTCAACAGGCATTTAAAAAATAATTTATATTTTACATAAAATAGTTTTGGGCCTTAGGATTATTTAGTCCGACCTAATACTAAAATAGTACTAAATTAAATAATAATAAATAAATAAATAAATAAATAAATTTTTATTATATCTTAAATAAATTTTAATATAAAATTTTATTTCATATTTTTAATGTGAAATAAAGCTGATAATTTTATTGAAAATAATTAAATATATAAAATAAAATAAAATTTTTTATATTAGAATTTATATAAGATATAATACAAAATTATTTATTTATGATTGTTTTTTTAATCGAATATCATTTGTCTTGGATAGGATCAAAATAGTCCTAGGGTCAAACAACTTTAAGTTCTTGTTTGGTTAAGTTCAGGCCATAGCTAAAATGGTCTCCAATTATTTTATTAAAAAAATAATAAAAAAAATTAAATATAATATATTAAAAATTATGTAGAATGTAATATAAAGTAAATATTTTATATTGAAGTTTACGTGCTGATGATAAAAAATAAAAATTTTAATATATTATATTTAATTTTTAATTATGGTCAAAATAATTTCTAACTAAATAAGTGCTTTTAGGGGGTGAGAGGATCAAAATCAGGACTAAAATGATAATAGTTTAAAAAATAATAATAATAATAATAATAAATAAATTTTTTTAATCACTCAGCACAAATTCTAATATAAAAAAATATTATTTCACTTTACATACTTAATAATTTTCAATAAAAATATTAACTTTATCTCACATCCTAGATTAAAATTTTTAAATCGAGTATTTTAATCTAAAATATAAAATAAAATTAATATTTTTATTAAAAATTATTAAATATATGAAATAAAATACTATAATTTTGATTCTGATTTTTGTTCTCCCGTCAAAAAGATTTAAAATAGTTTTATAACTTTGTGAAAAAAAGAAAACTTTATTCCCTTGCCATATTTCATTATCATAATTATTTTACTTAGTAAACGCCGCCCTCTATCCTTTTCCATATTAGAAGAAGTCAGATTTTAAGTCTCTTTCGCCGCACCATCTAATTATAAGTAAATTATTTTACTTAGTAAACGGCAATTATGTGATCGAATTTATTTAATTTAAAATTAATTCAATTTTTATAACTTAATTAAAATAAATTTGTTAGAAATAAAATTAATTTAAGTCATAATCAATTAAATACGCATATGATCATACATTTTAAAAATAATTATTAATAATTTATATTAAAAAAATAAATTTTAATATTATATTATATATATATATATGTTAACATGTGGTTCCTGCGCTGCATCCGGCCGTACACGTGGCCTTGCTGGCCTCCAGCTCTTTTATTTATTTGCTGACTCACCTCTGTCCTCACAAGTTTCTGACCAGGGCCAACCTCGGACGCGAAGGTGCAGCCAAACCTCGTCCACGACGAGCCAGGACCATCCATGTAACATCGTCCCCGATGTTACAAAACGGTGCTTGTCGCTATCAAGCTTGATACGACCGCGCTGTTCCCCGTACAAAGACACTTTTTTCAGACCCACAAATCAAGGATCCGCATGCTCCAGTTGTCACGAATCCCTAGAAGAAGTACCAATATTAAAAGACAGCACCCTCCTTTCGCGGCTTCTGGCCCCTGCGGCGGCCGACAAGCAGCACGAACCCAGAGCTTGTCCACCTCCTTTCCTCCGGAAAACTCGGATAAAGTTATGCACTCTATTGCCTACAAATACCTGGGAACAGTCTCTAGGCAAAGGATCGAAGAAAAAAGACTACAGAAGAGATTAGTTCAAGGGGATCAAGAGGGGCAACCGAAGGCGAGTAGCTATTCGGATTCTCCCATTCACACTGTATTAGAGCCCCAACTGAGGAGCTCTTTTCGCTTTCTCTCTTGACTGAATATTGTATTAAGCCTCTACGACCACCCTCTGATTCTAGTGAAATTCCCTCGCTGATCGCTCGGTGGACATAAGGGGCCTCTTCCCTGAACCACCTTAAACCTCTGTGTGCTTTTCTGGGTGCCCCAATTTCTCTCTCTCTTTCTCTCTTAAGCTTCTATTGACGAGCTTACCCCTCTGCGCGCGGCCGTCTCCTGCGACTTTCTTTTTTTTTTGGTGTTCTTTGGGATTCCCTACATCCTACGTCAACAATATATAATAATAATAAATATTTAAATAAAATTATGACTAATAATTAGGTACGATTCAAAAGTAAAAATCATATAGAATATGAAATAAAATTAATAATATGTGGCACAAATTCATTTAATATTATAATAAATGAACTATTTATGCTACAATAAGGTTGCAGATGAGATATGCTCAATGCTATTACCTCTTTGATAAGATATTTGCCTTCACGATGATTTTGTTTGATAAGTTGTACGTTACAAGGCTGGCCTCCATGACTTTCGCCTTTCCCTTTTGTCACTCCGGGAATGGTAGGTGCAGGAGCAGTCTCAAAAATCCTCATTGCCTTGTAGAAAGGTTTCAGATCTTCTTCTGTCACAAGACGAGAAGGCACAGCTAGTGGTTGCAAGTCGTTCAATTTATTTTCTCGAAACACATTAAGCCATGCATGCTGCCTGAAAGAATAAAACATAAGCTACAGTCATGAAAAACCTGAATTCTCAAGCATGCAAAATGTCCAGGAGAACGAGAAGCAAATTTATGCGAATTATTAGCAAACTTAAAATAGAAGTTATAGTTCACACCTTCTAGATCTCTTTTCTTATCAATAGATTCAAAGATATCAATCTCAGATTCACTGCAAGGATGAAGACAAGAAATTAGAAAGAATCATAATCAGTAAACGCTGAAGCTCAGGTGCTACTTCTTCCTTCTTGCACTCCCTAAGGAGAGACTCCAAAATATTCTCTTCTATCTTCAGCACTGCAACAGAGAGTTCATGGCCGGTCAATAAATACGTGAATATGAGGAAGAAGAATGCTCATCACAAACTAACGAAACCTTGTGTGATTGGTTTGATGATATTTTTAAAAATGACGGGTTCATTAAAACACAAAACGTACTTAAAACTAATGACGAAATGCTTGAAGATCAAACCTAAATTTTATGTCCAAACTTCTTTAATATTACCGCTCTTCATTAACTAGATGACGAAGAAGGGAGATTATGCATGAAACATAGTTTCTAGGATTATTATTTTTATTTCCCTTTTTATATAAATTCAAATTTTATAAATTAACTTTAATTTATATTTATTATACATTTAATAAAAATAATAATTTTATTTCATATCTTCTATATAACTTCTCTTCTCCACTCCAATAAAAATGAGAGGTAGAAATCTTATACAATGAAAATCAATAACTCTCAACTCAATTTTAATTTCAGTTTCATTCAAAAACATAAAAGGGTTTATTTATTTAGCAGATTAAAATAAATCTAATTTAATTTTAAACAGGCATATCGCATTACATAGTTAATTTATTTCATATTTTACACATATATTAAAATAATAACTAATTATATCATATCCCTCACATATCTTAATATAATAATTAATTTTATTTTATATTATTTATAATTTTTAATAAAAAATATCTTTATTCAAGTTTAATTTTAACCTAAATAAAAATTAAATTCTGCAAATAAACAGGCCTAAAGTGTTAATTTTAGTAGTTTAAATAGATTTTAAATTTTGAGCATAATGAATATCATGAAGTTTTATTTATGACCTAAAAAAGTATGTTTTAAGAAATTGTTCTAAAAATTTGAAAATTTCAAATAAAATAAAATCGGCAAATTTTAAATTGAGAACAATGCGAAACTAATAACATCAATTAATTGGACGAAGCTAAAATCCACGCTTTCTAGTTTTCTTTCTCTGACCTATTAAAATAAGAGAATTTGTGTACACAATGTAAATATACGTATTTATTGATATATCATTTTCCAAATTTGTGTTTAAATATACCATTAAAAATGTTAAAATATTTTTTATATAACAATTTTTAAACCTAATATTTATAAATTATATTCAGATCTTATAAGATTCGTGATCAATTTCAACTCGATTGAAATACTAACTTCATTTTAATCAAATTTGAATTCAATATTTTTTTAGCCCAATGTAAATTTTATAAGAACCTATTGTTTGTAAGCTTAAACTTAATAAGATTAAAATTAAACTTGAATAGAGATATTTTTTTATTAAAAATTGTGAATGATATAAAATAAAATCAATTATTATATTAGAATATATGAAAAATATATTATAAATTTAGTTATTATGTTTGAATATGTGAGAGAAGTGATATAAATTAGTTATTATTTTAATAATATATACAGGATATTTAATTTTTAATATTAAATTTAATGTGTAATGTAATATGCCTGATTAAAATTAAATTAGATTATTTTTTAACGACTAAACAAACAGAACTTTAACAGTAAAAATTAATTATTTTATATCTAATACAAATACAACTATTAAAATTAATATTATTTCACATTTCATATAATTTTTAATATAAAATAATTTTTTATTAAATTTAATTTAATTTATTTTTTTTTTAAAAAAACTCAAACCAGGAGACTTTAGGAATATAAAACATTCATTTTTTTAAATCAACTAAAAAATTAATTTAAATATTCAATTAGACTAAATTCAATACAAACATAAAGTTTTAAAGAGAGCCTAAATCATTAGAAGTCCCCTTGTTCTCAAACTCAGAGTTAATCCAGTTATTTATCAAAAAAAAAAATTTAAATAAAGAGATATTTGGTTCAATATTATTTTAATATTATATTATTAAAAAAAACTATTTAATTTAATAATATGTGTAATTAATTTTATAAAATATTATAAAATTATATTTCAAAAGATGATATTTAAATGTCAGGGCATCTATATAATATAACATAACATCAAAATAACAAACATTGAACCAATCGCTCTCTAAGTCGCAAATATTTTTTACAAGCATTTGCAACCGATTTGCATCAAGAAATGATCTCAAATCGGTCATTTACTGTGAGGATGTTATTACAGGTTAGTCACACTTCAACCGCAACAAAAACCAAATCAGTCGCAAACCGCATTGGCCGTTAGTCGGTCACAATTCGGTCAACAACTGAAATTATCAATCACAAGTCGATCACTAATTGCAACAGTACACATAAACAACTGCTTTATACATGTCGTAGCATTAAAATTACAATAAACTCACGATGAAATATAAAATTTTTCGTAGTTAAAACAAATTCTATTTTAAATGCCTCTAGATACCTTTAATCAGATAAGGCATCACAATCACAATCACAATCACAACCAACCACATAATCACAACAGCATATATAAACATCACATAAATAAAATACAATTTTATCCACCAAAAATCACATTCCAAAAACAGAAACTAATTTTATCCACCAAAGTTCACAGACACCATGCAACATAAATATAATCAGTATTCAATATAATGCACAATGACCAAAAGAAAAAGAAAAAAAAAAAAAAAAAAAAAAAAAAAAAAAACTACTCATCACCAGGTGGAGGGAGGGTCTTCTTTAATGGCAGGTGAGATCGGCTAGCCCCCACATCTGCTGTAGCTACTCCTGCAGGTCCTTTTATCAACAGCTGCTGCTGGAACAGAAGCTATAGGGACTGCCGCACAAGCTCTATCGCCTCCTCCATGTAGAATGGCAATTTTTACCAAAATTTGTTTAACCTGCCTCGAAGTAACCAAAATATCTCTATCCAAATTTAATTTTAACCTTATAAATAAACAGACCTCTAAGTAATAGATTTGGGGTAAGGTGGGGCAAGTCAGGGCTGATCAAGCGGATATGTGACAGGTATGTGTAATGGTTAAAAGGAAAGCCAAGTGAGTATGAGTTTTGTTTAATCCGACTCAAACCCGTCTCATTGCCATCCCTATCTCCATGAGCTTTGGCGGCCACTATAGCTGTGAACCCCCACAAGCCACCTCATTTGACCCAACTATAGATAAGGATGTAAAAATATCATTAATATGAGTGTATGAGTGAAAGGCACACATAGTGCTCTTCCTCGACTACCAAGTGTGCACCATGCTAACACGTCAAAATCTCTGGTGAAATCTCTCAAGCACTAGGTCCTTTTGGCCTTGTACCTTTCCTACATTAATAAACAAAAATTATATATGTATGTGCAACTACAACCACATAACATGCGATCCAATTAATGAAAACATACAAAATAAAATAAACTATTTAAAATTAAATTTCTTATCATCCTCCGAATGGGATTGATCCTTTTTGTGGGACAGATCACAAAACTCTCAAACTAAGTGGAACTATTGGTTTAGACTTTGTGGACTTCCCCTAATCCTTCTTTATCTATTTTCTAATCATGTACTACAAGAAAAAATGTAATTAGTGATAAGCCAAAGTTGTCACTAATAGTCATAAAATATTCATTATTAACAAAACAGCGACTAATTTATTGTCATAGATTCATATAGTGATAAATTGCTACGTTATATTTAAATTGAAATAATTAGTGACAATCTTAGTGATGAGCTCCATTTTAGTGACAATACGTATCTATTACATGATTACTAATTTCATCATTAAATCACGGTCATTATTGAAACTTCATTTTTAATTTTAGCCCCCTCTTATTTAGTGAAGAGTAGTTGTTATTACTCATTAGTTTATTGGGTAAATTTTGTTACTTAGTGGTGATTTTTGTTCATCAATGAAACTGTTTTACCTTAAAACTGAACAGAGAAAACAAGGAATTGGACGAAACACCCTCTTCGACAAAGAAATTGCTCGTTGAAAAAATAGTCTTCTTGACCAAGGAACTATTCGAAGAAATAGTCTCCTTGATGAAGAAACCCGCTAGAAAGAGCTACAAGTGGAAATCAAAAAATGTGAATCGACTAAATTAATATCTGGTGGGGACCCGATCACATCAGACTGTCGATTTATTTCAGGTAGGGTCTACACTTGACGCCTAAGACCACACCACATGGCCTTGATTTGGATGGACGGTTAACTATCGACAAATTTGGCAGTAGGAGAGATTAGTGACTAGTTAGTAGGGATGCTTATTGGACCGGTTCGATCCGGAACCGGACCGAAACCGGTCCAGTAAGAACCGGCTGAACCGGACCGGTTCTAACCGGTTCCGGGCCGCAGAACCGGTCCGGACTAGTTCTATGTAAGCAGAACCGGTTAACCGGTT
>JAEMOT010001875.1:0-29065 GCA_019297695.1 Apostasia ramifera | reverse complement strand
GCGCCCGCTCGCGCCCGCCTCAACTTGCCCGCGCACCCTCCCCCGCCTGCACCAGAGCGCGCCTGCGCCCCAGCTGCCCGAGCCCTAAATATTTGGAAAACTTACATCGTGGTCCCTAAACTCTCTTACTCAGGTACGAATTTCAACAAATCCTTTGACCTGGTTAAGTCAAATAATCTTGAATTTTTTGCTTGCTTATGATTTGCTCGAATTTGTTCCACATGTGCGACCTTTCATTATTGAGTGAATTTAAATTACTGTTGGTTAAATATTGTGAGATTCTTAATCCTATTCCCCGTTTCTGATTTGTTGAAAACTGGATTGCGCCCTAATCTGAATTGGTAATTTTTCAATTACCTTCGATCTAATTTATTTAAAATTTTGAAAGGAATGAGTTTTGCGGGCTTAATTAATTTCTCAGTCATTACAAAATTATTCTCTGATATTTAGCATTAGTTTGTGAATAATTTGCTTTGTAAGATTGCAGATCTCTAAAATGCATCATCATTCATCCGTCCCGCATCAAATTTGGTATCAGAGCTTTAAGTCAGGTTAGGGCATATTCGCATTTGCATGAATTAGATCATATTTATTTTTAATGCATGCGCACCAGTTCTGGTTCCGAATATTTTATTTTTGACCCTAAACCAACTAGTAGTATGGATCCCGAACTTCAAAGAGAATTAACTGAGATTATCACTAGATTGGATCGTATGAACGGTAGGATAGACCGACTTGAGGGCCAAAATAATCAAGAAAGTGAAATCAAACAACTTAGGCAAAATTATGGACCTAGAAGAAGAGAGCACAACCCTATAAGTTATCAAATACGAGAGTCACGTGAGCCAGAAGAAAATAATTGGCATGACGTGAAAGTAGAGGCCCCTACCTTTGACGGTCGTTTGGACCCAAAGGCTTGCTTAGATTGGGAAGCGGACATTGACTATTATTATGAATGGTACATGTCGGAAAATCGAAAGGTTGGATTCGCGAAAATGAAGCTCACTATGCAAGCCAAGCTCTACATAAATAATGTTGAGCGAATCTTGCAACACGGTTGACAAGAACCTATTGGATCGCGGGATGAGCTCAAAGCAAAACTTAGAGAGAAATATGTTCCTGTCTCATATCAGCATCACCTATTAGATCAATGGCAGAGGCTGACTCAGGGTAATAAGACTGTCGCTAAATACATCACGAAGTTCGATGAATTCCTTATGCGATGTGGTATTCATGAAGATCCAGAAGTCACATTTTCTAGATTTCGATCTGCACTTCGAGACGACTTACAATGCGAAATTATTGTAAGACAAATCCCAACCCTTGAGCAAGCTTATCAAGTTACTCAAGATCTAGAGATGTATCAAAGGTCGATCATACTACGTAAAGTTGATCTGCGCCCGATGGTAGCTTCTACAAGGACTACGCCCTCGGGGACCAAGCCAGCTGATGGCTCACCAACCACTAGCCGACCTCTTGCCACTGATAAAGGCAAGACTATTATCGAGGAAATTTCTCGTAGTGGTGGTAATCGATCTATACACTGTTTCAGGTGTCAGAAAATCGGTCACATGATATCTGAATGTCCAACAAGGACAATGATCATAGAGCAGGATGATGAATCTTCAGCCTATGAGGATGATCCACCCACCTATGTGGCTGATGAGACACTTGTTGACGAATTTGAGAATCCCGAGTATGAAACTCTAGGATATGTTGGATTTACTTATGAGTCTGAATCTCATAGTGATCCAAGAATTGAGGTTGTTAGATGTGCTCTAACCCAGCCTAAAGAGAGTGGTGATTGGCGCAGAACTTCTATCTTTAACACTTACATAAAAGTCAATGAAAAGTGTGTAAAATTATCATTGACAGTGGAAGCTGTGTGAATGTAATCGCCACCACGACTGTGTTCGGGGTTGGTTTAATTCTCGAGAGTCATCCTAATTCATATAAGGTTTCCTGGATTAATGCCTCTTCCTTGGAGGTTACACAACGATGTTTAGTCCCAATTCAATTCAATTCCTATCAGGACAAGGTTTGGTATGACGTCCTACCAATGGAAGTTGGTAGTGTCATCTTGGGTAGGCTTTAGTTGTATGATTTGGATGTCACTCATCGAGGACGATCCAATTCCTGTGTGTTCACCTATAAAGGTGACAAGATCGTAATTGGTCCTTCACCTCCTAAGGCCATCAACAAGAGAGAAATTTCAAGTAAGAAAGTGGTCGCAAAGAAGAAAGACCTTCACTTGATTATCGCTCGAGAGTTCGAGAAGGAAATAGATGAAAATTCTTTAATTTGGGTTGTTGCTGCTAAGGAAGTAAAGGAGAGTAATCCGGTTGTACCCTTACCTGAAGCAATTCTTATCCTTAAGGAAATTGCTGACGTGTTCCTGGAAGATTTTCTTGATTGTTTACCTCCGATGCGCGATATTCAGCACGATTCCATCTATGTCGTGGTTGATCGATTTTCTAAGATGGCATACTTTCTCCCATATTCTAAAACATCAGATGCTTCTAAGATCGCTCGCTTATTTTTCGATGAGGTAGTTAGACTGCATGAGTTGCCAAAGTCAATGGTGTCATCTATGAGCGTCAAAGTTGTGGGATTTGACAAACTCATTGAATCCTATGAAGATTGTCCTGACTTTGGAGTCATCTATGCCGCCGTGAAGGAAAGACAATCTAGAGAGCTCACTGACTTCTTAATTCAGGATGGCTACCATTTTCGTGGTCGCAGACTTTGCCTCCCACAAACATCCGTTAGAGACTTCCTTGCTTGGGAGTTACACGCAGCTGGATTGGCCGGTCACTTTGGCCGAAATAAGACGATTGAGGCCGTAAAGACCCAATTTTATTGGCCAAGCCTCAAGAGAGATGTCGCGCGTATAGTCAGTCAGTGTCGAACTTGTGCTATGACAAAACAACAAAAATAGAACACTAGACTTTATACGCCTCTACCTGTACCTGATCGTCCTTGGCAAGATCTTAGTATAGATTTTGTTTTAGGATTACCTAAGACTGCTAAGAAGCAAGATTCCATCTGTATCGTGGTTGATCGATTTTCTAAGATAACACATTTTCTCCCTTATTCTAAAATATCAGATGTCTCTAGGATCGCTCGCTTATTTTTCGATGAGATAGTTAGACTGCATGGGTTGCCAAAGTCAATGGTGTCTGATTGAGACACTAAATTTATCAGTTATCTCTGAAAAACTCTGTGGCATCTCCTCGGTACGAAACTTAAAATTTTCACGGTCTTTCATCCTCAAACAGATGGACAAACAAAAGTAGTTAATAGAAGTTTAGGGAACCTACTTCGTTGTTTAGTGAGAGAAAATGAAAGAAATTTAGACCTTGTCTTACCTCATGCTGAGTTTGCATACAATAATTCTGTCAATAAGTCTGTAGGTATGAGTTCATTTAAAATTATGCATGACTATAAACCTAAAATTCCTGCAGATCTCATTCAATTACCTATGCATACTAAGATGTCTGAGTCTGTTGAGTTATTTGCACAGTATGTTAGGGAATTGCATAAAGAGATCAGCAAAAAAATAAGTGCCAGTGACACTTATAAGAAATTAGCAGATTGTCACAAAAGAATGCAGGAATTTTCAGAAGGAGATTATGTGATGATTTCGGTTCGACCCTAGCGGTTCCCATCTGATACTGTTAAGAAGTTACGAGCTCGCAGAGCTAGTCCTTTTAGAATTTTAAAAAAAATTCAGTCGAACGCGTATATTGTTGATTTACCACAAGAGTATGGTTTTAGTTCAACCTTCAATATCTCAGACTTGGTGGCGTACAAGGAGCCAATAGTAATACCCAGTGATCCGTTTGAGCCTTCACTACCTATTGAGAGTGAACCCATACCCGAGTGTCTACGAGCCAAATCCACTTATAAACAGGAGCAAATAGAGTAAATCCTTGATGAGCAGATAATTTTTACAAGAAATCTAGGATACCAGTGTTATTTGGTTCGTTGGAAGGATTTACCTCCATTTGAGGATTCATGGATTATTAGAGATGAGCTTCAAAGACTCGATCTAGATTTACTAGAGAGATATCATAGCAGAGAGGACCCCAACTCGACAGAGTCAAGTCTTTCCGGGTGGGAACACCACGATCGACCGTCGATTCATTCCTGACAGAGTTTACCGTCGACGGCCGAAATCAAGCCACGCTGCTTCGATCTGGATCGATTGACTATTAGGACAATTTGAAGAGACGAATGCTGCGGATCGCTGACTTGATGGATTGAAAATCTCTCATTCATTCTAATTGATTGGAGATTCTATTTTGGGATGATTTTATTTCTCGCATTTATTTTGTATTAGTTGTTTCTATTTCTGTGATTGTTATTTTAGACATGTTATCTGGTATTTTCCTCGTTTGTGTGAGGAATTTATTACATTATGTATTTTTTCTTTATTGAATCAGTTTATATGGAGGTCTATATAAATGTCTCTCTGTTACTCTTATTTTTTTTTAAAGAATTTGACTTGTGTTTCTCTTGAGATTATTTGATTCTGGAATGAATCGATATCCTGGATAGGGAAGGGCTTGGGCCTTGGGTGAGAATCCCTAAACTCCACCCCCTGCAGCTCCTCTCCAGGTTCGATTCCATTCATCTTACATCCCTTAGCATTCATCTCACCTCATCCTCGTCCACCCCGCCTGCTCGTTTGCGTTCTTGGATTTAGCTCGTTGATTTCGGTTTGACGTGATCGCCTCGTCAAGTTTCCACGTCAACAACAACGCGCCCGCGCGGACTAAGTCGACGTAAGTACACAGCTCCGCTCGACGCCGCCGAGTGCGCCCAGTCTGCTGCCCCACGCGCCGTNCACTCGCGCCCGCTCGCCCACCTGCGCCCGCACCCGAGCGCGCCTGCGCCCCAGCTGTCCGTGCCCTAATTTTTTGAGAAATTACATCGTGGTCTCTGGACTCTCTGACTCAAGTACGAATTTCAACAAGGCCTTTAATCTGGTAAAGTCGAATAATCTGGATTTTTCTGCTCGCTTGTGATTTGCTCGAACTTGTTCCACCTGTGCGATCTTTTATTATTGAGTGAATTTAAATTACAGTTGATTAAATATTATGAGACCCTTAATCCTGTTCCCTGTTTCTGATTTGTTGAAAACCGGATTGTGCCCTAATCTGAATTGGTAATTTTTCAATTACCTTTGATCTAATTTATTTAAAATTTTGAAAGAAATGAGTTTTTGCGGGCTTAATTAATTTCTCAGTCATTACAAAATTATTCTCTGATATTTAGTATTAGTTTGTGAATAATTTGCTTTGCAAGATTGCTAATCTCTAAACTGCATCATCATTCATCCGTCCCGCATCAAGCATACTATGAGTGAGCAGAAAAATCCATGTTTGTTAAAAAGAAGCTCACTTTGCAAAAACGTTTCATTAGCAATGTTGATTTTACATCAACATCGTGGCACTAACCAATCGAGTACTGAAATGAGTTCAAAGTGATCATGAGAAAAAAGTATAACACTATCACCTATTGTGATCGACTCTTGATCAATAATAATGCTTGACTCAACTCTCAAGGACCACACATTGTGACTGACTTCATCGCAAAATTTGATGAATTTATGATGTGACGTGGAAAGACTTGAGTCTCTCAATGACCCTATCTAGATTCCGAGCTGGACTAAAGGAAGAGATACAACGTGAGTTATACTTACGTTGAGTTACCAAGCTCGAGAAAGCCTATCAGATGGCCTAAGACTATGAGTGATTTTAGAGACTTGTCGCCATCCGACATACGGATGCTCGGGATGGTTAGACCAACGCTAGGCTAGCCTCTACGGGTCCTAAGGCCCCTACAACCTCAACTCCTACTAATCGCTTGCCTTTCTCCAAAAAGGAAAAGGACAAGGCTGTAGTTGGTGAGTCCTCACGTGGTAACATAGGACGTTTCTTGCGTTGTTTCTAGTGTCAAGACTATAGCCACATTGCTGTTGAGTGCGTCTCTAAGGCCTTGATAATAGAGCAAGCTCCTGAGGATACCCCTCCCCTTACTGAGGAAGTAGAGTTGACTTATAAGGATGATCCATCTTATGCAGAGGAATTTGAGGAGTATGAGAAACAGATCCTCAGAACTAATTTTGTTCACCTTTGAGTGGTTAGGTGTGCTCTAGCACAACCTAAGGAGAGGGAGGATACGTGAAGGACCACGATCTTTTATACAACAACAATAATAACAATTAAGTTTTTATTCCACTAAATCGGGTCAACTATATAAATTTTTTATTTCTATTGCACTCCATCAAATAACAAATCTTCATTTATTTTCAAATATGTGAAATCCTTTCTTATAGAGCTTGAAGACAACACTATTCCAGAGAAAATCATGAGTTATGGCTCCGTCAAAAATTGAATTCTTCAACATATATCTTACACTCTTACCAAATCTCTCTTCGAAGGTATCATATCTTCGTCTCCAATGAAATATCAAGTTAAACTTCCCTCTCATCGAAAAAGCTCTTTTGATGAAATTATCCCTTTGATGAAGCTATCCTTTTCTCGAAAATCCCCCTTCGATGAAATTATTCTTTTTTTGATGACTCTCTTTCCAAAAAATTAGGTCCCACAACAAAGTCCATACTTGTTATAAAAAGATCCCTTCACTTCTATAGTGTCAAGGTGACCACTTCTAAATATGTTGTTTTGGCACCCTCCAAAAAATGTTCCCTAGGTAGTCAAAGAATCATTTTTGGGCCCTAATTCATATTCTCTAAAGAGTGAAATCAATTCTCAAGAAAGCTCAACTCTTCTGTTGAGTATAATACCCCCCTTTAGTCATCAATTATGAATTCAATCCCCTAATGGAGCAACCCCAAAGTCCGCACATCAAAACGAAGAATCTCCTCAGCGGGTCCCCTTACTCTAAAGTTCAAATCCCGAGAAGTCAAAGTCAAAGTCAAATCCAAATGCCTAAATTTTCCAAAGCCAAAGTTTAAATCCAAAAATCTCCAAATCAAATCTCTGATATCAATCTTCCATGCCTTTGTTATATCATCTCAAATCAGATCTTTAATAATGACCTCCCATGTCCTTGGAACACTATCTTAAATCAAATCTCCCATAGCAGGCTTCCATGCTTTTAATATGCTATTCTAAAATTAAAGCTCTAATAGTAGATTCTCATGCCCTCGATAATATTATCATAAATCAAAATCCCTAGCAACAAACTTCCATTTGCTTGCTATGCTGTCGAAATTGAATAATGATAGACTTTCATGTCTCTACTACACTATTATAAACCTTTTTAACAATAGACTTTCATGCCCTTGCTACCCTGCCATGCATTTTTTTCATGGAGTTTTAACTCCTAAAATGTTGACTTCGCCCCACAGCTGGGAAAAAGTCAGTAAAGAAAGTTTGAGTTGACACAATCAGTTGAAAACAACACACCTAGGATCTATACTCTGTGATCCCCCAGATTCATTGGAGTGTCCTCAAAGGAAGGAACTCATAACTCCTAACGAATCACTCTGTAACTGCCCAATCGGCTAGCTTAAATGAATCAAGTTCGTGATTGAGTCTTGGAAGATAGAACTAGGAGATCTTGATTTTACCTTTTTGCTAAGTCAGCATTCTTATTTATCCATTTTATTTTCTTCCTAGTGCCATTCTCTTGTCCACCTGATTCCTTTTTAATGGCTAGCTGTAAATGGAAGCGTATGAATATATCTTCTCCAAGTTCCAGATAACAATAACTTGTTTTTTTCTATGGAATTCTACTGCTGCTGTGAATTTTCCTCTTCAAGCTCTCTAAGTTTTTTTCATTCTTCTCCAAAAGACAACATTTACAAATTTTTCGAGAATCAAAAAGAAAAGGAGATTTTGGTGCTATCAAAGTGATAAGGAGCTTGCCTTCACTGTTTTTCTCTTCGGCATCTATATATTTTTTTCTAGCAGTGCTTTTAATCTCTGGTTTTTCTTGTGACTTAAGTTTTTCAGTTTTCCCTTAGACTACTGACACTCTTGGTTGTGTGTTGGTTTTGCTTAATCTCTAAAAAAGCACAAGCTCTTTACATCCCACAAGTACTCTCTTGAATTGATGATGGAAATTCATTGGACATGCAAATGATGGCTACCCACATGACAATTGTACAATAAAGTAGTTTGATAATTGCTTGTTGGTACTACGAACTCACCCGCGTCCAAGGTCCAACGCAGCACATGCATATCAGATGCGTTTCCTTCTAAATCAATTTCACAAATTGAAAAAGACATCAAGTCCAAAGACTGCCATCACATTGTGAGAAATAGACCCTTTTCGATAGACAAGATGTTCAAAAAGTGGTATGATTGCATGTTTACTTTCAATATTCCCAAATAATCTTAGAAAATGCAAATATGAATGATGATCACACAAGTTGACTTTATGAATAGATTGATGCGCAATGCAATATATACACTTTAACTTGAAGTACGTCAAAACCATAGATCGTCTCATATCTTTCAACTACATAGAGTAGATTCAGTTGGCACTATAAGAAACTTGGGCACTAAAGCTGCGATACCTTGGAGGGTTGAATTGAAATATCTGCTTGTAGTTCCTACAGAATGCTGAAAATTCTTAGCACATTCCCAATCACCATATGCAAAAGTTGCAATAAGTAAGAAGATTGCCAGTTCTAACCAATAGACTACACAATGCAATGAAAGCAACAGAGTACATCTTCATCAAAGTGAACGGAACCTTTAGGATGACAGTGATGCAAACTGTACTTGATGTTTTGCAAGCCTGTGAAAAGGCAGTTGTACATGCATTGTGGTGCACAGATAATTGGTTCATCAAGCAAAAATTGCTCGAGCCATTGCTCTTCTTCATCAAAAGCCATCACCTCAAACAATTCATCCTCATTTTGTAGGAACAAGAAATGTGGTTTCATGGTGTCGAAACAGATAAAAACCACTGCACATGCAATTAAGACTGCTTCAAAATATATAAATGGTGGAATCATATTATAAATGAAGGCCAACAAACAGTGAAAAAAACAGAAAAATGCTCAGGCGCCTCATTGCATTCTAATAAAAAACTAATTATCACTTCTCAGCCCAACATTACTTCACCATATTTGAAATGGAGATTGGTAAAATAAGAAAAGTAAACAAAAATAAAGAAAAAGTGATTTAACTATTCACGGCTCGTAAAATAAAAATATGATTCACTTTGTTGAGGAATGTTCATCATCTACCAAATTTAGTGGAACAACAATCAAAATAATTTGATGGGACCAGAGATCAGAATAACATTATGAATTAGCCTCAAAATGAGATCTGACCAACATCAATCTACTCCATTCATATTTTAATATAGATACTCAGAGAAGTATATGAAAACAGCAAAAGCATTACCCTACAAATGTGTCAGATGTATCATACTACAAAATGTAGAGCAAGTGTCCAAAAGTAGACATAAAAAGCCAATGGGAATTTCTTCAATGCTATGGACATTAAAAAAATAATCAGTTTGATAGTGGAATGTTCATCATCAGTGAAATTTTATGTAGTAGTCAAAATAAATCAATGGGTACAGAGATTAGAATAATATAATTTTTTCTTCATTTCAAATTCTTCCATATAAAAAGAAAGATAAAGGCCAAGAAAAATATAGCAAAAAATTTAATGAATGATCTTACATATTTGAAGCAAAATGAAAATTTGTTATTTGATAGAGTGCAATGGAAATAAAGGATTCATGTAGCAGATCCTATTTAGTGAGATAAAAGCTTGGTTTGTTGTTATTGTTCAAATTCTTTTACATACTTAACAAAGCATATGCAAACAACAAAAGTTGCACGACACAAACATAATTCCAGCCAAGAATCATAAACAGTCACACATGGATCATACAACAAAAACCAACAGTAAGCAAAAGCAGAAATAAAGGTTAGATTATGACTGACATCATTTTATCGAGCAATAAGCAAAAGTCAAAAATAATCAATCGATGAAAATATAATTCATGAATTTTCAGACAATCTACTGACATCATTTTACTCCATTTCATTATCCATCACAATAACAAATCCGCAATAGAAACTACGTGTTCTAACACTAAGCAAAAACCAAAAGTAGAGTTCAAAAAGGTCATACATGGAAATAGCTTTTAGATAATAGAACACATGGAAATATAGATATTCTGCAATTGTCATAGATCAAGGCCTAGTTAGAAGGAGATTTCACCAAATATTGACAATCTAGCAAATCACGTTGTTCACTCGAGAAATGGAAAATCGACAAGCGTATATTATATTTGTAGAATTCCCTCTCTTGAGACAAGTTGATTTCACCCTAGAGGTGATTACTCTAGGACTTCAGAACTTCTGGGGATCAACGATTTCCTACAAAGGCAAGCCTCTATAATTAATTACTCATCCTCCATTGGAGTGATAGAACTTTTGATTAATGGGGAACGTTCACTCGTCATATTAATGACCTAGATCTAAGGAGCCAAGATGACCATGTTCATAATGGTTGCCTTTAAGGCCAAACCAGTTGATGTAGGCTTTCCTTACTGGATTTATCCAATTGGAATTTATCCACTTGTGATTTTTTTATTATTTCTTAACCCAACTCATTGAGTTTACGAGATAACATTTCAAAGGGCATGATAGCCTGCTATCAAGGGGTAGACATCACAAGCCTTAGAGGAGAACTTAGAATGAGCCTTTAGCTTTGTTGGTAATATGTTGAATTAAGTAATTTCACTCATCAATGATTACCTTGACCAGACCGAAATGAGCATCTTCTTTCAGTGAGTATTTTCGGCAGAGAGATTCTTAGAATCATTGTCTTGAAAACAACCTTCAATGCATGGGTTCGATCATGCAACTGTGGTGATAGACTTTACAGAAATTATTTTATGTATACAATCCCAAATATGATCTCTTTTAAGGTCGTACACGAAGAAGTGTTCGAAGAAATAGGTTCAAAAATTTGGTTTGAAAGGTTCCTTCAAAAAGAGAGTTTAATTTCCCTTGAACAGGCTTCCATGAAAGAATAGGCTCGAACGTTTGGTTCGAATGAAAACATTAAGTTTACACTTCACAAGTCTTAGCCTTTAGTAAATTTAGATCTTTGGCCTCATTCGAAAAAAGAAGAGAACCCGATAACAAGGGTTGCGATTGACAGATTCCAGAGAACACCTTAATTTTACATTTCTCAAAGGTTGGCTGGTATTGGTGTAACATAGCTCAAGAGTTGATGTTGACATATCTACTGCATAAGGGTGTCAAAAAATTCAATAGGATCCTTCATCATTATTTTTCCTCTTTTTAATAATATTTACTTCATAATTTCGGAGTTTTGAAGTGATTCACTAGGGATTTCTTATTGATTTAAGGCACTTTTAGTGTTGCATCAGCCAGAGGGAAGTATCCTCTCATCATTTTAATGTTTTTCATATTCTTACTATTGAGTGAGATTCAAAAATTCAGATTTCCATCTCTTTGTTCATGAAAACCTCTGTTAGCCTTATAATGCTTCCAAGGATTCAAAATTGTATCTTGCTGGATCAGCCTTAGGAAATAACCACGGCCAGAATGATTTTTAGAGTTCACTGGAGAGGGAGGAGAAGTTTAAGACCCAAAAGTGGAAGGAGAGGCTTACCAATCTTAGGTTCTTCCTCCGTTTGCTATTCCTGCGGTTCAACACTTCAAAATTCCAGCTCTTTCATCAGTGGATTGGACGGGGTATTTATAGGTGACGCTGGTGACTGCTCTGTTCAATTTTCGACTAGAGTCAGCGACTGGTTCTGTCAAAATCAAGCTTCTTCGAAGATCGTCTTCAATAGGAGGATTTTAGTTTCGCAGAAGCTTCTATCTTGATTGGTTTAGGTCTTCAAAGACTTTGGGTTCATCGAAGGTACTAGATCTGTGCTATTCTTTAAAACTTCATTCCTTAGATACCCCTAATTCATTTGGGTCATCTCTTCAAAAGCTTGTTCTCTCGAAATCAGGGATGATTTGAAAATATCGAACCTTTCAAAAGGTCAAATGGAACGTTACTTTTGCACATTTTGAAAACCTTTCAAAAGCAAACACATGCAAAAGAGAGAGCACTTCTAGAAAATTTTCAACTCAAAATAATAAAAAAACCACCGTTGGTCATGCTTCATCATCATCCTACCATATGGCTGAATCCCCAAAATTGGGATTAGATTTTCAAATGTGTTCAACTAGTGGGGACACCACGATCGACCGTCGATTCATTCCTGGCAGAGTTTACCGTCGACGGCCAAGATCAAGCCACGCTGCTTCGATCTGGATCGATTGACTATTAGGACAGATTTGGAGAGATGGATGCTGCGGATCGCTGACTTGATGGATTGAAAATCTCTCATTCATTCTAATTGATTGGAGCTTCCATTTTGGGATGATTTTATTTCTCGCATTTATTTTGTATTAGTTGTTTCTATTTCTGTGATCGTTATTTTAGGCATGTTATTTGGTATTTCCTCTTTTGTGTGAGGAATTTATTACATTATATATTTTTTCTTTATTGAGTCAGTTTGTATGAAGGTCTATATAAACGCCTCCTTGTTACTTTTATTTTTTTTAATGCTGAATGAATTTGACTTGTGTTTCCCTTGGGATTATTTGATTCTGGAATGAATCGATATCCCGGATAGGGAAGGGCTTGGGCCTAGGGTGAGAATCCTTAAACTCCACCTGCTCCAGCTCCTCCCCTCTGGGTTCGATTCCATTCATCTTACATCTCTCAGCGTTCACCTCACCTCATCCTCGTCCACCCCGCCTACTCGTTTGCGTTCTTGGATCTAGCTCGCCGACTCCGGTTCGACGTGATCGCATCGTCAGGTTTCCACATCACCGACGACGCGCCCGTGCCAACTATGTCGACGCGCCCGCGCCGACTACGTCNCCGCGCCCGCGCGCGCCCGCCTCAGCTTGCCCGCGCACCCTCCCCCGCCTGCACCAGAGCGCGCCTGCGCCCCAGCTGCCCGAACCCTAAATATTTGGGAAAATTACATCGTGGTCCCTAAACTCTCTTACTCAGGTACGAATTTCAACAAATCCTTTGACCTGATTAAGTCAAATAATCTTGAATTTTTTGCTTGCTTGTGATTTGCTCGAATTTGTTCCACATGTACGACCTTTCATTATTGAGTGAATTTAAATTACTGTTGGTTAAATATTGTGAGATTCTTAATCCTATTCCCCGTTTCTGATTTGTTGAAAACTGAATTGCGCCCTAATCTAAATTGGTAATTTTTCAATTACCTTCGATCCAATTTATTTAAAATTTTGAAAGGAATCGGTTTTGCGGGCTTAATTAATTTCTCAGTCATTACAAAAATTATTCTCTAATATTTAGCATTAGTTTGTGAATAATCTGCTTTGTAAGATTGCTGATCTCTAAACTGCATCATTATTCATCTGTCCCGCATCAAATTTGGTATCGGAGCATTAGGTCAAGTTAGGGCATATTCACATTTACATGAATTAGATCATATTTATTTTTAATGCATGCGCACCCGTTCTGGTTCCGAATATTCCATTTTTGACCCTAAACCAACTAGTAGTATGGATCCCGAACTTTAAAGAGCATTAACTGAGATTATCACTAGATTGGATCGTATGTATGGTAGGATAAACCGACTTGAGGGCCAAAATAATTAAGAAAGTGAAATCAAACCACCTAGGCAAAATTATGGATCTAGGAGAATAGAGCATAATCCTATGAGTTATCAAATACGAGAGTTACGTGAGCCAGAAGAAAATAACTGGCGTGGCGTGAAAGTAGAGGCCCCTACTTTTGACGGTCGTTTGGACCCAAAGGCTTACTTAGATTGGGAAGCGGACATTGATCATTATTATGAATGGTACATGTCGGAAAATCAAAAGGTTAGATTCGCAAATATGAAGCTCACTATGCAAGCCAAGCTCTACATAAATAGTATTGAGCGAATCTTGCAACACGGTCGACAAGAACCTATTGGATCGTTGGATGAGCTTAAAGCGAAACTTAGAGAGAAATATGTTCCTGTCTCATATCAGCATCACCTATTAGATCAATAACTGAGACTGACTCAGGGCAATAAGACTGTCGCTGAATACATTGCGATGTTCGATGAATTCCTTATGCGATGTGGTGTTCATGAAGATCCAGAAGTCACATTTTCTAAGTTCCGATCTGGACTTCGGGATGACATATAACGTGAAAATTTTGAGACAGATCCCAACCTTTGAGCAAGCTTATCAAGTTGCCCAAGATCTAGAAAGGTATCAAAGGCCAATCATATTACATAGAGTTGATTCTCGCCCGATGGTAGCTCCTACAAGGACTACGCCCTCAGGGACCAAGCCAGCTGATGGTTCACCAGCCACTAGCCGGCCTCTTGCCACTGACAAAGGCAAGACTATTATCAGGAAAACCTCTCGTAGTAGTGGTAATCGGTCTATACGTTGTTTCAGGTGTCAGAGAATCGGTCACATGGCATCTGAATGTCCTACAAGGACAATGATCATAGAGCAGGATGATGATTCTTCAGCCTATGAGGATGACCCACCCACCTATGTGACTGATGAGGCACTTATTGGCGAATTTGAGGATCCCGAGTATGAAACTCTGGGATATGTTGGATTTACTTATGAGTCTGACTCTCATAGTGATCCAAAAATAGGGGTTGTTAGATGTGCTCCAACCCAACCCAAAGAAAGTGGTGATTGGCGCAGAACTTCTATCTTTCACACTTACATAAGAATTAATGAAAAAATGTGTAAGATTATCATTGACAGTGGAAGTTGTGTGGATGTAATCGCCACCACAATTGTGTCTAGGCTAGTTTAATTCCCGAGAGTTATCCCAATTCATATAAAGTTTCCTGGATTAATGCCTCTTCCTTAGGGGTTACACAGTGATGCTTAGTCCCGATTCAATTCAATTCCTATCAGGACAAAATTTGGTGTGACGTCCTACCAATGGAAGTTGGTAGCATTATCTTGGGTAAGCCTTGGTTGTATGATCTGGATGTTACTCTTCGAGGACGATCTAATTCTTGTGTGTTCACCTATAAAGGTGACAAGATTGTGATAGGTCCTTCTCCTCCTAAGGCCATTAATAAGAAAGAAATCTCAAGTACGAAAAAGGCCTTAAAGAAGAAAGACCTTCACTTAATTAGTGCTCGAGAGTTCGAGAAAAAAATAGATGAGAACTCCTTAATTTGGGTTGTTGCTGTTAAGGAAGTAAATGGGAGTGATCCGGTTGAACCTCCACCAGAAGCAATTCCTATACTTAAGGAATTTGCTGACGTGTTCTCGGGAGATCTTCCCGACTGCTTACCCCCGATGCGTGATATCCAGCACGCGATTGATCTCGTGCCTGGAGCAACGCTTCCAAATCTCCCACACTATCGCTTGAATCCCACTGAACATGCAGAGTTAAAACGGCAAGTAGATGAACTACTCTAGAAGGGGTTCATCCAAGAAAGCCTTAGCCCTTGTGCTGTTCCAGAAGAAAGACAGATTGTGGAGGATGTGCGTAGATAGTCGCGCCATCAACAAAATCACGGTCAAGTACCGCTTTCCCATTCCTCGCCTGGATGATATACTTGATATGATGGCTGGAGCCACTATTTTTTCTAAAATTGATCTTAAGAGCGGCTATTATCAAGTTCGAATTCGTCCAGGGGATGAATGAAAGACAACCTTCAAGACAAAGGATGGCTTATATGAGTGGTTGGTGATGCCCTTTGGGTTATCTAACGCTCCTAGCACCTTCATGAGGCTGATGACCTAAGTCCTACGACCATTTATTGGCATCTTTGTCGTGATCTATTTTGATGACATCTTAATCTATAGCAGGACTAGGGAAGAACATGTTATACACCTATCTCAAATCTGTCAAGCCCTTAGGAAAGATAGCTTATATGCGAATTTAAAGAAATGTGTATTTATGACTAATCGAGTTATCTTTCTAGGCTTCATAGTATTGCCTGAGGGTGTATCTGCTGATCCTGAAAAGATAAGTGCTATAATTAGTTGGCCAGTTCTTCAGAGCATTCATAATATACGCAGCTTTCATGGACTGACTACTTTCTATCGTAGTTTTATCCGTGGATTTAGCACCATCGTAGCTCCGATTACCGATTGTATTCGAAAGAGGTCATTCGAGTGGACGAAGGCTGCTGCTAAAGCCTTCGAAGAAATAAAGATTAGGATGACGGAAGCTCCAGTTTTGAGACTTCCAGACTTTTCGAAAATTTTTGAGATCATGTGCGTCGCTGTTGGAGTTGGCATCGGTGGTGTACTATCCCAAGAAAATCACTCTGTTGCCTTCTTTAGTGAGAAGTTGAACGAGGTTAAGCAGAAGTACTCCACATACGATAAAGAGTTCTATGCTGTAGTGCAAGCCTTGAGGTATTGGCGACATTATCTCTTACCCCAAGAATTCGTTCTATTCTCTGATCATGAAGCCTTGCGGTACTTGAACTCACAAAAGAAGTTGAATTCAAGACACGCAAAATGGGTCAAATTTCTACAAGAGTACACCTTTGTACTTAAGCATTAAGCAAGAATCGAGAATAAGGTCGCGGACGCCTTGAGTCGTCGAGTCTTACTCTTGTTCACTATGAGCGCCGAAGTTGTGGGATTTAACAAACTCATCGAATCCTATGAAGATTGTCCTGACTTTGGAGTCATCTATGCCGCCGTGAAGGAAAGACAATCTAGAGAGTTCACTGACTTCTTAATTCAGGATGGCTACCATTTTTGTGGTCGCAGACTTTGTCTCCCACGAACATCCGTTAGAGACTTCCTTGTTTGGGAGTTACACGCAGGTGGATTGGCCGGTCACTTTGGCCGAAATAAGACGATTGAGGCCGTAGAGACTCAATTTTATTGGCCAAGCCTCAAGAGAGATGTCGCGCGTATAGTCGATCAGTGTCGAACTTGTGCTATGGCAAAACAACAAAAATAGAACACTGGACTTTATACGCCTGTACCCGTACCTGATCGTCCTTGGCAAGATCTTAGTATAGATTTTGTTCTAGAATTACCTAAGACTGCTGATAAGCACGATTCCATCTGTGTCGTGGTTGATCGATTTTCTAAAATAACACATTTTCTCCCTTGTTCTAAAATATCAGATGCCTCTAGGATCGCTCGCTTATTTTTCGATGAGATAGTTAGACTGCATGGGTTGCCAAAATCAATAGTGTCTGATCGAGATACTAAATTTATCAGTTATCTTATGGAAAACTCTGTGGCATCTCCTCGGTACAAAACTTAAATTTTCCACGGCCTTTCATCCTCAAATAGATGGACGAACAGAAGTAGTTAATAGAAGTTTAGTGAACCTACTTCGTTGTTTAGTGAGAGAAAATGAAAGAAATTGGGACCTTGTCTTACCTCGTGCTGAGTTTGCATACAATAATTCTGTCAATAGGTCTATAGGCATGAGTTCATTTAAAATTATGCATGACTATAAACCTAAAATTCCTGCAGATCTCATTCCATTACCTATGCATACTAAGATGTCTGAGTCTGTTGAGTTATTTGCATAGCAAGTTAGGGAATTGCATGAAGAGATCAGCAAAAAAATAAGTGTCAGTGACACTTATAAGAAATTAGCAGATTGTCACAAAAGAATGCAGGAATTTTCAGAAGGAGATTATGTGATGATTCGGGTTCGACCCGACCAGTTCCCATCTGGAACTGTTAAGAAGTTACGAGCTTATGGAGCTAGTCCTTTTAGAATTTTAAAAAAAATTGGGTCGAACGCATATATTGTTGATTTACCACCAGAGTATGGTTTCAGTTCAACCTTCAATATCTCAGACTTGGTGGCGTACAAGGAGCTAACAGTAATACCCAGTGATCCGTTTGAGCCTTCACTACCTATTGAGAGTGAACCCTTACCCGAGTGTCCACCAGCCAAATCCACTTATAAACAGGAGCAAATAGAGTAAATCCTTGATAAACAGATAATTTTCACAAGAAATCTAAGATACCAACGTTATTTGGTTCGTTGGAAGGGTTCACCTCTATCTGAGGATTCATGGATTACTAGAGATGAGCTTCAGAGACTCGATCCAGATTTACTAGAGAGATATCACAGCAGAGAGGACCCCAACTTGACAGAGTCGAGTCTTTCCCACCCGGAGAGAGTTGGTGGGGACACCACGATCGACCGTCGATTCATTCCTGGCAGAGTTTACCGTTGACAACCGAGATCAAGCCACGCTGCTTCAATCTGGATCAATTGACTATTAGGACAATTTGAAGAGATGGATGTTGCGGATCGCTGACTTGATGGATTGGAAATCTCTCATTCATTCTAATTGATTGGAGATTTTATTTTGGGATGATTTTATTTCTCGCAGTTATTTCTATTTCTGTGATTATTATTTTAGGCATGTTATCTGGCATTTCCTCGTTTGTGTGAGAAATTTATTACATTATGTATTTTTTTCTTTATTGAGTCAGTTTGTATGGAGGTCTATATAAATGTCTCCCTGTTACTCTTATTGTTTTTAATGCTAAATGAATTTGACTTGTGTTTCTCTTGGGATTATTTGATTCTGGAATGAATCGATATCCTGGATAGGGAAGGGCTTGGGCCTTGGGTGAGAATCCCTAAACTCCACCAGCTTCAGCTCCTCTCCAGGTTCGATTCCATTCATCTTACACCTCTCAGCATTCACCTCACCTCATCCTCGTCCACCCCGCCTGCTCGTGTGCATTCTTGGATCTAGCTCGCCGACTCTGGTTCGACGTGATGGCGTCATCAGGTTTCCACATCACCGACGACACGCCCTCGCCAACTATGTCGACGCGCCCGCGCCGACTACGTCGACTTGAGTACACAGCTCCGCTCGACGCTGCCGAGCGNGCTAGCCCGCGCCCGCGCCCCAGCGCCGCCCGCGCCCCCGCCCCAGCTCATACATTGAATCCTCTGAGGAATTGATGGCATCATCAAGTGTCTGCCCAAGCTCCTTTAATCGACTGCAGAAAATGTTCGCGAAAGGGGGAAGAAATAGAACCAAAAACCTTGTGCTGGAAGAGAAATAGCAAAGTGAGAATGAAGGATACCTCCAAATGAGTTCCGAGGTGAGTGTTTCCATCAATGCTTAGGTGCATAGGGTTCCTCCCATGCTGCCCTCCCCTTGTGAACTCAACCAACCTTCCTTCTTTACCGGTTCTTCTTCTTGAGATGCCGCTTATTTCAAGATTTAAGCGAAAATCTTTCAATTCATGGTTTCATGGTGAAATTCAAAGGAATTAGCAATGCGCGATTAAAGCCAGTGAACTCGTGCAAATAAGATAATTTAAACTATCGATTACTTGGGCAAATTAATTAATATGCAAGTTAACATGAAATGCCCTACACATGTGAAGCAGTCTTGGAGGTATTCAATGCAAAAGCATGGAGATATCCAAAACCATCACTAATCACAAGATAGATTCATAGAATAGTTTAGGAACAAGATGTAATAAGTATGATATGAATTTCAGAATCATTTTAACCATACAAAAATCATTGAATATTACAACCACTTGGCTAGAATAGTGAACAACAAAATTGAAAGTTAGAAAATTTAGGCCTCATTTGGTTCGAGTTTTTTTTTTATAAGAGAAAAAAATACTTTATTTTTTAAGTTTAATATCAAAGAACTTTATTTTAATATTAGAAAGTGTATAAAATGTGAAATAAAGTTGATACTAATGTTTGTATTTGTATTGGTTGTACAATAAAGCAAATTTTTACAATTGACATTTGCATTAGGCCAAAACAATACCTCGAACCAAACGAGGTAGACTTTAACACACTTGACTACAACTACATTTCAATGAGGCAAGATTAACAAGAACTAAAAATAAGCTCAATTGAACAACCATACAAAGATTCACAACAGATGAAAATGGAGAAAGCAAGATAAAGGCCTATTTGGCACGCATATCATTTTGGTTATGCTAAAAATTAAAATAATCGATTCATTATAAAATTTTTTAAAAAAATATTAAATTAATTTTTGTAATATCATACACAACTTTCAATATAAAAAAAATTAATTTATTTCACATCCTACATTATTTTATTTCACATCATTACATCAATTAATTTTATTTCATATTTTACATAATTTTTAATATAACTAATTTTATTTTCATCGTACATAATATATTAAGACAAGGCCACAAATTTTATAGCAAGATCAAATTGATTTTATTGCTAAGCTTTAAGGCTCTAACTGGTAATGGTCAAAAATTAATGACTAATTTTTGTCGTGATCAAAATCTTAATTTTATTAAAAAATATTTAAAATTTATTTTATATCTTATACTACAAAAATTTTAACATTAAACAATCACTTTATTTCATATCATACATATTTTTCAAAAATAACTAAAAAATTAACCAAATCATCTTTTCTATCCTATTACAAAACAGGGCCTAAAGCCCTCAAACAGGAAGAACAGTGAAAATAGTGGTAGGAAGTAGAAGAAAACTGGTAAGTAATACAAAATAACTGGAGTAATAAAAACCATAAAGACCTCAAGACTCCTAAGATGGCAGTCACAGCCCCTGCCGTTGCTCCAAAATAAGATCCGAACACCCACTGTACCGGAACTCAAGTCTCCAGTGATGGTCGCAGTTCACTGCCGCCCCCAATCGATCCGGTGGCCTCCGCGCGGATCAGCTAAACGAGGAAGAAGACTCTTCTTCTCAACTCGATCAAGTGGAAATCTCAAAATTATCAACTACCGCCTTCTTCTCACCTGGAAAGCTACTATATAAAGAGGAGGAGACAGGTGCGGCGGTTTCTAGCGAGGACAGCTGCGCGCGAAGCAAGGGAGACGGCCAGAAAGGGGCGACGTGGCTGAGGTGGACGCCAGCGTGGCTGGAACCGGCGACGGAGGAGGCCGGCGTGCAACCATGAACAGAGCAACCCGATATCCAGCTAGGGATTTAGATCCGACTTAATAGATAATTTGCGATCCGGTCTCTCAGGTTTGTATCTACCTACACATAAGTCCACCTATTTTATTTTGAGCCCAAATTGACCCAAGTTAAACTCAAATGAACTAATTTGGATCAGACTGAGCCAGGTTGAGGTGCTTAAGACCTAAATGAACCTCAAGTATATATATATATATATATATGACACATAATGAAAATCTCTACCAACATAATAACATAAATATATGAAGTTATACAATAAATAACTCAAATAAAATAAATAAACTATATAACATAAGCTGATTTTGTCATTGATGTGAAAATCAAGTTAATACATTTGCAAAGATCTAAAATGATCTTACATCACAAATTTAACAAATCCATTAAAGGAACTTTATAAATTGTATATTATATATAAAATTCATTAAAAGATGCTACTAAAAAATAAGTTAATGGCAACACTTTTTTTGCACCAATTTTGAAAGTGTTGACTTTGAGTTGACAATAGCAACGGTTTAAACTCCTGTAATAAGTCATACATCTATCATAGCATTTTAAATTGTGTAGGCGCATTCTAGACTATTGTGATTTTTTTTTATTTAGGTAGTATTCTAAACTGCAATAATAGATGAGACCCACTACATTACTCACTAATCTCCCAATTAAGCTAATTCCTCTTCGTTCAGAATCTCATCAGTAGCATGAGAAAAACCCTAGGGAGATCCCGTATGTGCTGTGCTTGACCACGTCCGGCATCCCCTTCATTTTCAGCCCATCTTTCATGATCGCCGTCTAAATTCCTTCCAACCGCTTGTAAGAAGTCCACTTGCGCAAATGTAGATTCGCTACAAGCAAATTCAGTTGTGATGTATTTGACTAGATCTACTTTTTTTATATTATCTCATCTATGCATGCATCTCTTTAGGACTTGGCTTCATATATACATCAAACAATTTTTTATTGAAAGTTATTCAACAATTTTTTGTAATAAAATAAGCTATATTTTTGGAGTTTGTGATAATCATTTTAAAATTTATTTGAAATCTATATATAATCAATATTTCAATAATAGATGTACACTTAATATTTGTTATATGTATATAATTATATTTAAATATATGAAAAAGATTTATGTTTTGTTATATGTGTAATTTGAAGATAGATTTATAGGAATTAAAAAAATTGAAGAACATCAATAGCATTAGTTCAAACTACTACTATACTTAAATGCCCACTGTAACAATTTTTAATATCAATAGCAGCATTTCTATCTGCTCCTATTAGCAGCAGTTTAAATTGGCTTTATCAACAGGAATAATTTGCGGCAATATGAATCTTAGTCCAAAATCTTAGAAAAAAATTTCATTTTAACCTTACAAAGGCTTCTAGGTCTAATGTCCTTTCAAGTGCAAGTATCATCAGATTTTAGAATAAGAGCAATAAGAGTACTAGCACAAAACTTTATCGAGATGAAAACCAGTAAAACAAACCAATAGCAACATTCAACAAATCATCTTTAATAATATCCCAGCACAACTGACAAACGCCAGTACCAAATCCATCTGGCCTGGGAGCCGAGTCTTTATGGATGGAGACAGTAGCATCTTTCACTTCAAATAAAAATGGAACAGAAAGTTAAAAAGAATTATCTTCATCCTTGATAAGCTTTGGAATAAAATGTAAATCATCCTCGCCGAATCTACAACTTTCAGATTGCAACAGATTACCAAAGAAATCCACCCAAGAGCTTTCCATGTCCTCATGAGAAGAAATCAAGGTGCCATCTTCTCTGATCAAGCAATCAACATAAAGCCTTTGCCTTTTCTTCCTATTTATGGCCCTGCTTGGCGCAAGGACTAAATTAGGACTAAAATGGTACTTATTTTAAAAATAATAATAATAATAATAAATAAATTTTTTTAATCATTCTACATAATTTTTAATATAAAAAAATATTATTTTACTTCATATACTTAATAATTTTTAATAAAAAAATTAATTTTATTTTACATCTTAGACCAAAATATTCGATTCGAATATTTTGGTCTAGGATATAAAATAAAATAGATATTTTTATTAAAAATTATTGAGTATATGAAGTAAAAAAATATTTTTTGTATATTAAAATTTATGTAAAATAATTAAAAAATTATTTTTTTATTATTATTATTCTTTTTTAAATTACTACTATTTTGGTCCTGATTTTAGTCCTCGCATCAAAGAAGGCCTATGAAAAAATTTAGTATTAAAGTCACCTTCCTTCCACCAACACATTGCACCTTCTTGTTTTCAATAAATTTCCTCACAATTATACCAATATTGCAACTTAGCCTTAGCCTTATTCCACTTCATTTTATCAAAGGCCTCATGAATTTCATCAAATTTGTCCTCTTAACCTTTAACCTCCTTTTTCAGCTTATTAATATTTTCAAAAACATTCCTTTATTTCAATTTGATAAATCTTTCCTTGGTCTTTTAAGCTTAAGATGAAGGGAAATAAGGGGAAAATGATGCAGCACTTGACCAGACACATCGACACTATAGATATAATTTACGGTCTCGGACCTAAATTATATCTATTTTGAGTCTTGTATATAGTTATCTTTATTTCTGCATATTTTATTTAGATTTTTATTGAGTCAAATAATATATTTTTATGTCTATAAGAATGCCCACTTTAGTGTTCTGTAACTATTTTGAGTCTTATTTAATTAATTTGATTGATTAGATTCAAAATAAATTATTTATATTCAATTTGGGTCAAATTAAACTCAAATTAATCAAATTAGATTGGAATTGATTCAATTGAACTCAGGTATATTGAGTCAAGTTCAATTGAGATCAATTGGGATCAAAATGAGTCTTATTAGGGTCATTTTGGGTCAGTTTGATTCTAATTGGATTAAATTGGATTCAATTCGAATCAAATTAGATTCAAATTAAATATATTTGTCTCTGTTGGTGAAGGGGAAAAGTCTATTTGGCTCTGTTTGTAAAGGAGCAGCATATTTGGCTCGGTTTGTGAAGAGGACTCACTTGCCATTTTTCAACACAAATTAAAGCAGCCCTAATTTATGATGGGGGATTCTTTTCTGAATCTTCTCACAGCGTCGTTATTCCGCGCAGTGCGCAGTCGGCCGGTTCTTTCACGCATGTCACCGACCTCTTCGTGGAACTCACACACACTACGTGTTCCACAAATGTGCTCTTCCTCCGCTGATTTTGTGTACAGTTAAGTTCCGCCCTAGCTTTCTCTCCTATGAAACAACTAAAGGATGATATGAGAGGGGGGAAGTTTTTTCAGAGAGCGATTATACCTTCAAAGCAGATGTTTGCGGAGATCCAGGCAGGTGGTCACTGATTTCTCGCCCGCATTGCAACAGGCGACTGCGTATGGCATTCTCTTCTATTGATCGAGCCGAGCAGGTGGCTGCAACTTATTTCAGGGACGATTCAGATTCATTTGAGGCAATGACAGAGGGCTTAGGCTTTGAGATTAGAGCCTGAAGGTTCCTTGGTTTGCTTGCAGTGCTTTTTAATTTTCCCAAGTCCTACTGTGTGTTTTTTCCCTGTTTACTCATTCATGGTATTGTTTAAATGAAATTCCCAGATCAGTACTTCCACTAATTCCTTCTTATTTCTACGTTCTTAAACTTTAAACCCTAAACCCAAAACCCTAAAACCCTAAACACTAAACCCTAAACCCTAAACACTAAAACCCTAAACCCTAAAACCCTAAACCCTAAAACCCTAAACCCTAAAACCCTAAACCCCAAACCCTAAACCCTAAACCCTATAAACCCTAAACCCTAAAACCTAAACCCTAAACCCTATATTGCAAAAAACCTTCATATAGACAAGATTAAATTTAAATTGCATATATTCTCTTCAAATACAACAAAAACTAATTGAATATACACACAATTGCTTTTATTCAGTTAAAATAACTTATTATGCAATGAATCGTACTTTAAATGCTTGTACTCCACTTGAATTCAACGTAATGCATTGAATAGCTACAAACGCAATCAAATGTCCCTAATAGATATTATTACATTATAGCAAATATTAGGTGTGTAATCATATTATTATGTTAAAAAATTTTCATATAGACAAGATTATAGTCAAATTGCATACATTCTCTTCAAATACATTAAACACTAATTGAATACACACATAATTGCTTTTAGGGCAAATTTCACCCAGGACCCCGAGTTTAAGGGTTGTTATCACACAGGTCCACGTTTTTAAAATATATCATCGGGGTCCCTAGGTTTTCAAAAATTAACATCTGGGTCCTTTTTTATTTTTTTTAATTATAAAAAATATCAAAATTACCATTATACCCTTACCCTCCCTCTCTNGCTGCTGCGTGTGGGGCTTCCTCGCGGAGCGTTCTGGCAGCCCAGCGCGGCTGCCGAAAGCCTTGCGCGACCGCGCGAGGCCGCTGGCGGTGTAGAGAGGGAGGGTAAGGGTATAATGGTAATTTTTTTATTTTTTTATAATAAAAAAATAAAAAAGAACCCAGATGATATTTTTGAAAACCTAGGGACCCCGAGGATATGATTTTAAAAACGTGCACCTGTGTGATAATAACCCTTAAACTCAGGGACCTGGGTGAAATTTGCCCTTGCTTTTATTCAGTTAAAATAACTTATTATACAATAAATCATACTTTAAATGCTTATACTCCACTTGAATTCAACGTAATGCAATGATAGCTGCAAAAATAATACTATTTAACTCAAATTCATTGATATGTCATAAATCAAACCCTAAAAGAGCCTATTCTCTTAAACCTGATCGATATACTGACAAATAGATGTGTAATTGTAGGTATTACATTAAAACATAATCAAATGCCTTTAATAGATTGCCAAATATCAATTTTCGATTAAAATACAATAATATAGCAAATATTAGGTGCGTAATCAGATTATTTAGACAAGATTAAAGTTAAATTGTATATATTCTCTTCAAATACAATAAAAACTAATTGAAAACACACACAATTGCTTTTATTTAGTTAAAATAACTTATTATGCAATGAATCATACTTTAAATACTTGTACTCCACTTGAATTCAACGTAATACAATAAATAGTTGCAAAAACATCACTATTTAACTCAAATTCTTTGATATGTTATAAATCAGACCCTATAAAAGAGCCTATTCTCTTAAAAGTGATCGATATACTGACAAATAGATGTGTAATTATAGGCATTATATTAAAATACAGTCCAATGCTCCTAAAAGATCGCCAAATTTCGATTAAAATATATCTATATAGCAAACATTAGGTGTGTAATCAGAGTATTATGTTAAAAAAAATTCATATAGACAAGATTAAAGATAAATTGCATATATTCTCTTCAAATACAATAAAAACTAATTGAAAACACACACAATTGCTTTTATTTAGTTAAAATAACTTATTATGCAATGAATAGTACTTTAAATACCTGTACTCCACTTCAATTCAACTTAATGCAATGAATAGCTGCCAAAACATCACTATTCAACTTAAATTCATTGATATATCATAAATCAGACCCAGAAGAGCCTATTCTCTGAAAACTGATCGACATACTGATAAATAAATGTGTAATTATAGGTATTACATTAAAACGCAATCAAATGCCCCTAATAGAGTGCCAATATCAATTTTCGATTAAAATACATCAATATAGCAAACATTAGGTGTGTAATCAGAGTATTATATTAAAAAATCTTCATATAGAAAACATTAATATCAAATTGCACAAATACAATAAAAACTAATTAAATAAACATACAATTGCTTTTATTTAGTTAAAATAACTTATTATGAAATGAATCATACTCTAAATACTTTTACTCCACTTGAATTCAACATAATGCAATGAATAGCAGCAGAAACATCTCTGTTCTACTCAAATTCATTGACATGTCATAAATCAGACCCTAAAAGAGCCTATTCTCTAAAAATTGAACGATATAGTGATAATCAAATGTCCGTAATAGATCGCCAAATATCAATTTTCAATTGAAAGACGTCATTATAGAAAATATTAAGTATGTAATCTGAGTATTATGTTAAATGCTTGTACTCCACTTGAATTCAACGTAATTCAACGAATAGCTGCAAACGCAATCAAATGTCCCTAATAGGTATTTTTGCATTATAGAAAACATTAGGTGCGTAATTAGAGTATTATGTTAAAAAATATTCATATAGACAAAATTAAAGTCAAATTGCATACATTCTCTTCAAATACAACAAAAACTAATTGAATACACACACAATTGCTTTTACTCAGTTAAAATAACTTATTATGCAATGAATAATACTTTAAATGCTTGTACTCCACTTGAATTCAACGTAATGCAATGATAGCTACAAAAACATTACTATTCAATTCAAATTCATTGATATGTCATAAATCAGACCCTAAAAGAGCCTATTCTCTTAAACCTGATCGATATGCTGACAAATAGATGTGTAATTGTAGGTATTACATTAAAACGCAATCAAATGCCACTAATAGATTGTCAAATATCAATTTTCGATTAAAATACAATAATATAGCAAACATTATGTGCTTAATCACAGTATTATATTAAAAAACCTTCATATAGATAAGATTAAAGTCAAATTGCATATATTCTCTTTAAATACGATAAAAATTAATTGAATACACACACAATTACTTTTATTCAGTCAAAATAACTAATTATGCAATGAATCGTACTTTAAATGCTTGTACTCCACTTGAATTCAACGTAATGCATTGATAGCTGCAAAAACATCACTATTTAACTCAAATTCATTGATATGTCATAAATCAGACCCTAAAAGAGCTTATTCTCTTAAACCTGATCGATATACTAACAAATAGATGTGTAATTATTGGTATTACATTAAAACGCAATCAAATGCCCCTAATAGAGTGCTAAATATCAATTTTCGATTAAAATACATCAATATAGCAAACATTAGGTGTGTAATAAGAGTATTATGTTAAAAAAACTTCATATAGACAAGATTAAAGTTAAATTGCATATATTCTCTTCAAATACAATAAAAACTAATTGAATACACACACAATTACTTTTATTCAGTTAAAATAACTTATTATGCAATGAATCAGAGTTTAAATGCTTGTACTCCACTTGAATTCAACGTAATGCAATGATAGCTGCAAAAACATTACTATTCAACTCAAATTCATTGATATGTCATAAATCAGACCCTAAAAGAGCCTATTCTCTTAAAAGTGATCGATATACTGATAAATAGATTTGTAATTGTAGGTGTTACATTAAAACGCAATCAAATGCCCCTAATAGAATGCCAAATATCAATTTTCGAATAAAATACATCAATATATAAAACATTAGGTGCGTAATCAGAGTATATGTTAAAAAACCTTCATATAGACAAGATTAAAATCAAATTGCATGTATTCTCTTCAAATACAATAAAAACTAATTGAATACACACACAATTGCTTTTATTCAGTTAAAATAATTTATTATGCAATGAATAGTACTTTAAATACATGTACACCACTTCAATTCAACGTAATGCAATGAATAGCTGCAAAAACATCACTATTTAACTTAAATTCAATGATATGTCATAAATCAGACCCTAAAAGAGCCTATTCTCCGAAAACTGATCAATATACTGACAAATAGATTTGTAATTATAGGTATTACATTAAAATGTAATTAAATGCCCCTAATAGAGTGCCAAATATCAATTTTCAATTAAAATATATCAATATATCAAACATTAGGTGTGTAATGAGAGTATTATATTAAAAAACCTTCATATAGACAAGATTAATATCAATTGCACAAATACAATAAAAACTAATTAAATACACACACAATTGCTTTTATTCAGTTAAAATAACTTATTATGTAATGAATCATACTCTAAATGCTTTTACTCCACTTGAATTCAACGTTATGCAATGAATAGCTGCAAAAACATCACTATTCAACTCAAATTCATTGATATGTCATAAATCAGATCCTAAGGCCCTGTTTGGCTTGAGGACCAAAACAGGACCAAAATAGTACTAATTTAAAAAACAACAATAATAATAATAAATAA
>JAEMOT010001874.1:990187-1021945 GCA_019297695.1 Apostasia ramifera | reverse complement strand
ATATTCTGCCTTGTAAAATTGCTGATCTCTAAACTGCATCATCATTCATCCGTCCCGCATCAAGTGGTCTGATATGAAGAAAAATATAATAGAAGAAGTAAATAAGTGCTTATTATGCCAACAAGTGAAAATTGAGCATCAAAAATCAAGTGGGTTACTTCAACCACTATCTATTCCAATATGAAAATGGGATGAAGTAGAAATGAATTTTATTGTTGGCTTACCTAAAACTCAGCGGGAACATGATTCAATTTGGGTAGTTGTTGATCGATTAACAAAATCAGCACATTTTCTACTAATTGAAATTACAGATTCTGCTGACAAATTAGCAATAGTGTATGTAGAATAAATAGTGAGACTTCATGGTGTTCTAATAATAATCATTTCAAATCGAGACTCAAAGTTTACATCTCACTTTTGAAAAAAATTATATCGAGCATTTGACATAGAATTAAAGATTTTAAATACGACTCGATTTATTTTGAACCTGCGTTCACTGTCAAGCGGGCACAAAAGCCTACTCGCTACAGTAGCTCTCATCCTTCGCCTTTTCGTCGCCGCTGTCCTCCTCGCCGATTTCAGTCTCCGCCAGCCGAAACCTCATCACGTCCTCCACCGCCGCCTTCCTGAACATCCCCAGATCCACCGCACCCGCCACCATATGATACCCTCTCACCTTCTGATCCTCCGGCGGGTCGTGCGGCATTGCGAACCCGCAAAGATATGGCGCTCCCTCCGCCGCCGCTTCCGCTTTCCTCGCCGCCAGCACCCGCCGCTCCGCGTCCCGGAGCACTGCCCTTACCTTCCGGTTTCCCGGGTCCCACAAGTACCCCATGCTGGCGCTCAGATCCAATGGCCCCATCTGCAGGCAGTCAACGCCGTCGACGGCGGCGATCGCTTCGATCTCCGTTACCGCCCCTGCGCTCTCTATCTGGCACATGATCAGCAGATCCTCTTCGCATCTGGCGAGGTACCCGTCGTTAATGCCGTAAGCGGATGCGCGGACGACGGTGTGAGCAGCGCCGCGCACGCCGCGTGGGGGGAAGCGGCAGTAGGAGACGGCGAGCTCTGCGAGACGGGCGTCGTCGATCATCGGGAACATGATGCCCTGGGGACCGAGATCGAGGGCCTTCTTCGCCCATGCGGCCGTGGTCTCCGGGATGCGAATGATTGCGGCGGCCCCTGTGCCGGCGATGGCCTGAAGGCACGGAAGCGCATCGGAGATGCCGCCAGGGCCGTGCTCCAGATCTACTATCACATAGTCATAGCCGGCGAGGCCGGCGATTTCGGCGAGGGTTGGCTCGGAGCTAAGAAGGAACATGCCGTAGAGGGTCTCGCCAGCGGCGAGGCGGGATTTTAGGGTTCGGGAATTAGGCGTAAGCGGGGAAATGCTCGGATTTGGAATGGAGGATGAGGAGGATCTGATAGGAGGGGACCGCCTCGGATTTGGATGGGAGATGAAGATGGATTTAGGGTTAGGGTTATTGTGTAGGGAGAGATGGGCCGGCCGGATCTGGGGTTTGGGTGACAATGGGGAGACGGAAGTGGATTTTGCTGCGGCGATGATGATGGAAGAAAATGCCGTCGCCGCCATTGACGGTCCGTGGAGCTCTCTCTCTCTCTCTGCCCCCTACGGATTGATCATACTCGCCGTAATTGGAAGAAGAAGATAATGGCGAGGCGATGATCGATGATAGCCGGCCTAGCGACGGCCGTTAGAGTAAACGGACAAATTATAAAAACAAAAAATAAATGTTAAACGGACAAATTATAAAAACGGACAAATTATAAAAAAATTATAAAAACGGACAAATTACTAGTTAAACAATTACAAAAATACCTGTACTTTTAGGCCAAATAATGAGCGACGAGAGGGGCACAAAAATAAATCGTCCCATATCAGAAAAGAAGGGGGGTCCTGAGCTGTATAAATAGATAACGTAATTTCAAATGGTAGATGCGCCTTTTGGGACAAAATCATGTAGCTAGTGATAGAAAATTTCGTAGTTAAGCGTACCTGGGCTGGAGTAGCAGTGGGACTGGTGATCTCTTGGGAAGTACTCAAGAACGCAATTTTTTTAAAATCAAAGCGAACAATATCTCTACAATGAGATCACGAGATGTTATAATATGATCACAAGGAATCTTACCAAGTCCAAACATAGTAAGGATTGACAGACTGAGAGCTAGTGATGAAAAATTTCATAGTTAAACATACTTGAGTTGGAACAGTACTGGGATGAGGTGACCTCCTGAAATGTTACAGATATGATGTCATAATGAGCTTAAGGAAATTCTTATTCCATGGGTCCGTGATGAGTTTGGTGTTATAATCATGGCAATGTTTCAAATATTAAAATTAATATAATAAATAATAATGCTGAAATTTAAAAAATATATAAAAGTAAATAATTTAATTTTTTGTAAAAAATGTTTTACAACCCATTAAATATATATTAATTATCTTAATAGCTGTTCAATTTGTCAAATTTAAATTTTATGTATTTAAACTTTAATTTAAAATAATGTACAAATAAAAATTTAATATTAAAAAATAAAAACAATGCAGAATATTTTTTTAACTAATGAACTAGTTTGATTAATTTAAAATTAAATTAATATTTTAAAAAAATAAAATTCAAATTAATTTATCAATCAGAGGAAATATACTTTATCAAATACTAAATATTTTTTAACTAATTTATATGAATATAAAAATTGAAAGAATAAATTGTTATTTTTCCTTAAAAAGTAAAAATCTGGGAAGATGTATTTAAAAACTCATAATAATTATATTTTGGTTTCAATTTTTTCACTTCCTTGCAAATCAATTCGAATATATAATGAAATTCATAAACTTATTTATGTAAATTTTGAGACTAAGATTTTAAAAGTGTGGAGAATTGTGACATCTAGAATTTCATTTTGGATTTAAATTTTGAGTTGATTTAGACTCAAAATAAATGAATTTGAATCTAAAATAAATATTTTTAGAGCAATTAATAAGAATATAAAAGTGGGCAGATTAAATTATAATTTTTCCTTAAAAAAATCAGATAGGGATGAGCAACTGAATTTAAAAACTCACAAAACAGCAACAATTATATTTTGGTCTCAACTTTTGCCACTTTCTTACAAATCAGTTCGAATGTATAGTAAAATTCATAAAATTATTTATGTAAATTTCGGGAAAGAAATTTCTAAAGGTGAAGAGAATCGTGACATCCATAATTTAAGTTGGGATTTAAAATTTTGAGTTTATTTGGACTTAAAATGAATAAATTTAGACCTAAAATAAATATTTTGGACCAATTTAAAAAGAATTGAAAGTTGGGAGACTAAATTATAATTTTTTCCTAAAAATGTAAAAAATATAAATTTAAAAACTAACAAAAACAACAACAATTATATTTTTGTCTCAACTTTTCTACCTCCTTACAGATTAGTTCGAATGTATAATAAAATTCGTGAAATTGGTTATGTAAATTTTGAGGACAAAATTTCTAAAGGTGGGGAGAATTGTGATATCCAGAATTTAATTTGGGATTTAAAATTTGGAGTTGATTTGGACCCAAGTGAATGAATTTGGACTTAAAATAAATATTTTTGGATTAATTTATAAAAATATAATAGTTGGGAGATTAAATTATTATTTTAAAAAAAAAATCAGATGAGGATTGGCAGCTGAATTTAAAAAAATTAAATTCAAACTAAATATGAATTGAATTTTTCGATAACAATTTAGGTATAAAAGAATTCAATTTAGATATAAAAGAATTCAAACTAAATTGCACCTTACTAATAAACCAAGTATAACGCACGTAAAACTTACTAGTATTGTGTAAAAACATAATATAACATTAAAAATTATAGATTTACAGATTTTATTATTATTTTGATAGAACAGCACTACGAATATTGAGTTGAGTTCAAATTATATCAATCTCATTGTGAGCAAACCGACTTCGAGTTATGAGAAATTCAAGTTGAGTTAAACTCGAGCAAATTTTGAGTGAGTTTCAAGTTTCCAACAAAATTTACGGCTTTCAAGTTGTAAATAACATATGGAAAATACTATGTAACATCAATAACCAAGCCATAAATTGATTCATCATACTTTAAAGTTTTAATACACTAAATTATTCAGTGTATTAATAATTAATCTACTAAATAATTCAGTATATTAAACTCTTAAATTATTGGATTATGTTATGAGTATACGAGATTATGAGCATTGCTGAGGTTTATGATGTTATGTGATGTCAAACAAATATCATTCCCCGACGTTATAAGGTTGTAGCATAAACATCATAATCGATGTTAATAGGATTGCTATTTGTATACAATGAGAGATGCTATAGCCTATACATCGTACTCGATGTTATGAGGACTGCTATAACTATTATATCTGATATTAGTGTTGTAGCCGGTATTGAGAAAGGTTGAATTAGCGGGATGAATAATATAAACCCGATGTTACGAGAAATGTCATAATTTAATCACCATGACCAATGTTGAGAACGACCGAACTTTTCGTGATCGAGAGTAGAGGTTATAAAAAGGAAAAATCTACTTAACATCATTGCAGACGATTGGCCTGTATAAGCACCTCAACTTACCTCGTGAACGGCCTGTATTAGTATGGGTTTTGTCTACTTAATTTTATGGATTGATGCCTTCTTAGCAGGTACTCTTTCACCCAAACAAGCACAGGGCAAGGGCAAAAAAGTCGATAAGGCCTGGCGGCTTTTTATTTCATTTTGATCAACTTGTATAATGTTGCTGATTCGATGTTTAAGAAAACCTCTAATTTATTTTGTAAAGACAAATGATGAGTTTTTGTGAGGTAAATATCTTTTGTAATCATGATTTTTGGTTTCATTGGTTAAGGTTCTAATTACAAAAGCTTGTCCTTGTTTCTGTGTCACACCTCCACCGTCAAATGTTGGACGGGTCTGAAGGAGGGACGTGACAGCGTGGCCGCGCCCAGCCTCGCGCGCACGCATATCACATTGCACATAAAATTACATATAAATATGCAATTTTGTGCCTTGCACGATTTAAAAAACCCTTTTTTAACATTTAATATTAAAACCTTATTTGTTTAACTAGAATAAAATTAATTTTAATTAATATCAACCAAGCATATCACATTCGCATAAAATTTAATATAAGAAAATTTAACTATATATCATATTATACACATTTTAAATTAAAAATCAATTTATTTCACATTTTTCACGTATTTCAATATACTAATTAATTTTATTTAATATTATTTACGACTTTTAGTAAAAAAATATTTTTATTCAAATTTAATTTTAATAACTTTTCAGACAAACAGGCCCTAACATGTCCAGTTATACAATTCATACAATATGACTGCTGAATAAGAATCGATAATATGAAATAATACGATACAAACTACCGTTGTCTCCTCCTATTCGATCCATATAGTAGTAACATCTTTGCAAATGAACAAAACAAGAATCAAAATGAAGAAGATGATGCCATGAGAATCATTTGAAGGCATTCATTGAGTTTGCTTGGGTGGGGTTTAAATAAAACCTTCCTGCCTACAAAAAAAACTCTACAAATAATATTCCAGGGAACGCGGCGCTTCACCAAGGGGGTGTGGGCGACTGAGCTGCTTCTAATGAAGCTACAAATCCTGAGAGTGGAATTTCCGCAACGTTAAAGTTCCTGCAAAGTATTATCATATAACACAGAGAGGCCCCTCTAAGGAGCTTCAGACTGGCTTTTCAGAATATGAGACATTAGCTTTGAGATTCCCAAGATAGCATTCCGGACCTGATCGTCGTCTTCTGAATCTGCCGGTTGAGCCCACTGGGGTGCTTGCCAGCTCGACTGGTATCCGGTCGTCGATCTTTTAGCCTTTCTGAAGGTTGATAGCGCTTTCTCCAAATCCGACTGGTTCAAAGGTCTCCCCCCCTGCAGAAGGTAAAATTTGAGTTTGGCGTTCAAATTGACACTTTGCTGGTTAGTAGTATTGGGAAACTTTTCGTCTTGGAGTTTGTACAGAAACTGAAATAGAATTGAAACAAAACAAAACAAAACTTCGATATAACTGAAGCATCGAAACAAACGGCAAATAACAAGAATACTGCATAAGTAAAACCGTCAAAGAGAAGAAGATAATGAGAAAAACTTCGCTAAATAAAAATAGAATACAGGGGTCCACAAAGAATTACGGTGAGGGAAACAAAAAAAAAAAAAGAGCTTCCCCATGTGGTCAGTGGTACACACAAAGAAGCTCAAAACTCATTGTACTCAGAGAAGGCCCATGCATGCATACCGAAAATCCTAATCTCATCCCCTCATATGGAGGATATAAGAGGATGACAATATCCCTGGTTCTTCCAGTTCTAATAAGCTGTTGACATGCCCCCTTGCATGTTCCAATCCCTCGCTAACTGAAGTGAAGATGAAGAACCAAAAAATAAAATCAAAGAACACAGTGAAGAACATTGGAGAAATCTGCAAAGAACTTTTTCTAGATATGCTCCTGCCTGAAAGGCTATTATAAGTCGAAGAAGTTCATCTCTTTGACTTCCAACATTTAAATTTTAACAATTCGTTTTCTAGAAACAACTTCAGCTGAGTAAATTGTTTATAACCGAACTCACATCCCCTTATATATCAAAAAAGTCTTGTTATTGAAGAAACATCTTCTCCAAGGTGTTCTCAAAGAATTCGAATCACATCCAACATAGCAAGATGAAAGCTAACCTTAAACCAACTACCCAACGGCTTCCCTATAATACTGAAGGATGCCATTTTAAATTGCTTTAACTATCATCCTAATCGCTAATGCATCTTAATATAATTACCTAGAAAAATCCTCATGCCTAGTGCCAGAAGGCCCCAGCCACTGTGGCATTTTACTTTCGCTTAAGAACAACTTTGCAAATTCAAACCGATGAACACTCGAGTCCTAATGAGGAAATTGAACAATTTGTCACCACTATTCTTGGAAATCCAGAAGAACATCGAGAAATAGATGGGCATGTAGAGGCATCCTGGTATACTGACTACCGAAAACCAAAGTGATTGAAAATATCGAATAATGGACACTAACACAATATAATCTGACTTGAAAGAACTCGAAAGTAAAATATGGCACAAAGCATGCGCCTTACATTGGGGTTTTTTCCATCCTTCTCGTCTTGCAGCAATTCTCTAACTGGGACATAGGCAGCCTGCTTGCAAAGCTCAAATATATCTGAGCCTGTAAAACCTTCACATTGCTGGGCTATGTAATTATAATCAATATCTTTGACGATCTTCTCCCCCTTCAAAATAACCTTCAATATCTGAGACCTCTCAATTTGATTTGGTATTCCGATTTCGAAAACTTGAGGAAATCGCCTAAGTATTGCCTCATCAAGTTCAGAGGGTCTGTTTGTAGCAGCTAGAACCATGACACGCGCATTCTCTATCATAACAAAAGTCTTCTTAAATTTATAAAAAGCAATTCATATAACAAAATCTTGTGGGCAGCTACTAAAAATTGCAGAAGGCAATATAGAAAAAGGAACACTGTTTCATGTTAATGGAAAAGAGGAAGGAGCAAAGCTTCCAATACTCACGGTCTGTGGTGAAACCATCCCACAATGACATAAATTCAGTCTTCATGTTTGTCATAACTTCATGGTCTGAATTACGGCGCTGTCCCAGGAAACTATCGACTTCATCGATAAAAATAATAGCAGGCTGGAGCTTGTAGGCTAGAGTGAACACTGCAGTCACTGCAAAAATTCCAGCTAGTGTATTTGAGCAAGTCATACTTGAACGTAAATTAATACAAAAAGAACACAACCAAGACATGGAGATTCAGGAATTTAATAGTCTGACAAATTATATCAAGCTGAAGAGGGAAAAGTTCGGTTTATTGAAAATAATTCTTTTGTATACTATCCTTTGAGCCATGATCCTAATGAGTGAGAAAGTTAATCAGTTGAGGTTCAAATACGACAGGAAAAAGATTTTTTTCGCCATTTTCAAGTTGCAGGAAGCCTTCTTGACTAAGAGTTATAAAACACATATGCTGCAAGTGAGAAGTTCCAAATCGAACTCGAAAAGGAAATCTCAATGCCAAAAATTGCTTTCACAAAATTTGGAATACATTTCCCATCACCCAAACCATGATTTTATGTTAACTCGATCAATGTTTAGGCACATACACCAATCCTAAGGCAACCTCCCAAACTCTTATCTCTACTTCTCAAAACCTAATTTAAAAACATCACCATTTTGAGGATCAACTGCCATCACAAGTGATCGAGATTTAAAGCTGCAACTAAAACAATTTGTTTGCTTGAGATACCTAATTAGCTAAGAAAAGCAAAATCAGGTTTGAAGATACATTCTTTTATAATACATCCATGTGCAATGTATGACACATGAGCATAATGCGAAACACATTTCACATCAGGAACCAGACAATGATGAAAGGAAGAAAGACTAAACTTAGTACATTCAGGAATTAGCTTAAAATTAAAATACTTATGGATGATGAAAGACAAATATAGTCTAAAGGTACTTAGGAGGGTGTTTGGTTCAATATTATCTTAATGTTATATTATGTTATATAAAGAAGATAATTGTTTGGTTTGATGACATACGTAAATAACTTTGTAAAAAAATTATAAAATTGTCACTAAAAAAAATAATATCTAGATGTTAAAACATCAAGATAACATCGAACCAAACCCCCTAGAAAGATGAAAATTGATGTTTAATCATATGAATTCTTAATGATGCGTATGAAAATGAAACAATGCATTTTTCCTCTAAAAATCTTCATTAGATTTCAAACAATTTCTACTTATATATAAGAGAATTAGTGTAGATATTATCTCATAATCTTCCTAATACTAGGAAATTTCCATAATACTAGCATGTAGTAACAGAAGAAAGGCACCCATCCGACCCCCACCCTCCTCTCTCCCAATGTGGCGTCTGCAGCTATTTGTTAGTGGATTATGCTAATATTGGATTCCGAACTAGTTTGATGATTACAAGAATAAGAGAAGCTCATATTTGTCACTCCATTCTTTAAAACAACCGTGTTCATGAATATGGAAATTCATGTATTAGAGAATGTTGATTCTAGACCTTAGAATCCTGGGCACTGGGCGGGCCGGGCCGGGCTTGGGCCGGGCTTGACCGGGCTTTGACTAAGTCAAAGCGGGCTCGGGCCGGGCTTAGCCCGTTTTACGGGCTTACTTTCATGATCAAACCCGCCCAATGTACGGGCCGGGCTACCCACAGGACTAAAAAGCCCAAAATTTATTTCCAAATATAAATTTAAATTGTGGATATTTTGGCATGCTATATTGATAATTTGATGTATACGCTTTCCATAATTACATATTAATATAATTTTATTTAAATTAATAATTACTAAAATTCTATGATATTTTATCTACGATATGAATTTAAAATAGTTAAACAAATTAGTGAATAATGATATCTAAATTGTAACAAATGTTGAATTAATATATTAGAATATTTAATGACAAAAATTTAAACAAACTATTATTTTTAACATTACAAAGATAATAACAACAATGATATTTACGGGCTCGATTCGGGCTTTATGGGCGGGCCGGGTATGATCAGACTCGGGCTCTAAATAAATCAACATCGGGCTCGGGCCGGGCCAAACCCGAATATCGGGCTAAAATAGATAACCAAACCCGCTCAAAATTGATCGGGCTTTGGCTAGCCCATCGAGCCACCCGCCCAATGCCCAGGTCTAGTTGATTCTCATATTACACCATCTACATTATAGCACTTAAAAAGCAAATGCATCTCATGAAACATAATATTTCTTATTGTTAACAACTAGATACTCAAATACCAGAAATTCATGGTTTCAATTTTCCTAAGAATGCATCTATAATAAGAAAACACATGCTAAAAGTCACTGAACAAAAAAAATTCAACAAATACTAACCAAGTTTTTGAGCATCACCAAACCACTTGCTCATCAGATTGGATACCCTAACATTGATAAAAATAGCTCCAGATTCTTTGGCAAGGGCCTTAGCAAGCATCGTCTTTCCAGTACCTGGAGGTCCATACAGCAAGACACCCTTTTGGGGGCTAAGAAGCTTTCCACGGGCAAATAGTTCAGGTCTCTTCAAGGGTAGGATAACCAACTCAAACAATGCTTTCTTTATACTGTCTAATCCTCCAATTGAGTCAAACTCCACATCAATATGATCTGGATTTATAACATCACAGGCTATAACATCCTGCATTAAGTAAAAAAATCCTCAAAATAAACTTAAATTTGTAGATAAAATATCATTATTTTAAAGGCTTGGTTTGTTGTTGTTGTTGTTGTTGTGCCATGTGCAAAGACAGTATAGTAAGTGCTACGACTTTTAACATGTGCAGAGATAAACTTACCGTTGAAGCAATCAAAAGAGCCATAATGGTGGAAGTGTGAAAATATACATATCATGACCGAAGGAATGATTGATCAATTATGCTTGCGTGACTTGCAATTTACATCCATAGATCATTAATTTTGGCACTTTGCACTTCACAAAATAAAGACTCACACTTCACAGCCTCAAAACATTTAATTTTGGCAAGTTGTAGCCTCAAAACCACATCTCTTGGACTACAACTTGCCAAAATTAATGGTTTTAAGGGTGTAAAGCATGTTTTTATTTATGAATACATAGTCCCAAATGAAAATATTTTAAAGGTACAAATTTCAATTTACTAGTTGTAGTTGGATTTTGGGACCTTCCTTTATTTGTTTAAGGGTCTAAAACACCCTAAACCAATCTTAAAAGCACTCCTACTAGGGAAATAAATGAACAAAGTGTTTGATGAAACATAATTTTAAAAGCTAGATTGGTAAATGAACAAGCTTGAACATACTAGTATTGTATTCAATTCATTAATATTTGTAAATTGTTCGTATGAAGTTTGTGAACATGCTAGATTATAAAGCTCAACATGATGCTCTTTTAATGCTCAATTAATTGATCATTTAGAGATCTTAGTATATCTTATTTACTAATAAAAAAAATCATGAAGCATGAATTAGCATAATAATAAGCATGTTTGTGAACACATTAATATCCTTGATAAAAATTTGTTTATGGTTTTCATATCTATGAACTCAAATGTATATGAACTTATTCGCAAACACATAGTAAGCTCATTTGCAAACCACGTGAACCACTCGCAAACTAAGCTTGAATAAGCTCGAAACAATGTCAAGCTTAGTCTTAGTAAATGAACGTGAACTTGAACAAACCACTACTCAGTTTAGTTCAGTTCATTGACGGCTCTAACTCCTACTAATTTTTACACGTATTTTACGTATTATGCAATTTTTAACATTTAAAAATAACTTTATTTCACATTCCATATAAATTTCATAATTGAAAATATTTATTTCATATTCTACACACAATGCATATTTCATTAATAAGATCAATTTTATTTTATATCTAACACAAATTATGTATCATCCTATGACAAAAATATAGAAATATTCTCCGCTTTGGCTTCTGAAAACTGCGTGACATGACTCGTGAGTACTTCCTATGAGGTCACTTATCCTGGTACCACTCCAGCCTAAACACGCTTAACTACTGAGTTTCTCATCATTAGCCTCATGATTTTTCCCCAAAAGATACCTCTACTATTTGAAATCACGTTATCCATTTATACAGCTCAGGAACTCTTCTTTCTTTTCGATGTGAGACAATTCATTTCTGTGCCCTTCTCACCACTATTTATCGGCCTAAAAATCTGTCAGATACTGTACTTTACTCTAGCAATTCCTTTCTCTTGGAACATCATCCAGTAATCACTCTCCGCTCTCTTAGGCCAAAAGCATCACAAATCACAACATTAAACTAACTTTATTTCGCATCATAACATTAAAATTATTAACTTTCTAGCCCAAAGACAAATCAAACATAGCCTAGCAATGGAAGTAGACATTACCCTAACCAAAAAGCAAAGTTACCCTATTTGTATATATGGTCGTAGTAGTTCGTTCATCAATTGAAAGAAACGAATTGGAGAAAAAAAAAAAGGTGCTTTGAAGGAAGCGTGATTGCCAATTACACGAGATCATCATCACGAGGCTGCAACCTTCTCCTTCAAACTCATCAGCGAACAAGGAAAGCAGATTAGGGTTACACCCCCCGAAGCAGCCAAAATACGACCATTCGAGCACAAGGATTAGGATGTAAAGCAGGGGGAAGGCTTTAAGAAGAAAACCAGAACCTCGTATTGGTTGGTCTGGATGAGGGGGCGGCCAAGCCTCTTGGCAATCTCCTTCTTCTGCTCAAGGGCTTTCTTTGAGGCGGCACGATTGGGGTCGAGATGGCGGAGACCAACGAAGAGGACAAGGCTGCTCAGCGCAGCGCTAGCCGCGTACAACACCAGCTCCTGCAGGAACCTCGTTTGCGAATCCTTCATCCTTCCTTCCCACGGGAAGAAGGAAGAGCGCAATCAGGACAAAAAGTCCCTCCTTTGCCCTCTCTATTACCTGTTCGTCTGACGAGAGGCGGCGAGGGTTAGAAAGAGGGAAAGGTTGCCTAAATGGAAAAATATTTATTTCATAATTTGATATTTATTATTATTTTTATTATCAACTTTATTTTATTTTATTTTATTAGGCTTGTTAGTTGTGTAGCCCTGTTTGTTTATCAAGATTACAAGAAATCTTTTTATCCAAAAAACTCTGATTAATTTTAATTAAATAAATTACATTATATATAAATTTTAACTATATTTTATATTCTACATATATTTTAAAATAAAAAATTAATTTTTTATTATATATAATTCTCAATAAAAAAATATTTTTATTTAATTTTAACTTTAATAATCTTATTAAAACTAATTTTTACAAATAAATGCGCACAAATCATATAATTTGGCCTATAAATAGTGCAAATTTTGACTTTTATCCTATCCAAATTTCAAATTGCTTAACTTTTATTCAAATTGTAATTTTTTGAGTGGAATTTTAATCAGATATAATCTGTTATTCCATTCATTTATATATTCTTATGTGTGTATATATATATATATATATGAACTTTCAATTATAACTAAGTAAATTTCACATTTTTTTAATGTAAATTAAATAATTTCACAGTTCAAGTAAATTAATTAAATACCATCCAAAAAACTCTGATTAATTTTAATTAAATAAATTACATTATATATAAATTTTAACTATATTTTATATTCTACATATATTTTAAAATAAAAAATTAATTTTTTATTATATATAATTCTCAATAAAAAATTTTTTTATTTAATTTTAACTTTAATAATCTTATTAAAACTAATTTTTACAAATAAATGCGCACAAATCATATAATTTGGCCTATAAATAGTGCAAATTTTGACTTTTATCCTATCCAAATTTCAAATTGCTTAACTTTTATTCAAATTGTAATTTTTGAGTGGAATTTTAATCAGATATAATCTGTTATTCCATTCATTTATATATTCTTATGTGTGTATGTATATATATATATATGAAGTTTCAATTATAACTAAGTAAATTTCACATATTTTTTAATGTAAATTAAATAATTTCACAGTTCAAGTAAATTAATTAAATACCATTATTATTTTCTTTAATATGCCCTAAAAGTGCCATCTATAGTGCATATTGCACAAAGTGGCTCTTATAATGTCTTGTTGAGTAAGATTGTTGACCATTAATGTGAATAATAATTTACATGAGCAATAACAAGAAAAATGGAAAATAAAATTTCTAAACTAAATACAAATAAAAAATAATTTAAATAGGGTAAATTACATCCCAGTCATTGGGATAGACATTTATATTCACGCAAGTTCACAAAATCTTAGATATTTTCTCTAGGCTTGTTTATTTGTAAATTTTGCTCATCTAGATCCTTCTATCACCGTGACCATCAAATAGTAGTAAAAAGATTAAAAAAAAAATTCTTTTTCACTTTTTCTCACTGTTTCCAATGCCATGCCACGCCGGTGTGGCCATCGCTTTACTGGTGCTGGCAAGGTACCGTTGCCTCGTCTCGTTGGCATCGAGGAGATGGAGAGAGAGAGAGAGAGAGAGAGAGGGGGGACGCTAGTAGCCCATCTGCATTCCCGCCCTCCTTCGTGTAGGCTCGAGCATGCCTACACGGAAGCGCGGGAGAGAGGGGGGCATAATTGTCATTTTATAATTTTACAAAAATAATGAAATTTTTTAGAAAAAAAGACTATTAATTTTAACGAAAAGTTTTATCGAAATATATTAAGATAGACACGATTGAATAATTTGTGAATGGGATAGTATCTACCTGACTAATATTGTTAGACTTTAGGATCCAAAGAGCACGTTTAAAATTTGTGGACCTACATGAATATAGTGGTTAACCTTGGGGCCCGTGTGTAATTTACCTATTTAATTATTCAAAATCCTTATTAATGCTACATTAATTTGTATATTTCACATTGTATATACTATAATAGCATACTTAGGCCTCGTTTGGTTGGAGTTATTTTTTTTATCCAACACAAATTTTAAATATAAAAAATAACTTTATTTCATATTTAATATAAATACGAATATTAAAATTTAAAGTATTTTATATTTTACATATTTTTTAATATTAAAATAAATTTTTATCTTATTAAATTTTAAAAATAAAATATTTTTTTTTTGTCAAAAAAAAATTTCGAACGAAACGGAGCTTAAAATGCATTATTTATGTCAACAAGTCTTTTTGTGCTTTTTATGGAATATGAGCCCACACAAATGTAGCCGTGCGGAAAAGGCGGGAAAGCCGCGGAGACAACGGCGAGAGCAAGTAGAGGGAGAGGGAGAGGGAGAGAGAGAGAGAGGAGAAGATCAAGGCTTTCTATAGTTTCTCTTTCTTCCTTTTCTGCTTCGTTCTTGTTTTCCTGGTTTAATCCTCCGAGTATGTTCTCTTTCTCACAGATCTTGTTATTTGCTCTGCTGTTGTTATTTGATCTGATTAGGGTTTGCAAACGCAAGTGTAGGGTTCTTTGTTGCGAGGCAACGATGCCCCAGTCGAAAATCTACAGCTTTGAGGAGGTAGCGAATCACAATAGCCACAAGGATTGCTGGCTTGTAATCTCTGGAAAGGTCGGATCTCCATTTTTTCTGCTATTATTTCCAGTATTTTGTTATATGTAAGGGATTCTGGTATGGTTTGAGAATGGTGTAGACGGGAATGGGGAATAGATCTTAATGATATATTGAAGCATTCTTCAGTTTCCAGTTGATTAATGTGTTCTGAGTGGATTAATGGGGCTAAAAGAGGGATGAAGAAAATTTTCTGCGCCATTAACCGGAGGTTGTTCAATTAGTTTCAATTTTCAGCGTATATTTTGCTTGGGATATCTACATAACCGACGCAATTTCCTGCTCTTTTCATGCATGAAATCATGGATAGGTTCTTTTTCCGTGTTTGATGATTAACAATGCCCCTTCAATTTTTCAGCGGCCTAAAATAGCTTAGCATCAATTTTGTGGGTGGGTTTGATCGATCCTTCTTCGGTGTTCATAGGCTGTTAATTTTAGCTTTCACACATTGTTGTTGACGTTTTATAATCCATCTTCCTCATTAATTTGACCTGTTGCATATTATTGGATTCAAATTCTGTCTTCTATGGCATGAGCAAATCAGTCCCTTTCTTTTTAGGGTGAAATATGTAGTATAAGATCTACTCCAAATATATGGAGAATACTCATTGTGTCGTCTATATATGCATCACACAGATCTTTTAAATACCACAAAATCATCTCTTAGTTATTATGCCTCCAAACTTCAAAGAAATGTGCCATATGTTCTATTTAGTGGGTTTCAGCGCCGCCATCCACCTATCTTATTATCCTACTCATCATCGACAGCAGGGGCGGTGTCTATTGAAATCGGTGGAGGTGGGATGGACGCTATAGTCACGATTTGCCCCATTTCTGCTGGCAAGCTCCCAACCACTATGTATTAGTTTTACTAAGGTTAGTGGGTAGGTCTATTCGAAGTTAGAGATGTTAGCTCATAGTAATGGAATGGTTGTTCTTGTTGTACTTAATGAGTCTTACGTGACATGTATGTAATATAAATACCAGGGGTATGATTTCTTCTCAAAACTGTAAGTTGGGGATAGACTTTCTTCATGGTTTATTATAATCTGGATATCTAACAAATTCTTATAGAAAACCAAAGTTTTCAGATACCTTATATAAGTTCATGTAGAAGTTTATTTAGATCAAATCAATGAAATCCTTGGATGCATCATCTAATCTTCAGAAGCTTGCTTTGCAGGTGTATGACATCACTCCTTTTATGGGCGATCACCCTGGTGGCGATGATGTTATGGTGTCTTCAACTGGTAATCCATTTCCCATTTGATTTTTCGATAACTGCATACCAAAGACATCAGCATTTTGGTCATCACCATAATAGTTTGAGTTCATGTGTCAATTCTTAAGACCCAACTTTCCCTATTTTTCTGGCGAGTGACAAAATTGTGATATTATTCTTAATTTCATTAAGCAAGTGATTCATTTTGGATATTACATTGATACAAAAATAATTGAGCAAAACCTGAAAAGTGTGTGGAGAATATATTCATCCGAGGAAGTTATATCTGTGTCCCTTAGCTTATGACAATATTCATGTATTTTTTTTTTAATGTTGGATTACTCTCAATTGTGAATAAGTTCGGAGAGAGTCAGCTTAGATGGTCTGGATATTTAAATCGCTGATAGAAGCTCTAGTAATGAGACTTGGGTAATTGGATCTTGCCCACATAAAAAAAAAGAAGAAAACTAAAAATGATATAGGAAGAAACTATAAGAAATAATCATATATACTTAGGGCTAAATGAGGAATTATTATTTGATAGTGTAAAAAAACAAAACTTTTATGTAATCTAATCTATCTACTGGGATAAAGGTTTGGTGGTGATTATTGGTGTTCTATTTTTCTGAAGTCATACATTCAATTAATTTTTGTCTTTTAAGTTGTCTCTTCACCACAACAAAACTAGGCATCTGCGACAGATGCAATTTTTTCTGTCACTCAGGCCATCGCAATAACCTTTGTCGCAAATGCATTGTGACGGAATTTGTGCCATCGCTAACAGTTGCGACGGATTGGTTGTGACGGATTCTGTCGCAAATGAGTGACGGAATAGTGACGGTATTGTGACGAATTTTTTTTTACAATTCCGCCACAAATCCGTCACCTTCACCACAACAAAACTAGGCATCTGCGACAGAAGTATCTGTCGCAGATGCAACTTGTTCGGTCGCAACTGATCAGTTGCGACCGAATTATTCTGTCACGCCGGTCGTTGCAATAACCTTTATCGCAAATGTGTTGTGGAATTTGTCCCGTCGCTAACTGTTGCGACGGAATGTTTGTGACGGATTCCGTCGCCAAACAGTGACGGAAAAGTGACAGAGTTGTGACGAATTTTGTTACAAGTCTGTCACAAATCCGTCACTATTCCGTCGCAAAAGACACATCATCACCAATATTAATTTTATCCGTACACATAAGCATAAATATCTAACCATAAAATACATAACTATGTCATAAAAAACATAAGATAAAATGAACTCAACTAAAAAATATTGATGTCTAGTTCTACACAAAAACATCATCATCATCATAATTAAAAAGTTTATTTCTTCTTTAAAAAAAAAGTCTATTTCTATGCAAAGCCATCATCCTCATCATCATCAGCATCATCATCATCATCATTGGAGATAGGGGAATCAGGGTGGCGAGGTTGATGAACTGAACATCCGCTAGAGCCAGGTGGGTTAGGTCGAGCAAGTTCGCGCTGAACGAATGCATCCATCTCTGCATGAAACTCATCACGTAATTGTTCGATGCTCTGTTGCATCTGCCGAACATCACCAAGATGTTTCTGCTGCATTTGTTGCAAAGCCTAATAAAGCATAGGCTCAAAATTTTGTCGGGCTAACTCAACCGCCCGTTGTATCATCTCTTCTAAAACTGGCCCCATAGGCTGCGATCCACGATATGATGCTCTCGCATTCCTATAAGCTCTGCGGGAATCCAAGATATCATTTATGTGGATATACGGAGACCAATCATACATTGTATTTTTCTTTGGTTGTCCCATAGTAGCACACCAGGCATCTGCATCAAAAGTGCTAGCAGTGGTGGGATTGATGTGACGTCGTAACAACTCCGCCTCATATCGTTCCTATGGTTAAACAAATTAAATAAACACAAATTTTTTATATTTTACATATTTTAGAAATTGAAAATATTAAATTATAAGCTTACATGTGCTAATCGAGACCTTTCATCAACAAAATCCCCTTTGCCACTGTCACGTCGGTGAGTGCGATTGAACAGCTCAATATGCGTAGTTCACGCTTCATTTCATCAGCCTGCAAATAACAAATAGACCATATAATTATAAAGTATAAAAGTAATATGATTTCTAATTTAATGAACTTACAAGTTTCTTACACCACTCCTCAAATGGTAGAGAACCACCCATATGCCTCACCATTTGAGTGCTCCTATTCTCTTTGGATTTGGTCGATTTATTAGCCCACTTATCTTCGCACCACTCTTTGACTAAATCATTACATATATTGGAGGCAATAAATTTGGGGGGGTGATTGTAAAGATCCTTAGTATTCTTAGACTTTAATTTCTTCAACTTAGCCTGACGAGCTCTATATAAGATGTCCCTATATCTCGTAAAGCTCATCTATTACATAGTTATAATAAAATTAAGTAAATTTTAATTAATTTATTGCATGTAATGAGTTGAACTTTTATTTTGTATACCTGATCCCAAGCTTCCTTAATCCTACGCTCATCCTCTGGATGCCACTGGTACTTGTTCTAAATTCATTAGCATAATAAATTAGTATGTCCATTCACATTTTTAAATACAACAATGTAAAGGTTACTTAATATATATTACCTGGAACTTATCCCAGAGCAGTTGTTTTGTTGTCTCAGGCACCTGCAACCATGACAATCATGGGCCTGTGATATTTGCCCTTAGTTCTACTGTCACATCCCTGGTGGCACATTGGTCTGTCCACCTGCAATATAATAAGATATAAAGACATATTATAACATAATATATTATTTTTGTTAGTCGTTCTCAAAATAATGACTGCTAGTACATACCCATGCCGATCACCTGGGTAAAGCCAGGTGCGTCCGAAGGACTGGGACAGTGCTTGTGTCCCAAGATTAGGCCCCCTGGGCCTAGAGGAACTTGATGACCTCGGCTCATCTACATCCATAGCCTCCACATTATCGTCCCCTGCCTCATTCTGCTCATCCTCATCACGATCCATGATCCTCTCTACCTCAGCCTGCCTCCTAGAGCTAGATCTTCGAGAAGAACCACCTCTGGGCATGATGAATAAGAAACCTGCTAATATATAAAAATTTTACCAGTAGAAGTATATAATAACATGCAAACATACATTGTACTATTTGCTTTCTTCTATGCATGTTCTTTTAATTTTTTTGCCCAACTCTCCAACTTCAATTGATTCAAGAGGTTCTATGGGTATATCAATCTCCAATAAAATTGCAGGATTATCAAGCTCTGTTGTTTGAAGAACAGGAGTAGGTTCTATTACTTCATCTTCTTGTAAGACATCATCGTTATGGATATTTTCTTCTTCATTATTGTTTTGCAGCTTTTCAACTAGCCTTGACTTCACCTTACATACTGCCCACCAGTTGCTCTTATTTTTTTTGCAATTTGGATAGCTGCAATAGTACATCTGCGTAACTTGTTGAGCAAGCACAAATGATTCATTTACATTAAGTCGTGATTTCAAATTCACATCGACAAGGCCATAATGTGGATCAACTTTGATGCCTTTTTCAGTATCAAACCAATCACACTTAAATAAAATGACCAGATTTCCTTTACCAAAATATTCAAACTCCATTATATCAATAAGAACCTCATAATAATCATGTTCAAAATCATTATAAGTACTCCCTTTGACATAAACTCCACTGTTATATATTTTTTTATTTGCACCATATGATAAAGTATGAAATCGAAATCTATTGACGGCGCAGCCTCTATAGTGTTGCACTCTTTTTGATGGTCCATGGGCTAGCTCTACTAATCTCGGGTTCATTCCAATTTTACCCAATGTATTTGCCTGTTTAAAATAATAAATATCAATTAATCAAACTAAATGAATTTATAACTATTTGTACTATTAATGAATACATACTTGATCTCGGAACCACTTTATAAAGTATTGCTCTTTCATTCTTTCAAGTTCTGCTTCACACATTAATGGATTACTTTGCAGTACTTCTTCTTCATAACATCTAACATGACATTATATAAAATTGTATTTAGAAAATAAAATATGTTAAAAATATAATAAATAAAAGAATATAATTCACTCGATATATGGTCCAACTTCAGGGCAATTCAAAAGAATATATAGATGTGCAGCATTATATTCCTCATCTGTACAATAATATGGATTGCCATTAGGTGAGAAAGGTCTTCCTTGCTTAAAAATTGATAATCTCTCTTCCACCTCAATATCTTCATCATTATTGCGAGGAGCTTTATTGTGTTTTGTTGGAACATTTGGCTCGAAGTAATGAGAGCAAAAAGTTAAAACCTCATCAATAAGATATGTTTCACATATAGATCATTCTGGTTGAGCTTTGTTGTGAATTATATTTTTTAAGACAAACATATATCTCTCGAAAGAATACATCCACCTATATTGCACCGGACCACCAACCTTTGCCTCATACGCCAGGTGAATTGGTAAGAGCTCCATTGAATTAAAAAAATTTGGTGGAAAAATCTTCTCTAGCTTACATAGAGTCTCAACTATATTTTTTTCTAATATATCTAAATCACAAGCTCGTAGAATCGATGAACAGATACCTTTAAAAAAAAGAGATAATTCTGTGATAACACCCCAAATAGCCTTTGGTAAGAGCTCTCTAAGTCCAGTTGGAAGTAATCGTTGTATAAAAATATGGCAGTCGTGACTTTTAATACCATGAAATGATGAGTTTTCAAGATTTACACACTGACTTATATTTGATGAATAACCATCAGGTAATCTGAGCACTGTCATCCATTTTACAAAAGCATTGAAGCTTAGTCTTATCAAGAACATACTATGCTGGTGGTTTCATTACTTTACCATTGTCCTCAAATAATTGAAGTCCTTCTCGTTTACAGTACAATTTTAAATCAGCCCTTGCTTTTAAATTATCCTTAGTTTTACCTGAGACGTTTATCACAGTGTAAAATATATTATCAAAGACATTTTTTTCAACATGCATAACATCAAGATTATGACGTATCAAGAGTGTAATCAAGAGTGTATGCCAGTATGGTAGTTCCCAAAAGATACTGCGTCTATTCCAATTATATTTTTTACCAAAACCAATGATCTTGTTTTTATTTGAACCAAATTCAACTTCGGGCATTACATACACCAAGTTAAACATTTCTTCACCAGATAAGTGTGGTGGAGGGAGATCTAAAACTATGTTACCCTTTAAGAATTGATTCTTTTGCTTTCTATATGAATGATCATATGGAAGAAACATACGGCTGCAATCAAAAAATGAAACTTTTCTTCCATTCTGTAATACAAAGGCCTTAGACTTGTCCATACAATACGGGCATGCCAAACGTCCATGGGTACTCTAACAAAAAAGCATACCATATGCTGGAAAATCACTAATAGTCCATAATAAAGCTGCACGCATCTGAAAATTTTACTTTTTGTGAATATCCCATGTGTTAATACCATCTTTCCATAATACTTTTAATTCATCTACCAAAGAACGTAAGAAGACATCTATATTACTTGTAGGGCTTTTTTGGACCAGGAATTAGCAAAGACATAAATATATATGGTGTTTTCATACACATCGAGGGAGATAGATTGTACACTGTTATGAAGACCGGCCAACATGAATATGGAATACCATTATTTCTATTAGGATTGAACCCATCTGTGCATAGTCCAAGACGTACATTTCTTGCATCGATAGCAAAATCCGAATGCACTCGATCAAAATGTTTCCATGCTTCACTATCTGCAGGATGCACCATCTGTGATGAATCTCTATAATTTTTACACCATGTCATGTATTCGGCAGTATGACTTGACATATAAAGCCTTTGTAATCTTAGAGTCAAAGGAAGGTATCGTAGTACTTTGTAAGGTTACGCGAAAAATTACAAATACTACATTACATATCATTAACTTGCGATTCATAGTAAATCATACAATTATTCGAACATGCATCAATTTTCTCATAAGTAAGTCCAAGAGCTTTCATTAATTTCTTTGTCTCATAGTAGTTTGATGGTAATTTTTCTGACGATGGTAAAAATGATTTAATAATAGATATCATGCGATCAAATGCTTGATTCGACATTTTGGTCTCAGATTAAGATTTAGTAATTGAGCAGTCACACTTAATCATGTGTGTCGAGTGCACCTTTCCCATAATGGTTCATCAGCAGCTTGTAATAAGTCATAAAATCTTTTTGCCTCTTGATTAGGTTGCTCATGTACATCATCGCTCGACACATTGAATTGTTGAGGTCTCATACCCTCTGCAATCATCGATCTATAATTTTGATATGACTGACTAGATTCACCATCAACTACTTGATTATCATTAGAGTCGTAAACTCTCTTTGATCGATTAGCAAGAGGCACGTAAATCTCCCCATGGGCAGTCCACTATATGTAATCTGTAGTAAATCCCCATCGTCATAGGTGTAACTTTACATCATCAGATGATAGAAAACATAGGTTTTTACATTTGATATATGAACATTTTATATTTTCATCTATCTTGATAGTATTTGCTGGTGAGCGACATATGCCCACTCTATGAATTGTTCCACACCAGCAACAAATCCATTAGTTAATCGACCATTATGTGTTAACCTTTAGTACATCCAATGACATAAATCAGCCATGTATTTATATACATAAAATATTCAAATAGGAGAATACATTATTCAAAATTAACACTTATTTTACAGACCATTAAATAAAGAATATAAATAAGAACTGAACAATTTCATCTGAAAATCTAGTTTAAATACTGTATTTTCTGGCATATAAACTTAATACATCAACTTCAAAATAATCAGATTCAACCGTTAAAAAAAAATCAGATTCAACTTAGCTAACAAAATCAATCACGCATGTATTCAGAGAATGTCATTCTACATAATAAATTTGTAAGGCAACTAACTGCACAAATGAATGTAGCCCCAAAAATGGTATCAATGGATTTGAGTGGATCTCAACCGCAGCGCAGGGGATGATTGGTATTGATTTTGACCTTTATCACTATATTGTGGGCAATATGGCATAGTGAGAATGAGAGAATATATGAAAATTTTGGAAGGACTTCAGTCACTCAAAATCTGTATGCAAAACTTATTATCAATTGATAGTTTGTAATGATTTCTCAGTTGTCATCTGAACTAAAATGTTATTTTTATATATGAGAAATGTGTAAACAGAATTAGATAAAAGATCTGAAATAGTGTCAAAATATTTTCTAAATAATGCTAGGCCTGCTTGAAGATTGAATATATCCTGTCAACAAATCCTTCTACTTGCAGATACAAGAGAAAAACCAAGACTGCACAGCAGCTTGGGATGACGATGTGGTAAAATTGAAGAAGAATGCAAAACCTTTTGGCCCGACAAGCACCCAGGTGGCATCTTAGCCACTGATGAAATAATGGGTTTTCATATTCAACGAATCACAATCGCCAATGAAGTTCATACTAATTCGATTAAGCTAACAACAACTAGCTCCTTCAGTCACTAATGAGCCGTCAACAAACTAAAACAAAGGAGAAAGAATGATACGATAAGAATAAAATGGACATCAAAGAATTATTTTCTTGACAAACTAAAATATTCTTTTCAATTAGGAGCCAGAAATGTTCAAATCACAGAAGAAAAGTTTTTTTTTTTTGATAGAACAGAAGAAAAGTTCTAACTAAATGTGCAATGGGTCACAACGATACGATTCAGAAAATATAAACTTGACGTCAAACACTCTCGATGTTCGAGATCCAGCAGCAATTTACCATACTCGACTCGGCTTATGCAGCCTGCGTTATGTTTTCCTGCAGGAAAAGATGCTACAGATGACTTCGAAGATGTTGGTCACAGCAAAACTGCTAGAGACATCATGTCTAAGTATTACATTGGTGACTTCGATTCATCAACGGCCCCCAACAAATCATCCTTCGTTTCAACTATGCGCACAACAGCTCCCATTAATGAAGAAGGCAAAGGTTCAGATTCTATAACCAAATTGCTTCTGTTTCTTGTGCCTCTCATTATCCTGGGCCTGGCTTATCTTGTGAGGATCTACACAAAAGTGGAATGATTAAAATCTTCCACTCTCATTTCTCAATAACAAAAATTGATAAAATGTAGAAAGAAAATATATGTTAAAAAGCATGGTTTAGTAGAAGAAGATGAGCTGTATTGAGCTTTTTGTTCTTTTTATTTAAATGCCATTGTTTGCTTGTAATTGCTTCTATATATTGATTGAGTTTTCTTTGTAGTATGAAATGATCGATGTGCATGTCATCCTGATTTGTTGCATACTCTTTCAATGAGCACGGAAGCCAAGGGCTCAATTACCGGTTGTTGACAAGTTTCGAGACTTTAGGACCTCAATGAAAAAAATTTAACAAAAAATGATTCATAATGAAAGAGTCGATGAAAGTGGGCCTATAGGAAAACTTTCCAATATTTTGAAACCACAGCATCATTAATTAAGTAGTATATTATTGATACAAAAAATATGCTAAAATAAATTGAAATAAGATGATAATTTTTACGTAAAAACTCTAGTATCCGGAGGAAAAATCACGACACCGTCTAGGCGATTTAAATCTACTAATCGAATCCATTCTCTTAAAAAGCATGAGGGTCTCTAAATGGAGACCGAATAAGAGAATAAGTACAAGAGAGAAAGAGAGAGTGGCCTCTAGAAAGAAAGAATGAGAGAATTTCTCCTCATTCTCCTTATTTATAGTTTGGAGAGTAGGAGACAAAATAGGTATAGTCTGTCACGTCTGACATCTATTCCTGCAAAAGATGATTAGGCAGTGGACCCCTATGCCGCCTTAAATGTTGAGTTGATATACTAGTACGGAGGGTACGATTTAATGATATTTTCTTGAAGAGCTGTTCGAGGAGGGCTGTTCGACGAGAACTATTCGCTCTTCGACTAGGGGTGTTAGAGAAAGTTCTAACACGTATAAAAATTATTAGCAAGGAGATAAATACCAAAATAAAAAGATCAAACTGAAAAGATAATCTCATCTTGTACTAATTAAAAGGGAATTTGGTGGTCGGTCTTTGTCTATCTGTGCTTTAAGTATTTCATATTCCTCTTCTTTATTATTATTATTATTATTTTATTAAAAAAGTCTCAATCAAATGGACATTTCATGCTCTATGTCAAATTATTTTACATCTATTTAGATTCCAATTTTTTTTTTTATGTAGAGTTTATCTCATGTGCTGATTAGAATATTAGATATCCTTTTTTTTTCTTACTTAATTACTTTAATAAACCATATATTGGATAATGAATGAATATCTTTATCTAACAGTGAGCTTATTAACTAAATAATGCATTTTAATCATTATCTTGAGAGTGCTGATAATGAATTATCTTACATTAATACTCAACAATAAATCATTATAGTTAATAGACAAGTGATAATCTTAATTCACCAGCATATTTTTTCGATTAATTGACGTCTATTCTCATATTGGCCCAATTTGAGCTCGACTCTATTTCTTCCCTAACATATAGTATCATTAGTTCTAATGATTTGACTTATCATACAACAACAACAACAACCAAGCCTTGATCCCACTAGGTGGAGTCGGCTACATGAATCCTTTGTTTCCATTGCGCCCTATCAGTTATCAAATTCTTATCTAAGTCTAAGTAACTAAGACCACTCCTTATAGTTTCTTGCCATATCTTTTTTGGTCTCCCTCTTTCTTTTTGTACATGGGCAAAATCTAATAATTTAATTTTTCTAACTGGAGCTTCAATCGGCCTACGATTTAGATGTCCAAACTATCTAAGCTAACTTTCTCTAAGTTTGTCCTCAATTGGTGCAACACCAACTTTCTTTCGGATATACTCATTTCTCATTCTATCCTTTCGTGTATATCCACACATCCACCTTAACATCCTCATTTTTACAATATTTATTTTATTTGTATGTTTCCTCTTTACAGGCCAGCATTTTGCACCATATATCATCGCTGGTCTTATTACAGTTTTATAAAATTTACCCTTGATTCTGAATGGGATTTTTCTATCGCACAATACGCCAGAGACATTTCTTCATTTTACCCATCCTGCTTGAATCCTGCTAATAACGTCATTATCTATTTCGTCATCATTTTGTATAATTGATCCAAGGTATCTAAAGCGCTCACTCTTCTTGACAATTTAATCATCAATTATCACATCTCCAATATAAGTATTTCTTTCTTGACTAAATGTGCACTCCATATATTCAGTTTTTGATCTACTGAGATGAAAATCTTTAGATTCTAGAGCATTCCTCCAAAGCTCTAATTTTGCTTTAGCTCCCTCTTTTGTTTTCTCAACAACAATATCATCTGCGAAGAGCATACACCAAGGCACTTCATCTTGGATATGTCCAGTCATGACTTTCATAATCAAAGCAAAAAGATACGAACTAAATAGTGTGCGACTCTCATTGTGATTCTAAATAGTAAGTCGACTCTTGTTATGCAAGCACTTGATATTCTATTAAATCGAAAAAGATTTATGTAGATGAATTCTTCTGTAATGACCAGATTAGATTGTTGCGAGTATGCATGCTGGAGACCTATAAATATTACAAATAATTTTTAAATTTTTTATAAAAATAAAAAAATTTAAATAAAGGAATAACTCTTCAACCAATATATAATATGCTATCAATTAAATTAAAATAATATAATTAAGCTTAAGCCTCAATTCGCACAAATAATCAAAATAATTGAGTTGGAGTTGGTAGGATATAAAATTCTAATAAATGCACTTGTCAAGTTTATTTTATATATTCATAAATTTTAATCAGTTTAATCAATTCATTCGGTTCACTAAGTAAACCGATTTATAGTCGGTCTAATCGAGTTGAATTGTAATTTTAATTTTTTGCATTAATAAAATGAATATAACAATTAATTTATAGTTAAAATTGGTTCAACCTACTTGTCCGATCTTATTTGAGAACCAGGGAGGGGGTCCCTATTGCACAGCAAACATGAAAAAAAGGGGTGAGGATAAGCATTATCCCAAAGAAGCCGACATCAAGGGAGGCAGAGAGAATCTCATCTTAGCTTGAGAGCAAATTAACATAAATGTGCTATTAAAAATAATAATAAGGGATAATTTCACTTAGGCCTTTCAGATTTATTTGACTTGCACATAGGTTTATAATTTTAAAAATATGTCAGACAGGTCCCCAAAACTTACTATATAGATTATTGTAGTCCTTCTGTGATAGTATCGGTTAGACGCTTTTAAAATTATGAAAATACCTTTTTTTTTACATTTCCATATTTCCGATCTCCGGCTGGCGTCCGCTCGCAGGCGGCCGACAACGCGCAGGCTGCTGCGCACGCTGGCGTCTTGGCACGGGTTGCCGCAGCTCGCGGCACCGCGCGCGGACCCCCGCTGGTGGGCACAACGTCGCCGACGCATGGGGCCGCGGGTTGCGGCGACCTGCGCGAGGAAGAGAGGCGAGAGGCACATTGCCCTCTCTCTTTCTCTCTCTCTTGCCTCCCTGTACCATCTACGCAATGAGAAGTTATTGGGTTCGGACTGCGCACCGTCCGGAACCCAAATCAGAAGGCGCCAAGTGTGCCATACAGCTGGGTCCGGACACACGTGGCGCCCTCTGATTGGGCATCTGAACGGTGCGTCATCCGCACCCAATAATTTTTCTTACGCAAGCCGGCAGAGAGGGGAAGAAAGGTAGCACCACTTGCCCACCTCTCTCTCTCTTTGTGGGCAACTTGCAATCGCGCGCAACAAGAGAGATGAAGTAAAAACAGATAGAGCAGAGAGGAAGAGAAAGAAAGAGAGGAGAGGTGAGTGGTGCAGCTCCCTGGCCGATGCACTTGCACAGGTGGGAAGGGGGAAGTGAGGGAGAGAGAGAGAGTAACTAAAGAATTTTATATAATTTTAATAATACAAAAAAAGAAAAAAATATTATCGATATTTATATCAAAAATTAAAAAATATAAATATTAAATTTTTAAAATCATGACCTTGTATAATGTTATACTTTAAATTCAGAAATCTAAATATTATTTATAATTAAAAATTTATAATTTTTTCAGAACTAATATCATTTTTTAATCTTATTTATAAATGTAATCTATATTTGTAAAAATTAATGTTAATTAGATTAAAATTAATTTTATGTAATGATATATATGTAATATATATAATGTGTAATATAAGTAATTCCTGACTGTATAAGTTATAAATAACGTGATCGTGCTTTTTCAAAAAATTATGAGATTAATGATAAAAAAATTTCATAATTAAGCGCGTTTGAACTAAAATAGTACTAGGATAATTGGTCACTTGAGATATACTCAAGTCGCAATTTTCTAATATTAAAGTAGATAATATTTTTATATTTGAATTATGATATATTATATTAAAATTTGGTTCAGACTAATGTCCTTACATGTAGGGCAGATTATAAGATGAGCTTAAGCGATTTTAGGTCGACTCAAATATGACTTGAACTACATATGTTTGGCATAGTTTCAGTCCGACTTTAAAATATAACTAAAATTGAGTTCATATCTTAAAGAAGCTTTGCTTAATATTATATAGATCGCACGTAAATTTTGTGTAATAGAAGGAAAAAATAACTAATTTATTTAAGTGAATCGATTTCGAAAGAATTGAGGTTGCTTCGCGCTGAAATGACTCGATTTTTTATCTAACTTAAAATTCAATCTAAATTAATGTGTGATTAATATTTTTAATGAAAAAAAAAAAGAAGCATGAAATTTGAACCCAAGTTCGTCTAAACGTTGCACAGGTTTGTACACTAACAAAATATATGAGCAGGTTTCCCACCAATTAGATTCCTCCACGTCGATATCCCTTCCTGGCCCCACGTTGGAACCACGTCATCATCATTCGTGGAACTCGTCCTCAATCCCGTTCTCTCTCCTGGCCGCTCGCCGGAAGACGACAATGCTCTTACGCCAGCAGGGCTCGCATGCGTCAACAGCTGAAGAGGAGAGGAGAGGGGAGAGAGAGAGAGAGAGAGAGAGAGAGAGAGAGAGGGAGAGGAGAGAGAAGGGGAAAAAAAGCCTCATTTTTCAAGCAACAGCAACGTGGAATCAATCGAGAGAAGGAGGAGGAGGAGGCTGAGTACTCCACGGCATCGGCGGCCCATGCCCCTCATCAATGGCGGGCCGACACCTATCCAACCGTCGCCGTCTCCTCCTCCTCTTATATCTCCCTCCCACCTCCCCTGTCCCAAAGACTTTGTTTTGCCCAAAACCCAAACTCCCAATTCTTCCCCCATGACGACCGAGAGTTTCGTCTGGGCGGCGACGATGGCAGCGGTGGCGGAGAGGAAGAGGAGGTTCAGCGACGAGCAGGTGAGGTCGCTGGAGACGATGTTTGAGGAGCAGGCGAAGCTGGAGCCGAGGAAGAAGCAGCAGCTGGCAGCGGAGCTCGGCCTCCAGCCCCGCCAGGTGGCGATCTGGTTCCAGAACAAGCGCGCGCGCTGGAAGGCGAAGCAACTCGAGCGCTCCTACGCCGCGCTGCGCGCCGATTACGACTCTCTGCGCGCCGATTTCGAATCCCTGCTCCACCAGAAGGACGTGCTCGCCGAAGAGGTGCGGAGGCTGGCGGAGGAGCTAGGAAGGGATCAGTCTCCGGAGGAGGGCGGCGGAGGATCGGTTGAAATTGCCGCGCCGGCTGCCGCTAGCCCCTCGTCGAACGCGACGGATTCCGGCGAGGAGGTGAAGAACGAGAATGGACCCTCGGGCAGCGAGGATCAGCGGTTCCAGGGCGGAAACTGGCCGGCAGAGCATATTTCCGCCGGCGGCGGCGGATCGCAGTGGTGGGAGTTTTTGTCGTATGAGCAGTGAGATTGTTTAATTTGGCGAAGATGGTAATATCGTTCAGCTCTTCGATTCTCTTCCTGTTGCTGAAGATGCCATGGCTGCTGCCACACGTTGAGTGAGTGAGTGAGTGAGAGAGAGAGAGAGAGAGCGAGAGAGAGAGAGAGAGAGAGAGAGAGAGAGAGAGAGAGAGAGAGGGAGAGAGAGAGAGAGAGACTGGGAGAGGGGGGTGGGGAGGAGGGAGAGAGGTATTGTCTGCGGCTACGATGCAGGGAAGGATGTACGTACAGTATACGGATGTGAATACGTATGTTTTGATAATTAAATACATGTTTTTTCTTTTATAACTGAAAAATTACTCTAAGTAATTAAAAGTATAAAAAAAAATTGAGACTTTTACACGGTGGACACAGAAATTAAGCTAATTTATAAATTTCATCATAAATCTCAAAATATTACAGATATCACATCTAAAACAGCTATTTTTTCGTTTTTCACATCCTGCAGTAAATTCTATCAGAAGATTTAACCATAGTTAAATTTCAACAAAATCTCACTCATTGATCACATCATTTAACCATCGACCTTCATGTTAGGGCATCGTGGAGCTGCACTGGTTCCGGCTGTAGCGTATTCACGCGATGTGGCAGCATATACTCGCGAGGCAATAGCATATTCACGCTAGCATCACTTTGCTAATTGCATCTTCTTCTTACGCGGGCATCGCGAGCAAGCATCGGACCTTTCTGCAGCTTCAGAGTACTGTCGTTGCCGGCCTCAGAAAGGTTCAATGCACGCTCGCGATGCCCGCGTAAGAAGAAGATGCAAATAGCAGAGTGATGCTCGTGTGAATACGCTGTCGCCTCGCAAGAATACGCTGCCGCCTCGCATGAATACGTTGTCACTTCTCGTTAATACGTTGCCGCCAGAACCAATGCAGCTCCGCAATGCCTTAACATGAAAGTCGATGGTTAAATGATGCAATCAATAGCTGAGATTTTGTTGAGATTTAACTATAATTAAATCTTCTAATAGAATTTGCTGCAGGATGTAAAAAATGAAAAAAAAAAAAGCTATTTTAGATGTGATAACTGTAATATTTTTAGATTTATGATGAAATCTATAAATTAGCTCAATTTTTGTGTCTACGTGTAAATGCCTCAAAAATAAAATTATCTTTAAAATAGAATTTTTTTTCTGATACCAAAGAAAAAATTCATTAAAATTTTGTCTATCATAGATAAAATTTAATAGATAAAATTTAAAGAGAAGTCTATTCATGTTTCTCGAGCTACATTAAAAAGCACGCATATTTCGCTAATATTTGAGCTGCCTTCTCTCTTCTAGCATGAGACAAATAACATCTGTTGAAGATAAACACGACTTTCCTCATGCTTTGGATACTTAATCTAATATGAGATACGTTATATATAATCATTGCATTGAACACCCTAAAATGACCAAGTTCGTTATTTTTTCAAATTTTTTATAAAAGATCTATATAGTTTTTTTAG
>JAEMOT010001874.1:969082-990167 GCA_019297695.1 Apostasia ramifera | reverse complement strand
ATATATATATATATATATATATATATATATATAAAAGTTAATTATAAAAATATTAAATAAAATTAATTAGTTAATATATTAATAATTATATAAATTATTTTAGGAATAATTACACCCAGGTCGCTAAGCTTAACGCTTAATAACGTACAGGTCTATGTTTTTAAATTATAACATCGGAGTCTTTGAGTTTTAATAAATTATCAAACGGGTCATTTTTTTATTATTAATTTTTTTTAAAATTATCAGTTTATCCCCTCTCTCTCCTCCCGATTCTCACGCACTCTCTCTCCTCCCGATCCTCGCGCATGCGAGGCAGCGCGGTCACCGGTGGGTCCGGCGGCCTCACACGTGCACGGAGATGGGGAGGAGAGAAAGAGAGGCGGCTTCTCTCTCTTTCCGATCCCCGCGAACCCGCCGGTGGCCGCGCTGCCTTGCGTGTGCAAGGCAATCGGGAAGAGAAAGAGAGGCGGCCTATCTCTCTCTCCTCTCGATCTCCGCGCATGCGCGAGGCCACGCAACCCACTGGCGACCGCACGACCGCCGGTGGGTCGCGCACGCCGCACATGTGCGAGGATCGGAAGGGGAGAGAGAGATTGGAGGGAAAAAATAATAATTTTAAAAAAATTTAATAATAAAAAAATAAAAAAAAAGATCAATTTGATATTTATTTAAACTCAGTGATTTCGATATTATAATTTTAAAAATATGAATCTGTCATTATTAAGCATTAAACTCAAAGATCTGAGTGTAATTATCCCATTATTTTATTAAAAAATAATAATCATAACTAACTTAGCTATCAATCAAATAGAGATCTTGTGCAAAATTGATATGAAAAAAAACTAGGAAATTGAGCTAGGCAGCATGTAAGATTTTTTAAGATAAATAGATGTGCAATGCATGCAACTGAAAATACTAATATATTATATTACGCCAATACAATAATTTTCTATATTATAGAAGTTAAATAATATTTCAACTTAAATTCACGTTTTTTTTATATATATTTCTCAAATCCTAAACATTAGTTACAAGTTATTTGTTAAACACATTATTATATGCTATGTTCATCACTTGATATTTAAAAATTGTCATAAAAAATGGAGTGAAATTTAAATATTGAAATTAAATCGCTCATTGTTTATATTAATATTTATCTCAAATCAAATTTAAGTTAATTTGTTAATTTTATTTATAGTAGAGTTTGAACCATCGAATGGAATTGATTTGAATTGAATTTTGCTGGTATTTTATTTTTAAAATAAAATAACATAATTTAATTGTAAAAAAATCTATTTTTTTTTTTATATTTATGTAAAAAGAGCATAGGATATAGTGGTTAATAAAAACCTAAAGAATAGTACTTAATTATTTTCTTAAAATATTTCTTAATTTATTACGAGATTTAAGCTAGCTAGATAAAAATTCAAACCAGCTTAAAATTAAATGCTAGTCGAGTTGAGTCAGCTCGAAACATAAAAATTTGACCAATAATTTGAATTCAAATTCAAATTGACTAACAAATATTTTTAATATTTATAAGCCTATTAATGATTATCAATTATATATTCAAAACATAAATATTTTATAAAATAACGTCTAAATTGAATTGACGGGAGCATGAATCTAAATGTACATAAGGTAATCAAATAAAATAGTTGATTCATGTGTCAATAATGTTACTTCATAATTGAATTTTTTTTAAATAAAATAATAATTCAAATATTTTTATTATCATAATTTAAATCTTATAAAAAGAATAAAATGTTTAACATTAATTTTTTTTTAATGATATGCAGTAATTTTTTTTTGTTTTTAATTTGACGCGGTTTGAAAGTTTGGGCCTAGGCCCATATCATTTGATGGGCCTCATTCGGCCAATGTACTTTAAATGTGCTAACCCTGAAAACTTTATCTTATTACTATAATCTAATTTTAAATAACCTTTTTCAAAAAAATGAAAAAAATATGTAAATATAGGAAACATTTGAATAGGGCAACATGGTTTTGCAAACATTTTTATTCGATTAGTGAACATAAATCGTCAAAATAGTATTGTAATTCTTTTATAAATTTTCATGTCTCTTTTCTCGATTATGCATCATTTTAGTTTATTTGAACGAGCGTACACAGTAAGTAATTATATACATTTTATTTCGAGATGTACGTGTATTTATACATTTTACTTTAAGAAAATTCATATTAGAATTAGAACGTTTAGATGTGAAAAAACTTTGAGAGCCAAATAAGACTACAGAAAATGAAATATTTGAAGGTACATGATCCTAGTATTAATGTGTGATTAAAATGTGATAATAAATGAATTAATTGTGAATATTAAGCTACAAAACAAAATGTTTATCTATAGTCATGAATCCCCTGATTAACTTGCAAAAAAAAAAGATTTTGATTGGCCGGTATTTGAAATCGGTTCAATTTTTTTAAACTCGAGAGGCCTGTTTGTTTACCATAATTAATTTTAATTAAGCGTAACATATCATTTATAAAATTTAATATTAAAAGTTATATAAACAGAAACATATGTTCATTTTATTTGTATCTTGATATTAGGGGTGGTAAAATGAGTTAAGGTCCACTCAAACACGTCCCAATTAATGAACGAGTAATATAACTGATTATCGTTTATTTTGCAAAATATTTTAACTGAATCAAAGTGATCTGAATGTCAAATTTGGCTTGCTTAATAAACGAGTTAAAATTATTAACCCAATCACCATCGATTGATCGAAAACTTTGGTCGTCTGGATATGAAATTTTTAGATAAGGTTGATACTGAGTCAGGTTCAAAAGAGTTTGTCCTGTAACTCAAATACGAAATTTTTGAGTTCGAGGTGATTAAAATTTATTTAAATTTTAATCAATTTTTGAGTTGAATTATGCGTAATTTTTAATCTTTTTCTAGCTTAAATATTCATTTTATGTACAATAAGTGTATGTTAAATATATTGTTTGATTTAACAAATATATTATGTATGTACTTATTCTGTAATCTTATTAAAAAAAATATCTCATATAATATATTTATATAAATAAAATACTTTAAATATACATTAAAAAACCTTAAATGTGTATCAAGTTGATTATGAGTTAATTTCAAATTATAAGAAAATTGAGTTGAGCAACATGTAAGTGATCAAGTTTTAAACAAATGTTATAATTATAATAAATGAATCTTTTTTTTGTGATTTTTCAGAGTTTGATGATAACAATAAATTATATAATAAATAGTTTTATTAATGTTATGAACATTAGAAATTATATTTAGTTTACAATATTAGTTTTATAAATTTTAAAAAAAAATAGTGATTTACTAGTTCAACTAGTTCGATAATTGGTCTGACTATGAGTTGGATTATAACATCCTTTGATCCAAATGTATATATAGAGGGATTTCTATCTTTGACTTCTCAAGAAATCACTCATCCCAGTACGACTGACTCCAGGCCAAATACTCTTAGTTACGAAATTAGTTTCATCATTAACCTCACGGTTTTTCCTGAAATATTGTATCTACTATTTGGGGTCGCGCGTGTTCTCTACTTAAGAACTTTCCTCCCTTTTTAATATAAGATAATTCAATATTTTTGTTCATATATGAACATCATTCCAATGATCACTCCCCGCCCTTTTCTGTCTCGGGTCATCACACGGATAATCAGCTATCTGGTTTTTAATTCTTTTTGATTTTTACAATATTATTTTAAGCGAGTTTTGAGTTAATTTTGAACATAAAGCTCAGCAGCCCTTGCTGTTTCATGCATGTTCATATCAGCAAGCCCTAGAATAGAGCAGGGTACTAGCAAGCCTTGGCTAGATCTCTCTGCTCAGCTTCCTGCTGCTTTCCAAATGACACTTCATGGGTGGATCAAGCAGACAGATCTATGATATGCATGGGAATTTTATGGAGCTTAATTTTTCTTAAGAGATTACAGCAACTAAGAAGGGATCCAGTTAGGCTGGACTTTGGCTATCTGTTTGTTTATTGGTCTACTTTCAATTAATTTGCCTCTTGCTGTTTTGTATTGATTATTACTCTATATATTTAATGGGAAGCATTAATTAATAGGTCTGGCATCTAATCAAAGTGATGCATGACGTTTTTATTTTATGTTTATTATTGTAATTATTATTATAGTAATTTGCGTTATTCTTTATTATAGAAATGAAATATTAATTTGTTGTTTTGAGTTATTTATGAGAAGAAGGGTATATTCCTGTGGATCTTGGCGCTTACCAACTCGCCTAAAAGTAATTATTGATAAGAAGGGTGTTATCTAATCTCTTATTACTATAGCACCCAGACAGACCTATGGGTTGTCCCGACGGCCTTTCGGTAGTAATGTATTACTTGTTGGGCAGGGTATTGAACGTAAAAGTGTCACTAGGCCAACTTGATGACCTCTGCCACACTCGTGACTTCACCCACCTTGCCTTCTTCACGCTCACCCAACATTCCCCTCTCCCCCAGTGCATTGCCGAGGATCGAACCCGCACCCGCTTTGATGCCAAATCTTAAGGATCTCAGCGCTTACTAGCTCGCCTAAAAACAATTGTTGATAGAATGTGTGCTACCTAATATGTTATTACTATAGCACCCAAATGCACCCACAGGTTTTTCCGACGGTCTTTCTACAATAACGCATTACTTGTCGTGCTAGACGTTAGTGTGTGATTCAGCCAATCTGGCCTTCGCCACACTCGTAATGAGGCTAACCTAGCCTCCACTACTGTAACTTGGTCCACCTGGCCTCCACTGCCACGCTTATCCAACATATATTTGTCATTTTGTATTATTAATGTGGATATATATGGATGTAATGATGTAATGTGATAGATTTTATGATAGAATGAAATACAATTTTGTTTCTAAACCTTGCATGGTTCGTTAGAGAGGTGCCAATGGGAAGGATTCCAAAGGTACCATCTACGTAGAGATGTACATGGAGTAGGTTCCTTAGAGATTAGGAAAAACGTAATATCCTCTTAGAGAAGAACATCGAATGGATTCACGTACTTACCGAATCTCAACTTTTCTATGTTGTATAAATAAATTTTATTCTCTTATTTATCTTTTTTCTCTTAGGAGATGAAGGAGTTTCTTGGCTCACTAGATTATTTAATATGATTTTGAAGACTAAAAGGATGCCAAATGAATGGAGAAAGAGTATATTAGTACCTATTTATAAGAATAAAGGCGATGTACACAATTGTGCCAATTATCGAGAAATTAAATTAATGAGTCATACTTTAAAACTTTGGGAGAGGGTGATCGAACAAAGGTTACGACATAATACTAAGGTATCAGAGAATCAGTTTGGTTTTATGGCAGGTAGATCTACTATAGAAGCCATTCATTTATTAAGAAGTTTAATGGAGAAATTTAAGGAGAGAAAGAAAAACCTACATTTGGTTTTTATTGATTTGAAAAAAGCTTATGATAAAGTCTCAAGAGAAGTACTTTGGAGTATTTTAGAAAAAAAAGAGATTTGCACTGCTTATATTTAAGTTATTAAAGACATGTATGAAGGAGCTGTTACCTCTGTTCGGACACAAGGAGGTTTGACTAAGGATTTTCCTATTACAGTTGGATTACACCAAGGCTCGGCTTTAAGTCCATATCTTTTTGCTTTGATTATGGAAGTCATGACTGGACATATCCAAGATGAAGTTCATTGGTGTATGCTCTTCGCAGATGATATTATCCTTATTGAGAAAACTAAAGAGGGAGCTAAAGCAAAACTAGAGCTTTGGAGGAATGCTCTAGAATCTAAAGGTTTTATCTCAGTAGATTAAAAAACTGAATATATGGAGTGCACATTTAGTCAAGAAAGAAATACTTATATTGGAGATATAATAATTGGTGATCAAATTGTTAAGAAGAGTGAGCGCTTTAGATAACTTGGATCAATTATACAAAATGATGACAAAATAGATAATGACGTTATTAGCAGGATTCAAGCAGGATGGGTAAAATGGAGAAATGCTTCTGGTGTATTGTGCGATAGAAAAATCTCATCCAGAATCAAGGGTAAATTTTATAAAACTGTAGTAAGACCAGCGATGATATATGGTGCTGAATGTTGGCCTGCAAAGAGGAAACATACAAATAAAATAAATGTTGTAGAAATGAGGATGTTAAGGTGGATGTGTGGATATACACGAAATGATAGAATGAGAGATGAGTATATCTGAAAGAAAGTTGGTGTTGCACCAATTGATGATAAACTTAGAGAAAGTTGGCTTAGATGGTTTGGACATCTAAGTCGTAGGCCGATTGAAGCTCCAGGTAGAAAAATTGAGTTATTGGATTTTGCCCATGTACAAAGAGGAAGAGGGAGACCAAAGAAGACATGACAAGAAACTATAAGGAGTGATCTTAGTTACTTAGATTTAGATAAGAATTTGATAACTGATAATGCGCAATGGAAACAAAGGATTCATGTAGCCGACCCCACCTAGTGGGATTAAGGCTTGGTTGTTGTTGTTTGTTGTTATTTATCTTTTTTGTATTTAATTATATCTTTCTCTCCCTCTGTCCTACATCACAAAGTTTAAGTGATTACTGGCTTGCATGCATTCACAACTGAAACTGAAAAATTTCTCAATAATTGCTCTAATTTTAAATGATCCATCAATTGTGGTGTACTCTTTTAATTATATATTAATTATCTATAAAGTTATACGAACATGTTATCAAGTTGCACTTCCTTGGAAGAAGTTACAAAAAGTCTATGGAGTGAGACATTTCTCTCAAGCAAATTCACACACACACACATATATATATATAGTTATATGTCTAATCAATAGAACTATTTAAATGAGAGTTCAAATGATTCGAAGTGAAAAAATTGAGCTAATTATTATTTGTCTGATGTATGTATTAATTATGAACAAAATTAAGCTTGATGTATTATTTGTTTGTGTGGTTTTGGGGTTTAAAATAATATCACTGAAATTGAAGGAATTCAACTGGAATGTAATGGAGAACGTAGTTAGGAGCAACTTTGCAATAGATATAGTATTTTTTTGACAAGAGAAAAAATATTTTATCTTTTAAATTTAATAGGAAAAAATTTTCTTTTAATATTGAAAAATATATAAGATATAAAATAAAGTAATTCTAATATTCATATTTATATTAGATGTGAAATAAAATTGATTTTTATAATTAAAATTTATAATAACCCAAAAAAATATCTCGAATCAAATGAGGCCTTAATATTAAATTAAAATAGATACAATTTTTTTTTTCAAATTACATCCTAACTAAGTATATGAAATATATTCAAGTTATCGGGTAGAGGCATTCCCCTCCCCCAAACAAAGTCTCTTAAATTCGGAAAATGTGCTACAAATATAGTGTGATCAGAAATGTCTACATTAGTTACAAAGTGCAAAAGATAATTTAGAACTTACGAATTTATGAAGCAAGTAATATTTAATAGTACATATATACATACATACATACATACATATAGATATATCATCTGCATTGTGTTGGATGCTTAATATTTGTTCTCTCGCATTAACTTTATCTTATAATGTTAAAAATAATTTTACACCTCACATCATATCATAGCCGACATGTAAATTTCAACATTAAATTAACAGTATTTCAAATCCTATATAAACTTTAATATTAATTAAAATAATTTTATTTTACATCTTTCCCAAATTTCAAACTAAAATTAAGGACTAAATAATTTATCTCAGATATTAACATATCTCAAAATAAAACTAACATCGTTTCAAATTTTTCACAAATTTTAAAATAAAAATATCACATAAAAATTATCTTTTATTTCAATTAAAAATAACCCATAAACTAATAATTGAGATCATCTAAAGTTAGAGGAATCAAGAGTAATTGTAGCTATAATATAATGAAAAGGCAGATGATGATTTTCTGCATGAAATACCCATGAAAAGAAATGGTGCCAAACGAAGACAAATAGAAATATGTTCACTATAATATATGAGATCGAGTCTGTAATTTAAAAGTTACGATCATAAAAACAAACTTGAATCACTTCTGCTGATCATGATATATAAGTTTGCCTTAAAAGAACTCTATAAAAAATAGAAATTTATGTAACAAATCAATAAACTAGTGTTAACACTTAATTATTTTGTCAATAATTATATATTGCTGTTATTACCTTTATTTCCATTGCAAGAAGCTTTGCACTTCTCAAAAGTTCCATTACTATAAGGTAATGAAGGTAAAATAAATAATAATAAAGCCTAAGAGATCACATGAAGAGAATAAGAAGAGAGACAGAGAGGAGAAGAGAAGAGAAGAAGACTCGTCGATCTTGGCTGGTAATAATGGGGAGAGCCGCGGCTTTTAATTTGTTCATCCTTGTAATATTAATCTCTTAAGCAATGAGAGAAAAAAGAGCAAAAGGGTTGGAGGGAGGGAGAGAGAGAGAGAGATAAGATTAAGCAACCATAAAATTAAGAGCCGAATGTTTTAGAGAAAGAAGAGAGAGGGAGACGGAGAGGGAGAGGGAGAGCTATCGCACGGAAAGGACATAGCCTTTTTGACTCCCTTATATGTTGGAAAGGTATGCGAGAAAACGAAGAAAAAGAGGGAAAAAAGAGCTAGCGAGAGTCAATCCATCTTTGAAAACTGAGACAAAGTCTCCCTCTCTCTCTCTCTCTCTCTCTCTCCTCTTTTGAGAAGCAGAAGCACATGATCCCCTGAAAACGAAGAGAAAAACCATATCGAGCCGGCGATGCAGTTGAAGCGGGAAGGTGAGATGGAAGCTGTGATTGAGGGGAATGAAGCCTGGTCCGAGATTTTCTCTGATCAGCTGCCTCTCCTTCTCTAGAGATCTCTGAATGGAGAGATGGTAAGGGAGGAGAGATATATATCATCAGAGAGATGTTCAGATAGAAACCCCTCGAGCCAGACAACATTCCCCTCAAAGAAAAAGCTTCCTCTTTTCTAAAGAAGATCACCCGAATCCCCTTCGTCTTCCTCCTCCTCCTCCTCCTCTCTCTCTCTCGCCCTCCTCTCTCCCGGCTTCTTTCACGCCGTGAGGTCAATAAATATATACAGAGAGGCGTGCCTGCAGATCCTTATGATGACTGAAATGATTAGTCTATCAAGAGACGAAGTGAGAGAGAAAGAAAGACGAGAGAGAGAGAGAGAGAGGAGAAGCTGCCATCTGAGGGGGCGCACGGATATGGAGAAGGGGGAGAGCCTCGAGAGAGAGGGAATGAGAGAGAGAGAGAGAGAGAGAGAGAGAGAGAGAGAGAGAGAGAGAGAGAAGTAAATACGGTGGGTCAGCCGACTCAGCCCTAGATGAACCACCGGCAATTACTTTGGAGCACCAATGAATCCTCCAAATTCTGGAAAACTTTAATAAATTTACATATATACCTCCAACATTTATTATTTTTACATATTTAGAAATTCTATCACATCTATGTAATTATAACATTTGATTTTCATAAATCGTATAATTAATGATGTAGTTCTATTTAAGTTCCACTAAATAAAACAGTATAATAATTAATAATATCAGAATATATCACATCAGAAATAATCTTTTTTAATTAGAAATGATCATAATTAAATGAAAAATTTTGTAATATGTTCTCACATACGAGAATTAATTGATGTTTCTATAACTGTTAATTAATATATATCTTAACATGTAAGTATAAAAAATATTTTAGGAAGCATGTATATAAATTCTCAATGTACATTAATTTTTTGATTTTATAGATTTTTTTATAATGATATTTCAAGGAATATACATTTTATTTTTTTAATAATATTTTTACATATATATTACTCTTATTTTAATATATATATATATATATATATATATATAATTTTTATGATAATTTAAAGTAGTATATCAGTGTTTTAAGTTTATTATATTAAAATTAGTGTTTTATAATAGAAATAAATGAAGTGAAATGGATATTATTTATTTATTTTACTTTTCATATCTTTAATTTATATTTAAAATTGATTATTTGATAATATACTAAATAATATATTGATTAATAATATTAAATTCAAAACTAACAAAAAAACTCTCCCCTTTTAAAAGAAAATCAATAGCCTAAAAATTAAATTATAATTAGTATAAGTTTCGGTTTGACCCGAAATCTGATTTGAAAATCCAATCAGTCATGGGTCATGGATTGGATCCGAGTCGACCCCGATCTGATGCAATATTTGATCTGATCAGAATGTCTTTTAGATTGGATCCAGATCGAGGCTAACTTGATCCGAATTTAATATATTGACAGGCCTATGTCTAACTTATGGGTCAACCTAGATGATATTTATTCTTTTTAATATTATTTATATAATTAATGAATATCTCAATAGGTTGTAATTAATGGATTCAAATCAATTCCCCTCCCACTAACAATTTTTTACTCAATCCACTTTAATTCCATTTAAATTGATTAAGAGTTGCCTAAATTATAACTTAATTTGAAAAAAATATCAATGCATGCATCCTTAATTATAATTACAACATATTCAGATATTCATTAAGAACACATATATGTTATATATTAATTTATGTACATGTTAATATATATATATATATATATATATATATATATGTATGAATGTATATATAAATATATTATAATCTTTGGATTGTTGAATATTTTTTACAGGTTAATTATAATTAGATCGATGAACGAAAAGCACAGATCTTGGTAGTGCATGCATTGGCTTTGTAAAACTTTGCAACATTAGTGTAAAGTCCGAGATCATGGAATACATAACGGAAGAAGAGCCTGGCCATATGATTCGATTTAGTTTGAGTAGACCCATTTATATATTAGAATCGAGAATTAATGAACTGAACCATATATATATATGATTGGTTTTAGCTATTAAGTACCAAAACTTCTAGTCGGATTTAATTAGTCAGTTTAGTTCGGTTACAAGTTAGTTCTTAATTGTTTTGACTTATGTTGCACAAACTTAATTAAGTATATGTATATCGTATTTCTTAATTTTAAGACTAACTCAAGCATTATTTATAGCATAGGAAGCTATACATACATGCATATATACATCATACATATACATATATATATATATATATATATATATACCCACATATACATATACATATATACATATACATATATACATGCATATATACATCCTTATAAAACCTTAATGATTAAGGTTGAATTTCAAGAAATCTATGGCATTAATTTAAATATAGTGGATATAAAATATGTAAGTAATAATATGAACTATAACATAAATAATTGTTCCTCAAAGTTTTGCAAGAATTTAGGTCATAATTTAATTTCCCGCCCACCTTCAATTCACAATTTCAGCTATTTCAAAAATTATAATTTGTAACAGAGTAGCACACATCTTGTCTCAATACATGCATGCTTCATTCAAGCGATCATTAGAGAAGAAATACTCGTGTGTAAGATGAACCCACAGCCTTGCCTCGTTTTTCCTTGAGTTTTGTTGTATTCTGATTAAATTATCAAAAAAATTTATAATTTGTAAGTAATTTATAATTTAACCAAATTTGTGTGAATTAAAAATGTCTTAGGACCTGTTTGTTTCGAGGACTAAAATCAAGACCAAAATAGTACTAGTTTAAAAAAAATGATAATAAAAAATATTTTTTTAATTATTTTACACAAATTATAATATAAAATAATATTATTTTACTTCACATATTCAAATATATATTTTCAAGAAAAATATTAATTTTATTTCACATCTTAGACTAAAATATTCAAATCGAGTATTTTGATCTAGGATGTGAAATAAAGTTAATATTTTTATTAAAAATTATTGAGTATTTGAAGTAAAATAATATTTTTTTATATTAAAAATTATATAAAATGATTATTATTTTTTTTTAAATTAGTACCATTTCAGTCCTCGCGCCAAACAGAGCCTTACTTTTCTATATAATATTATAATCTTAAAAGAAAAAAATCAAGAGACATATTAAACCGATCTCAATCCAAAAACACACTCGTTTTTCTATTCAGACTGTTTTCAAATTTTGAATATGAAACTAGTCCAATTCTACTACTCATCGAGTTAAAAATCGGTAGAATCGGCTCGAAATTGAACCGATGGAGCGGTTCGTAAACAACTCTAATTAAACTAACCAAATTGCAATTTTTCAATGTACATTGACATGAAAATTGGGGCAGTGCAGTGCTGTGTAATGTTGATGTCTTCAGAATTCGGGGCCAGGATTGCATTAAATTACGTCTTTAGACAAGAGCCTGTTCTTTGAATACAGAGCGCGGCCAGCTGGCCGGCATCTGCGTAGTTATATGGGTAAATTACATCTGGCTCTCGACGTTTGGGTCATATTTACACTGCTCAAATTCTTTCATATAGGTCCTTTTCTATTACATTTTAAAACTTTACAGCCATCAAATCTCTCTACTTTGAGCCTATATCCAATCAGTCCTTATAATTTCCGAATTAAGTTAATAAATGAATCATTATATCTGAGATAGGTTCAACTGAAATTATAAAAAAAAAAAGAGATTAAATTTTATGAATGTGGACCTTGTTGCAATGAAGTGCAATCCTCAGGAACCATGATGCAAATTAGTGAATTTTTTTGAAAGAATGTTTTTGTGCTATTTATACTAAGGGGGGAAAAGGAAGCCAGGAGCCTACCATTGCTGTCTTTCTGCATATTATCACATGTCATATATGATATATGATATATCCTTCTATTTCACCATTTGGTCCTTGGGATACCACAGTTATTACACTTCTACCCTCATGCATTTACACATTTTTTGCCCATAGTTTTATAAATATTTATAGTTTGAAATATATATTTAATTACCTCATTTTTAGCCCTCTAGTTTCATTAAAATAATGAAACAATTTTTTTTAAAATAATAGAAAAAATAGTATAAATCAATTAATATTTTTTGGCTAGGTATATATCTAAGCAAAGAAAAAAAAGTTAATTGCATAATTATTTTTCATATCAGAGTACCACTTCATCATCTTTTTAAATGAGTTTTATGTTTTTTAAATTATTTTCTCATCAAATATTTAAAATATTATATTCACCCGAAGAGGCTTATCTTTCACTAGATGACACTGACATCTGTAATTTTTTCTATTACTCATGATCATTTTTATAGGGAAAGTTGCTTGTGTTATTAGTTATTTTTTAAGTTCATATTGTTGACTTTTAGTCATTTATTTTTGATATTTTATGTTTTTTTACTCTCGATATTAATATTTTAGAATAAAAATTGGCTTGTGGTTGCCTTAGTAGTCTCTCTATTTATTTTATATTTTATGTGCAAAGTTAATTTTAATGCTGATGTTGACATCATAAAAAATTTTATTGAGATTGATATTATTATTAGAATTCATCTTGATGGCAAGCCTAGTAACTAATATGACTGGAGCCCTTGACCTCCTTTATGCAGAAGGAGTTGCACCTAAGAAAGCTATTCAAATATTTAAAAAAATTGCTTTACAAAATATTATTCTTAAATATGATTTAAGTCAAATTATTATTGTGTTTACTAAATAAAAAGAGAACGATTCTTTGATCAAATTTTGTATTAAGTATAGGAATTCCATTACTTACAACTTAGCTAAATTTGCGTTCTTAATATAAAAATATTTGTTTTGGAGAGTTATTATACTAGATTTTATTATAAATATTTGTGAGAGATTAACGTAATAAATTTTCATGATTTTTATCAAACGAAAAAAAATAATCCGAAGAGCGTTATAGCCGTATGCTTGAAAATTAGACCTTATAGGCATATTTGGTAATTACTCAAAAATAAGTAAAATATTTTAAATTTATTATAAATTTTAATAACTTTATTTCACATCCAACACAAATTTTAACTTTAAAAATTAATTTTATTTCACATCTAACACAAATTTCAACCTTAAAATCAATTTTATTTCACATCCTACACACTTTCCAATATTAAAATAAATTTCTTTCCCATCAACTCTATAAAATAATTTTTTTTTTCTTACCCAAATTTATCCTCTGACGAAACAAGTCCATATGTGGATGACTCTTATATATAGCAAGAATCAAAATGAAATATTTTTAAAAACTTTGGACTAAAATGAAAGTTCTCTAAAACTACAGAAACCTGAAGGGAATTTACACAAATTTTAAGTGCATATGGAGAATGCTTGGGGGACAGATCCTATTATGGCTGCATCATGATGTCGAGCCTGGTCCCAAACCCACCCCCTGCAACAATTCGCATTTACTCCCACAATAAATGCTGTATTTACGCACCTAACCCTCCCACCCTGTGCACTTCGAATCCCGTACACCTTTCAGGTATCTCGCATTCATTACTTCCTGCCTTCATCACTCATTGGCCTCATCCTGGCCGCCCATTTTCAATCGGACGGTTCATCTCCTTCCTAGCAGAATTTCGAGAATCGTGACAGAAAATCCGTGTACATATATATATATATATATATATATATATATATATATTTATTTCATTCCTCAATATCATAATTTTGCTCATATAAAAATTATAATAATAAATTTATGGGAATTTACATATAGAACACTGAATTCATCACAAATTATGTATTTCACCATCTTTTAGTAAATATTACACATATCACACTCTACTTATGGGTTTTACATTTCTATTGTAACAATAGAAATGTAAAAAGAGTGGTGAAATGCATAATTTGTGATAAATTCAGTATTCAGTATGTAAATTTCCCTATAATTTAAACCAAAAACTCCTATTATTCAAACAAACATCGTGTTACACATTAAATTTTGTGAAATTGAAGACTAAATAAAAATGATTAATTAATTAATGATTTAATAATTGAATTAATTTGATGATTTAAATTTAATATTTATTAAAAAAATGATATTTTTATAATAAAAAAAAAATAATTACCTATATGTCACACCATTTAGTAAAATTTAATAATGTTTTAAGTGTGCATAGCGTAATTAACTAAGAATGGATGGATAAGATATAAATAAAACTAAATAGTGTGGTATATAGGTAATTATTTCTAAAAAGAATTATTTATTAAACATGCGATATTAAATTACTTACTGTGCAGATTAAAAATCTAGCTTTGAAGTTTTAAAAACTTTACTATTTAAGTTTGTTTCTTATGAAAATTTAAATTTATTCATTTATTTTGATATAATAAAAAGTTTTTTTTGGTAATTTTCTATTTTAAGAATTGAAAAAATAAAAGAATATTTACACACATATCATACAAATCTTTATGTATTACATCACACACACTTTCTTCACACTTCATAGTGTAAATTTTATGAAGAAAATATATGTGGTGTAATATTAAAAGATTTGTGTGGCATGCAGTTAAATGTCCCAAAATTAAAACTGTCTTATTCTGTTCTTTAAATTTTTTTTCAAAAAATGACTTCAATATTATAAATTTAAAAAAAATGACACTCAGCTAAATCACCTAATATCAATTAATAGCTATTAATTATGCCATAATTTTTAATAATTAATGAAAATAGATAAAAATATTAAATATGTAAAATAAAAAATTATTATATAATATTAAACTACATATATTAATTCTTTTTTCATAATTATAATTATTCTCCATATTAATCAGTTTGTCTATATAATGTAAATCAATAATTATATAATTACATATATATATTATTATACATTAATTAGAAAAATCAAGATTTTTTTTATGGAAAAAAAAAGAAAAAATAAGAAATTGGAAACTTTACACCACCCAAGAAGTGTTATTCTTTCTTCGTCTAAGAGATAGCACTATAGCAGGAGCTGTATTTTTGAAAAAGCATGGGCCTACAAAAATAAAAATGAATTGGGCTAATCTAATTGGGCCTGAAGAAGAAAGAAGCCCAACTTTCGGCCCATAATCATCTCTAGCATCTGCTACCCCAATCTCATTACATTTGGAAAAATCACAAATTTTCAAATATCAAATTTGTGATTTTTGAGCATGCAAAATATCTTTCTTTTTTTTTTTTTAAAATGATGCTCAAGGTATCATTTTCTTCAAATTAATTCCACGTTGGCATTGCTCAAATCTAAATCCTAAAGTAATATGTTCCCTAGATCTCATCTCCACATATAGTAATCTTACGTCTTGATTTTATTTTTATATATTTTGATAAATTAATAAATTATAAAAAATTTAAATTTATCATCTTTAAAGAAATTTTTTTTATAAGCAATACCCATACGTCACATATTTATAAACGATACCCATAACAGAAATTAGAGTGGAGTACTTAGTCTACAAATTTATATTCAAAATAAAAAATACTGTAAGTAATACATATAAATATTTAATTTATGAGATTTTAATTGTAAAAAAGATTTATTTGAGATTGACAGATATAAAAAAATAATATTAAGTGAATAAAAAAATATATTTTCAAAGCATTAATAGCTTTTAAGCTAAGCCCTGATATTGGTGACATAACATTTGGCTCTTCATTAATTAATTGTAGCTCATATTTCATTTATATTAACATTAGAGGCTAATATGTTTTCATAAAAAAAAAAAGAAAAAAACATTAGACACCGGTATGGCCAAAATTATAATTTTTTTTTTGCCAAAAACATCAGTATAAAAATAAATTGGCCATCAGAAATAATGCTGTTAATTTCGCTCGAAGATCGAATTTGGCTCAAAAATCAAATCGAATTTTGGATTGAATCGATCTCGACTAGATCCAAGCAAGCTGATTAACGAATCGTTTTTATGACTCAGAATTTTTATCAATTCAAACTTGAGCCGACATAGAATCAGATTGAAACAGCTCAAAATCGAATCGAATAAAAAAATAAAAACATTATTTATATATATTTGTATATGTAAGTAGATTTAAGTATATAGTTTCATTTTTTGCAATAATTAATAGAATTTCTCATTAGAATTTTATTTCATAAATTTTATTTAAATAATTTTTATTATAGATTACATTCATTTATTTGTATTTTTAAATATTAAATTAAAACGAATGATCATAATTATTATTTTTAAATAATATTATTTACATTAAAATAACAATAAATCAAACGATCTTTTAATAAAATAAATGAAATATAGAAATATTTAAAAATAGGACATTTACGTATTAACATGAAAATCTAAAAAAAATTTATATTTTATATTAATTTTTAGAAATTAAGGTTAAAATTATACTATATACTTAAATCATATGCTCTAAAATCATAACTCAAAATTTAAAATTATAAACTTTATATTCTAAATAAATTTAATACTAAACATTTAGCATTAAATCTGAAATCTTAAATAATAATTTATAAAAATTAAAATTTGTCTTTTTTAATTAGTTATATATAATACACTGTATGTTTAGATTAGTGATATGAAAAGTTCTATTATAAAATTGTAACTTATATATAATAGAATAAAATTTATAAATATATATATATATATTAATAAATTATATTATCATTATATTAAAAACTATTGAAAAAATAATAATTTGCTCAGATATTTACTTCTTGTTCTTAAAAAATAATTTCATTAGAAAATGACGCATCATTTAAAGGGATATATATAGGGGTTCTGTGGTTCACACGGAGGCTAACCATCCCCTTTGTGAAGCCAACTATCCCCTACATTTCGGGATTTTAAAACTCGATTTTAATTTTAATTTTAATAATAAGATAAAATTATCGATTTTTGACAGTCTTAATAATTTAAATTTATTAGTGAAAGTTATTGAATGTTTTTTTAAAGAGAGAAGTGTTTTGGCAATTTCGTTCGAAACTCGATCAAAACTGTTGAAACTATCGAGTTTCAATTCGGCCAAAACTCGGTTTCGAAACTACTCTGCGGTGCTCGAAACTCGATTGAAATTATTGAAACTACCAAGTTTCGATTTCGGCGAAATTTCGGTAGCTTTTTTGGATCGATTTTCACCAAAACTATGCGGTTTTGGCCGAGTTCTAAAACCTTATAACAATTGCGACAAATTTGCTTAGTTGGCATGATTCGAATCACTTGATCAATAAATCTTTTAATAATTTTTTTATGCAATACCAAATTAAATTAATTCCATCCAGCAGATTCCTTATTTCTAGTAGCCTCTATATAAAATTAAAAATGTCACCAGAGTCCTGCCTATGTGAGTTCTTTTTGACATTATTATATTAAAAAAAAATTAAAATATATATTTAAATATTAAAAATAATTAAATTATAAAATAAAATAAAATTTAAAATTAGAATAATAATTAAAAATACTTAAATATGTGTGGAATCTGAATTCTATTTTAAGGACATTAATGAAATTATTCCTAATATTTATTTGTCTTTATGGATAGTTTATGCGCTTAAAGTTTACATAAACAAAATTTATTTTGATTTGGAATAAACTTGAAATTAAATTTTAATCAAGTTAAAATTAACGTTTATTAAAATTATTTAGTATTTATTTCAAAATTTGCATAAAATGCATATCAATGTAAAATTTATGTAAAATTAGTTTATTAAAGATCAGTGATCTTTCTTTTTGTTTTTCGTTAATAATTTTTGTCTTTCGTTGGCTTAATTGTTAGGCTTTATGTAATAAATTGTGATGTGCTTTAAATTTATTTTGTATAATAATTTTATTTAATTAATTTATTTTTTAAGCATTGATAATTAAAAATAATTCTTTTTTCAATTCAACAACTTACGCCTTGTGGTAAGAGAATTGGGCCTACATGGACTAAAGGCCCACATTGTGGCCCGTGAAGGGAAAAAGGCTTGATCCAGCAAATTAATTAGATATTACAATAGTAAAACAGAGAGATTTTTTTATCAAAAAAAAAAGAGAAAAATTCTAAAATTTAAAATGGCCCTAGTTCTAAAATACTAGGGTCCAAATTCATCAAACAGAAAGCATGTTACACCCTGAAAAATCAGAAAAGTTTTTAAAAAATCAATTTTATAATTTTATTTTTGAGCATGCAAACTGTCAGATTTTACAATATATTTACTTATGTTAAATGAAATAAATTTAGAATAAAATTAAAATTATTATTCCTAAAAAAATAGAATAGCAATTCCTTTATTTACTTTGATGAAATAGAATGTAGAATAAAAGGTGAATAAAAAGAAAAAATACTAAAATATCTATAAATATAATTTAATAAAATTTTATTTTATTTATTATTATTAATAAATTTATTTTATATAAATATATATGTATATGTTTGTATATAAGTGAATAAGAGTAATTTTAGAATAATATTCTTAACTTACAAGAAATAACTATATATTCTATGAGTTGATCGAAATAATAACTATTTTATAAAATGTCAAATAAATATTTTTATAGAATAACTATTCTACTAAAATAAACATGATCAAGATATTCATTTTATTTAAATAAACACACCTTTTATCTTTTAAATGTAAAGCATTATTTTTGTCAAATCTACATAATATGTTATTCTCTATAAAAAAATATTCTTTACATTTCATCTCTAATGATTTTTTTAAAATATGCTCAAAAAAAGTTTTGGTTGATGTTTATATTTTTAGTTATTTTAATATATATATATATATATATATATAATCTTTTGGTATTGCCAACTTAAATATATATATATATATATACATACATATATATATATATATATACATACATACATACATATATATATACATACATACATACATATATATATACACATACATACATACATATATATATACATACATACATATATATATACATACATACATATATATATACATACATACATACATATATATATACATACATATATATATATATAACTTTGTATATGGTCACATGTATGTATGTATGTATATGTACATAGTGCATAAGGGATACATCAAGAAATTATGTAGAGCATATTAGTCTTCATGCATAATAGCTTTTAAGTTAAGCCCTATCATTGGTGATGGTACATTTAGCCCTTCATTAATTATTTGGTGCTCATATTTCATCTATATTGGCATTATCTTTTCACGGTAGATAACATGCATGTATTTTCCCCATAACTACATGTCATTTAATATACTTCACTTTAATTTAGAAGACATCACAATTAAATATATTAGATCTATAACACCTAATATGTGTACAATAATAGTAGATTTCATGTTTAATGTGTCTCACATATATATAAAAAGAGATAAAAATATGGTAACCTATTTACATACTTAACTTATTATGTGTTGATCTTTCAAAATACTGTTAATGATATTGAGATAGAGAATTCTTTTAACTTTTTGTTTAATTTTATAAATGCTAATTGTAGTGCTAAATAGCACTTTTCTATTTCTTTAGAATAAAAAACAAAAATAAGCCTTTTTTTTTCTCTTTTATAGGATAAATATTGCGTTTATTACATTGAAAAGCATGTGGGCTAAATCGACCAAATAGATAGTTTTTGAAAAAATATGATACCGAAATGCAAATTATCATGAGTAAATTTAATGAACCAATTAATCAAATAAGCTTATCTAAAAATATGTCTTTAGATGTGACAACTTTTGTATTGGAGGATAAGTATTGTGCTTCATTTAGAATTAACCAACATTAATCACAAGATTTAATTAGGTCATCGTGATTTTTTTGATTTATTTGAGCTCTAATAATATAAAATTAAATGAAAATTAAAATAATTGAAGTGAATCAAAATAAATCTTAGTTAATGAGCTTAACTGCCAACTTGGTCTCAAAAAAATGCATTAAATCTTAACTAATTGACCAGAATATTTTTAAAATGCAGTAAATCTTCTGCCCATATTTCCTTTCAACCTTATTTAATTGGAGGAAAAAAAATATAAGAAATTATATATTTTATTATTAAAAATAAAAGGGCAAATTTCACCCAGGTCCCTGAGTTTAAGGGTTATATCACACAGGTCCACATTTTTAAAATTATATCATCGGGGTCCCTACATTTTCAAAAATTATCATCTGGGTCCTTTTTTAATTTTTTTATTATTAAAAAATATACAAAATTACTATTATACCCTTACCCTCCCAATCTCCACGTATCCGGCAGCGCGCCGCCTCCAG
>JAEMOT010001874.1:949355-959518 GCA_019297695.1 Apostasia ramifera | reverse complement strand
TATATATATATATATATATATATATATATATATATATATATTTGAAATACGATAATAACATATCAAATAGCACATAATAGATGTTATTAATGAAGTTTAATCATAACTTAATTACACCTTATTCAAATGTGCACGTGATATTCGTGACAACAAGCCGCAAAATATCTCGGCCGGGCCAGTTCGGGCCCGTCTGGGCCCGATCGGGCCGGTTTGTGCCCGACCAAGCCCATCATTCAGGCCAGAGCCAAGGATTAGCTGACACTGAAAATTACAGTCTGGTCTCAAAAAATATATATTTTATGAAACAAATATTGTTTTTGTATAGAATTTTTTTGTTTTTCAAGAAATTTTTTAATTAAGAAATTTTGTGCAAAAAATAATTTTATACTTAGCAAAAAAAAATTCTAGGCCACAAATAATGTGCTCCTATTAGGGTCCAAAGCAATATATTAGCGTGTGACATTCGAATAAAATAATTTTTTAGCAGACATATATATATAGTGGTTTGTTCAAGTTTATGTTAATTTACTAAAGCCGAACACAAGCATGTTTCAAATAGGTTCGCGCTTGGTTCGCGAACATGAAAACATGTTTGGGCTTAGTTTATGTGGTTCCCAAACGAGCTTATATTTATGGGTTCACCAATGCAACAATTATAAATAAACTCTTATATATTAAAAATATTAATATATTTATAAAAAAACTCATTATTATGATTCATAAATTTTGTTATTATTAATAAATAATATGTACTAAAATAGTTAAAAAAGTCGTTAATTAATTGAGCTTTAAAAGAGCATCATATATATCAAGTCTTATAATCGAGCATATTAATAAACTCTATATGAATCATTTGTGAACATTAATGAATTGAGCGCTAATATGTTCAAACCTATTCGCTTACCGGTTGAGCTTTTAAAATTATATTCATATTTATTTGTTAATATTAACGAATTAAATTTAAATGAGCTCTTATTGAACTAAACATTGAGTTGTTTGCTTTAGCTTATAGAAATATAATTTTGAAATATTAATATTTATATTTTATAGTTTTACATATTCAGAGTGAAAAAAGATACTAAAAAAATTAAATTTTAGATTTTGCGGATATACACGAAAGGATAGAATGAGAAATGAGTATATCCGAAAGAAAGTTGGTGTTGCACCAATTGAGGATAAACTTAGAGAAAGTCGGCTTCGATGGTTTGGACATCTAAATCGTAGGCCAATTGAAGCTCCAGTTAGAAAAATTGAGTTATTGGATTTTGCCCATGTACAAAGAGGAAGAGGGAGACCAAAGAAGACATGGCAAGAAACTATAAGGAGTGATCTTAATTACTTAAACTTAGATAAGAATTTGGTAACTGATAGAGCGCAATGGAAATAAAGGATTCATGTAGCCGACCCCACCTAGTGGGATTAAGGCTTGGTTGTTGTTGTTGTTGTTGTTATTAAATTTTTATAAAATGATATAACAATCTATAATTTAAATATAGAGGTATTATTTGCTTTAGCTTATAGGAATCGTGTAACTTAGGTACTTCCCGAGAGATTACCCATCCCAGTATTATTCTAGTTCAAGCACACTTAACTTCGAAATTTTTCATTATTAGTCATGATTTTTTCCTAAAAGACACTTCTACTATTTGGAATCACGCTATTTGCTTATACAGCTCAGGATCTCCTTTCCCTTTTTGATATGAGATGATTCATGCCCCTTCACCTAGAAGCTTTGTCAGAAGCCGCTCTTTATTCGGGTGATTCCGATTCACTCATATGAACATCACTCTGGCGATTACCTCCGCTCTCTTCGGTCCCGGATGTCACAAAATAGTATGAATATAATAGTCTTTTAAAATATGTAAAGGGTTCAAAAGAGTAAAAAATGATTAAATTTCAAGTATTCGATCAAGAACATTCAGCATAAAATGAGAGATTATGAAAAGTGGACCAAAATTATAGTGTTTTTACAGCCCAGGACTAAACTTAAATTTTTTTTAAGAAATTAGTACCGCTTTGCAATGTCCTCAGTTCAGATGCAATTTAGCCTAAAATTTAGTATTTTCTAAATTTCAAACATAATGCAGCTGTTTCAATATATAATGCCATTATTTTGTGAAGTGAATAATCAGCAAAGCATAGCTTATTAGTGAATAACATCAACATAGAAACATAATTTTTTATATTTTCATTTTTCTATTTGTGAAGCCAGTGGCTGAAGAAGTAAGAGCGTTATCACCGGATAATATCGTTCAATAAAAGAGAATCACCAGAGTAAAGTGTAACTCCCGACAGGCTTCTAAGTCAATAAATACTAGTAAGAGGAGCACAAAAATGAAATGTTCCACATCAAAAAGAGAAAAATTTCTGAGCTGCATAAGTAGATAATCTGATTCTAAATAGTAGAGGCGTCTTTTGCGATAAAACAGTGAGGCCAATGATAGGAAACTCTATAGTTAAGCGTACTTGTGATGAAATAATATTGGGACGGTTGACCTCCCAAAAAGTACTTAAATTACTCAGTTCTTACAAATTAAAGCAGACAATACCTCTATATTTGAATTACGAGATATCATACTATTGGCTTATTCTTTAGACACAAATCAATGTGATGAATTTGGATCGTTCATATGGCATTCAAGTAAGTTTGGCTTATTTTTTAGTGTTATTGTTGAACCACAACTCAATTGGCCAAATCGGGCGGAGTTTCTACTATCAAGCTCCTTGAAAAGTTAATGGGGGGTAATTTTGAGGTTGCCCTACATTTGAATTACTACAGTGTTACTCGGTAAGACAAAACTCGAACACGAGCATCATCGTACCTCAAGTCCAACTTTTCCTATTTAACTCTAGGGTGGTACTACGTTTTAACATTCATCTCTCTAAACTTTACCTACTATAAGCTACTTACCTTTTCATTTGTTTATAGTAACTCTTTATCATCAATTTTAGTCTCACTGATACTTGTTCATCCAATCTCTAATGGACCAAAAACACATGTGGCACCGAGTCAACACCCTCATAAAAGTTATTGGGTGGAAGTTAGAGGTAGCACCGAATATTCCTGATAAGTGTTGTTGCTATCATCGACTATGAATAAATGATCTCTCTTATAAAAAGTGGATTATTAGCTCTTTTAAAATTTATTAACTCTCAAATCTTATAACCTCTTCTTGTATTTGCTTTAAATGAACTTTCTTAGCGAAACATCAATTGGAGGATGTCTGGAGCAATATAATAAATAATTTTTTTGATAAATTACATTTAAATTATTGAGTTTAAGAAATAATATCACACAATTTTATGATTTTAAGTTTTTAATATTTAGATCTCTTATTTTTAATATAATTATTAGCTGAATCTTTTTTTTATTATTTAATTTTTTTAAAATTATAACTTTATCATCTTTATATTTTTTGTTCATATTGTCAGCTATCTTATAAGCTTGAGACAAAAAGAGAGGGAAAGGGTGCCTCCCTCTTTGTCCCTCCTTGCCCTCCCCCACCCCCGCCCCGCCCCGCACACAGACGTGCATACAAAATCCTCAATCATCGATTATTCTTCTACGATTTTTCTTCTAATTCGTCAGCATTATAGTAAACAATACGATGTGCTTCAATAAAGCTTTGTGTGGTCAAATGCACACATCAGAAGATGGTTCTGTGGGCCAATTGCTCTTGTCCTCACATAGAGCTGAAGAACTCCACTTGCCCAATCTAAACTGACCACAAATTGTTGACAGTAAACAAAAAAATCTATAAACTGTGCTCATAATTCATCACAAGATTTTTAAAGTGGTGTGTCAAATAAGTTTATCCAACCCAAATTGCTATTTTGAATTTAAAAAGAACATCCCGTGATTTAAATATAGAAGTATTACTTATTTTTATTTTAAAAAACTGCATGACTTGAGTACTTCTCAGAAGGTCACTCATTTCAGTACTGCTCCAATTTAAACACGCTTAATTACAAAGATTTTTATTATTAATTTTATGATTTTTCTCAAAAAAATACTTCTATTATTTGAGATCACATTATTTATTTGTATCGTCCAAGAACTCCTTTCCTTTTTTGATATTATACGCTTGTAGGATATCCTGCAAGCCACACTTTGCTTCTCTTAGGATATTATCTAATGATCACTTCTCATTTTCTTCGACTATGAGTCGTTACATCAAGTCAATGGTTTAAAATTTCAAATTAGATATTAATAGAAGAAATCATAGTCCAAATTTTTTTTAAATTCATTCAGGGCTAACCCATGGGTTCGATTCCAACCTATAGAACATACTGTTTCAACTCGGATGAATTTAATTTGTGATTAATTTTCTATTTTTTATTTTTTGAGGAATTTGTGATTAATTTTCAAGTACATCATGATCACATCAAAACTTACTATTATTGTTTCTATTATTTCCCTTGACACTTTCAAACTATCAAATTAAACACGCAACTTTAATATTAATTGTATATAATCTAAATATTTAATATTACTGAATTATTGTTTTTTTAGCTATTATAATTTCCAATATCTACCTTTTATCTCAAAATATAATATAAAGATTTAAATGATATATGAGTTATATTAATAATTTTACGTAATATAAATGTAATATAGAGTTTTAAAAGTGGATACAAGTAATATATAAACATAGATATGCGCAACGTGTATAATTTCATGTATAACAATAAAAACAGGAATTATGTAGAGATTTTGAATTATTGTCGAGTTTAGGTTGACCCAAGTCTGATTAAATCGAGTTTGGGGCAGCAAACTTTAGCTCGCTTTAAGATTGGGGTTGGGATTTAGTTAGCTCGTCGTAGAGCGTAAACCAATTTTGGATGAGATCCGCACCTTGACCACGAACCCTTACGTTGCATGACAAACTCGTCATCATACAGTTTGCAACACGAAAAGCACATGGTTTTAGTTTCGAATGAAATTATCAAATTTGATCATTTGATTTCAATCAAGACAGATTCAAAACTAAACAACAATCTCAAATTTCACAGCTAAAACTTTTAGATTTCTCAAGGAAAAAATCTTTCGGACTTTAATTTTTACATCAAAACTTAAAAGCTTGCGACAAATAACTATACTGAAACTAGCAAAAAATCGATAAATTCAGCTTGAGACCGAGACCGAAATCGAAACCGTAGCAGAGTTTTAAAAACCCTGGCAAGAAGTACAGGGATAATTAATGTACATATCACTATCATGACTCTCATGTCATTGTTTCAATAAAGGAGCAAACTTCAGCCTGATGACATAATTAGTGAATATAATGTTTACTGTAGCATAATGAACAGGATATTGAACCTGCATCTCATACATCTCATCTAATAAATATCTAAGCTAAAGTTCAGTTAATATGCTGCAATGAATGAAGAGAATTACATTAAACATGAAGAAGAATTTCTCCCCAAACAAGGCTTCAAAAAAAAAAAAAAAAGAAAGTTCATAGATCATTCTTTACAAGGTCCTTAAAACTAGATATGTAATGTGATCATGGAAAAGAAAACACAAATCTGCGAATGCCTATATATTCAACAATGATATGAATATTAGAATGAAACAATACATCGTGATTTTGAACTACTGACGGCGCATGTTCGAGCTGCGGATTGTCACGCCGTGCAAAAATTTAGTGTATCCCAGAAAACTGAGCTTACCATCGGACAATCTAATCCATTCTTGGACAATGCTATAAGCTGTCGAAGAAAGGTTCATTTCCTGGAGATGGAAAATACTTCAGAAAATAGTCTGAAAAAACGATCATTTCTGAGGACTACAAGCACGTGAAGTTAAAATGAAACCTGAGCTAGCTCCTCGACTGAGATGATACGGTTGCCTTCTTTCTCGAAGTGCTCGAATGCGTTCATTGCCATTTGCTCCCACCCTTCGAGAGCTTCGAGCTGGTATGGGCTGATTGCGGCAGCACAGAACTCCTGAAAGTTCATCTTTCTGCTTGACAGAGGCTCCAACTGCAATATAAAAGCACATGATACTCAGCTCCATTCTTTGCAAGTTTCATTGGAGTTTAACTCCTAAAATTTAGCTATACTTGGAGAAGTAATAAAGAAGGAAAACAGTATAAAGGACTCATGCTTCTACAAAAATATAAGGCTAAAAAAGGACCCAATGGCTCAGTCAACACAACCAAGCCAAGCCAAGAGCTAGGTTTAATTGCTAACCTGTTCATTTAACTCGAAAAAACTCATTCCACTCAACTATTCTCTAGTTCAACCCACAAACATCCAATTCAAATCAGGACATCTTTAGCAGATCATAGGGCAGATTAATCGGAGAATACCTACTATGTCCTATGCAAATGACCCTCGATTCATATTATCTATCCATGGTTAATTCTAGAGGACTAAGTGCAGCTCATCCAATAGGCTCTGTCGCATTATCTCTTCGATCAAGGAATACCTAGCCACTATCAATCTCCAACAAACTTTGACAAATCAGGGAACGTGGCATCATCCAAGAGCCCCGCAGATGCATATTCTACTTATGTAAGTTATTTATAAAATTAATGAATTATGCGAAAAACTACCAACTCGATACTAAATGGAAGAAAGATGACATGGCATTTGGCTAGAATGAAACATAGCTATGCATTTTGAAATTACTCCTTAATATAGGCTTTTCATGGGTATTATGAAAATATGGGGCTTAGAATTCCCAAGGAAACAAATTCAAATAATTAGAAAATAGTCTCCTAGGAAAAACCGATATCAAGTTACACAAAGAAACTATTGGAAGTCCCAAGAGGGATACAAATCATCACAAGCAGGGGAGATAAGGAGGAAGGCCATTCTCCAATTTCAGTAGAAGTTTGGTTTGGTTTAGGGACGTTACAAATATCTGAAACTCGTACCTTAGCTTGATTTTTAAATCAACTCAAAATTAGTTTGAAATCTCTGAATTGAATCATGAGCTATAAATAAAGCCTTTGGGTTAGAGTTGACTCGAAATTATATGTATAATATAAATAATATTGATATATATAATATTTATATGAATTTTTTTTTATGTAAGTTGGCATGGCGATCTATTGGAGAAATAGAATATATTTAAACTTTAAAGCATATTTTTCCTAAGATAAGAAATCAAATCCCCTTAGGTGCAAAATATGTTTATACTGTTTAGCATAATGATTTGGCTCAAATCTTGATTTAAGTCAGCTTGGAATCGAGCATGTTCCGAGCCTACTCAGCTTGAATCAATTTGATTTTGATTTCAAACTAATTTCAAGTTGAGCTGTGCTCAAAATTTTTGATTTCAAATTGTCTTTGACTTGCTCGAGATCGATTCAATAACAGCTCTAGTTTGGTTGAACTCCAATGGCAAAGTGACTAAGATCTAACTTGAGGCTAATTCAATCTAGCCAAGTTGGGCTGATTCAAGATTAGCTCGAATTAATCTAAGTCAAAATAACTTGAGTTCAATTCAGATTTGATCCCAAGTTGGATCTTGTTTTTAATATCCTGATCCATCGCCATCAATAACATACCATTATAAGATGATAGTGCAACATGCAAGGTATGAACGAAAGGATTAATATGTTAACCTATCATATAACACTAGTATATCAAAGTACATGGATAAGATCAACGCTGGCCTAGAATCAGGTTTATTCGTGTAATCATCCCTTGACCATATCTAAGCAATCGTCTGTTTTTCCGCTTGAAAATTGACACGATGGCAAATGGGATGACATGCGCTAAACCAAGCTTGAAGAGTTCGATAAACCTGATTTAAATATCCAAATTTATTGGCCTTCATAAACTTGATTAATCTGTCCAAACATAACTTAATGAACCACTTATAACTACATAATGTTTTTATTGATAGGCAATAATCTACTTGAAGAAAGTTCGTATCTTGAAAGATTAGGCTGATAGCATAACAAGAAAGAGTTCACACTGTGCAAATCCATAATTTCTCATCTTACATGAAGAAAAATGAAAATAAAGAGAAAAAAGGGATAGGCCAAAATCATTTCCATGCCTATCAATTAGTTCGATGCTTAATAACCAGTTAAAGAAGTAAAATTACTCACTGAATTTAAAATATCTGGAACTTTTGATTCTTTCATCGCATCTGTAGCATTTCGCAGTAGTGCCTACGAGTACAAATACAATCCTTTTAATAACATAAGGCAAAATTCAACAAAGCATGCGTAGATAAACCCATGTAAATAACAATTAAGACATGACCACATCTGCAAAGCAGGCTGGCACATTTCAACATTCAAATTAGCAGGCTTGAACACTACTAGCTCAGATGATGGATATTTAAACATGCACAAATTTGCTCAAGCCCAACTCTTGCCTCTGTTTGGTAGAGGTCCCAAGCACCCCAAATCCATCCTACAAACATACTACTAATTTGTTATAATTATTTCAAAATTTACATATATTTCAACATGAAAATGTCAAGTTTATTTTGCATCTTACCAAATTCTAACATTAAAATTCAACTTTACATCCAACACAAATCTATATATTAAAATAAATTTATTTCATATCATAATATATAATTTCTTTCCCTCTAACCCAGAAAGACACTCCTACAAAATGGAGACTTAGATAAAAGACAAGCATACCTATTGTGAATATCGTATTAGACATATTCTGAATATGTCAAACAAAAACTGTCACCTAACTTAGAATAAGTGACACACAAAACCCCACAACCCAACCTTATCTTGTCTTTAAATGCATTTATAAAAACACAACATTTACATGTAAGCCAAGGACCTTCATTTAGACAATAGGAAGCAATATACAAAAAGGTACCAACAAGACAATTCGATTAAATCACATTAAAAAACTAACCGCTCGGAAATTTTCGAAGGAGACACATCCGTCTTTATTTGGTTCTAGTAACCTGAATTGAGATCTAAGATATAAAAGCTCATCGTCTGTTAAAGCTTTTGAAAGAGCCTGTAGTCAAAAAAGGAAAACAGCAATAGATGGGAACCCATAACAATTTCCATAAACAACATAAAACAACGTAATAGGATAAATGTCAAAATGACTAGATGTCAAAAGCAGGAAATATGCAGTTAAATAAATCCAGATAAAGCTCTATAAACATATACTATCCCACTATCGGATAAAAGCACAAACTAAAATATGCTAGACTACTACATTTCTTCATTGAGAAACAAGTTTAGGTAAGAGTGTCAGATCACTGCTTAAATAAACTGCAAAAACTTTCACTAATTTGACTAACAAGAAGAAAAGCATGATATAAACAAACAAATAACATTAGTAGAATGATATGAAAATGCAATTTGAAGCCTCCAATGAACATCAAAATCAGCTAGAAACACAAGGACTTGATGATGCAGACACCTCGTCTTGGCAGGTTTACTGAGACAATGAATTGCGAAATCCAATTTTGATGGGTTGAGTCAGCACAAAGTATGGTTGACCAAAGTTGTTGATCTTTTAAGTTTGGGTTGAATCAATTTACTCATAATTAGTCAACCTAGTGGGGACACCACGATCGACCGTCGATTCATTCCTGGTAGAGTTTATCGTCGACGGCCGAGATCTAGCCATGCTGCTTCGATCTGGATTGATTGACTATTAGGACAGATTGGGAAAGATGGATGCTGCAGATCGCTGACTCGATGGATTGGAAATCTCTTATTCATTCTGATTGATTGGAGATTCCATTTTGTGATGATTTTATTTCTCGCATTTATTTTGTATTAATTGTTTCTATTTCAGTGATCATTATTTTAGGCATGTTATCTAGTATTTCCTCGTTTGTGTGAGAAATTTATTACATTGTGTATTTTTCTTTTTTTGAGTCACTCTGTATGGAGGTCTATATAAACGCCTCCCTGTTACTTTTATTTTCTTAATGCTGAATAAATCTGATTTGTGTTTCCCTTGGGATTATTTGATTCTGGAATGAATCGATATCCTGGATAGGGAAGGGCTAGGGCCTTGGGTGAGAATCCCTAAACTCCACCTGCTCCAGCTCCTCCCCTCAGAGTTCGATTCCAATCATCTTGCACCTCCAGCATTCACCTTGACTTCGCGTACAGTTCCTTCAGACGCACCTGCTCTCCGATCGTCCGCGCCCCAGCTCCACCTGCGCGCGCGACGCCCTCGCAATGCACTCGCGTGCGCCCATG
>JAEMOT010001874.1:924371-949252 GCA_019297695.1 Apostasia ramifera | reverse complement strand
GATTCTCTGACTCAGGTACGAATTTCGACAAAGCCTTTAACCTGATAAAATCGAATAATCTGGATTTTATGCTCGCTTGTGATTTGCTCGAATTTATTCAACCTGTGCGACCTTTTATTATTGAGTGAATTTAAATAACTGTTAGTTAAATATCGTGAGACCCTCAATCCTGTTCCCTGTTTCTGATTTATTGAAAACCGGATTACGCCCTAATCTGAATTGGTAATTTTTCAATTACCTTCGATCTAATTTATTTAAGATTTTAAAAGAAATCAGTTTTGCGGGTTTGATTAATTTCTCAATCACTACAAAATTATTCTCTGATATTTAGCATTATTTTGTGAATAATCTGCTTTGTAATATTGCTGATTTCTAAACTGCATTATCATTCACCTGTCCCGCATCACAACCTTATTTAAGCATTAGGTCAGGTTAGGGCACATTTACATCTGCATAAATTAGATCATATTTATTTTATTGCATGCACACTCGTTTTGGTTCCGAATATTCCATTTCTGACCCTAAACCAACTAGTAGTATGGATCCCGAACTTCAAAGAATATTAACTGAGATTATCACAAGGTTAGATCGTATGGACGGTAGGATAGACCGACTTGAGGGCTAAAATAATCAAGAGAGTGAAATCGAACAACCTAGGCAAATTTATGGACCTAGGAGAACTGAGCATAACCCTATGGGTTTTCAAATACGAGAGTCACGTGAGCCAGAAGAAAATAACTGGCGTGGCGTGAAAGTAGAGGCCCTTACCTTTGACGGTCGTCTAGACCCAAAGGTTTACTTAGATTGGGAAGCGGACATGGACCATTATTATGAATGGTACGACATGTCGGAAAATCGAAAGGTTAGATTCGCAAAGATGAAGCTTACTATGCAAGCTAAGCTCTACATAAATAATGTTGAGCGACTCTTGCAGCACGGTCGACAAGAACCTATTGGATCGTGGGATGAGCTTAAAGCGAAACTTAGAGAGAAATATGTTCCTGTTTCGTAGCAGCATCACCTATTAGATCAATGGCAAAGGCTGACTCAGGGTAATAAAATTGTCGCTGAATACATCGCAAGGTTCGACGAATTCCTTATGCGATGTGGTGTTCATGAAGATCCAGAAGTCACATTTTCTAGATTCCGATCTGGACTTCGGGACGACATACAATGCGAAATCATTGTGAGGCAGATCCCAACCCTTGAGCAAGCTTATCAAGTTGCCCAAGATCTAGAAAGGTATCAAAGGCCGATCATACTACGTAAAGTTGATCCGCGCCCGACCATAGCTCCCACAAGGACTACGCCTTTAGGGACCAAGCCAGCTGATGGTTCACCAGCCATTGGCCGGCCTCTTGCCACTGACAAAGGCAAGACTGTGATCGGGAAAACCTCTCGTAGTGGTGGTAATCGGTCTATACGCTGTTTCAGGTGTCAGGGAATCGGTCCCATGGCATCCGAATGTCCTACAAGGACAATGATCATAGAGCAGGATGATGAGTCTCCAGCCTATGAAGATGATCCACCCACCTATGTGGCTGATGAGACACTTATTGGCGAATTTGAGGATCCTGAGTATGAAACTCTAGGACATATCGGATTTACTTATGAGCCTGACTCTCCTAATGATCCAAGAATAGGGGTTGTTAGATGTGCTCTAATCCAACCCAAAGAAAGTGGTGATTGGCACAGAACTTCTATATTTCACACTTACATAAGAATCAATGAAAAAGTGTGTAAGATTATCATTGATAGTGGAAGTTGTGTGAATGTGATCGTCACCACAACTGTGTCTAAGACTGGTTTAATTTCCCAGAGTCATCCTAATCCATATAAAGTTTCCTGGATTAATGCCTCTTCCTTGGAGGTTACACAGCGATGCTTAGTCCCGATTCAATTCAATTCCTATCAGGACAAAGTTTGGTGTGACGTCCTACCAATGGAAGTTGGAAGCATCATCTTGGGTAGAACCTGGTTGTATGATCTGGATGTTACTCTTCGAGGACGATCTAATTCCTGTGTGTTTACCTATAAAGGTGACAAGATCGTGATAAGTCCTTCTCCTCCTAAGGCCATTAGTAAGAAAGAAATTTCAAGTAAGAAAGAGGCCTCAAAGAAGTAAGACCTTCACTTAATTAGCGCTCGAGAGTTCGAGAAAGAAATAGATGAAAACTCCTTAATTTGGGCTGTTGCTGTTAAGGAAGTGAAGGAGAGTGATCCGGTCGAATCTCCACCAGAAGCAGTTCCTATACTTAAGGAATTTGCTAACGTGTTCCCGGGAGACCTTCCCGATTGCTTACCCCTGATGCGTGATATCCAACACGCGATTGATCTCGTGCCTGGAGCAACGCTTCCAAATCTTCCACACTACCGCTTGAATCCCACTGAACATGCGGAGTTAAAACGGCAGGTAGATGAACTACTCCAGAAGGGGTTCATCCGAGAAAGCCTTAGCCCTTGTGCTGTTCCAGCACTTCTGACTCCGAAGAAGGACGGATCGTGGAGAATGTGCATAGGTAGTCGCGCTATCAACAAGATCACGGTCAAGTATCGCTTTCCCATCCCTCGCCTGGATGATATGCTTGATATGATGGCCGGAGCCACTATCTTTTCGAAAATTGATCTTAAAAGCGGCTATCATCAAGTCCGAATTCGTCCAGGAGATGAATGGAAGACAACCTTCAAGACGAAGAATGGCTTATATGAGTGGTTGGTGATGCCCTTTGGGTTATCCAATGCTCCCAGTACCTTTATGAGGCTGATGACCCAAGTCCTGCGCCCATTTATCAGCATTTTTGTCGTGGTCTATTTTGATGACATCTTGATCTATAGCAGGACTAGGGAAGAACACGTCACACACCTATCTCAGATCTGTCAAGCCCAGAAAAGATAACTTATACGCGAATTTAAAGAAATGCGCATTTATGACTGATCGAGTTATCTTTCTAGGCTTCATAGTATCGTCTGAAGGTGTATCTGCTGATCCTGAAAAGGTAAGTGCTATAGTTAGTTGGCCAGTTCCTCAGAGCATCCATGAAATACGCAGCTTTCATGGACTGACGACTTTCTATCGTAGATTTATCCGTGGATTTAGCACCATCGTAGCTCCTATTACCGATTGTATTCGAAAGGGGTCTTTCGAGTGGACGAAGGCTGCTGCTAAAGCCTTCGAAGAAATAAAGATTAAGATGACAGAGGCTCCAGTTCTGAGACTTCCAGACTTTTCGAAAGTTTTTGAAGTCTCGTGCGACGCTTCTGGAGTTGGCATCGGTGGTGTACTATCCCAAGAAAATCACCCTGTTGCCTTCTTTAGTGAGAAGTTGAATGAGGCTAAACAGAAGTACTCCACGTACGATAAAGAGTTTTATGCTGTAGTACAAGCCTTGAGGTATTGGCGACATTATCTCTTACCCCAAGAGTTCGTTCTATTCTCTGATCATGAAGCCTTGCGATACTTAAATTCACAAAAGAAGTTGAATTCAAGACACGCAAAGTGGGTCGAATTCCTGCAAGAATACACCTTTGTACTTAAGCATAAAGCAGGAATTGAGAATAAAGTCGCAGACGCTTTGAGTCGTCGAGTCTCACTTCTGTTCACTATGAGCGTCGAAGTTGTGGGATTTGACAAACTCATTGAATCCTATGAAGATTGTCCTGACTTTGGAGTCACCTATGCCGCCGTGAAGGAAGGACAATCTAGAGAGTTCACTGATTTCCTAATTCAGGATGGCTACCTTTTTCGTAGTCACAGACTTTGTTTCCCACGAACATCCGTTAGAGACTTCCTCGTTTGGGAGTTACACGCAGGTGGTTTGGCCGGTCACTTTGGCCGAAATAAGACGATTGAGGCCGTAGAGACCCAATTTTATTGGCCAAGCCTCAAGAGAGATGTCGCGCGTATAGTTGGTCAGTGTCGAACTTGTGCTGTGGCAAAACAACAAAAACAGAACACTGGACTTTATACGCCTCTACCCGTACCTGATCGTCCTTGGCGAGATCTTAGCATAGATTTTGTTCTAGGGTTACCTAAGACTGCTGATAAGCACGATTCCATCTGTGTCGTGGTTGATCGATTTTCTAAGATGGCACATTTTCTCCCTTGTTCAAAAACGTCAGATGCCTCTAGGATCGCTCGCTTATTTTTAGATGAGGTAGTTAGACTGCATGGGTTGCCAAAGTCAATGGTGTCTGATCGAGACACTAAATTTACCAGTTATTTCTGGAAGACTCTGTGGCATCTCCTCGGTACGAAACTAAAATTATCCACGGCCTTTCATCCTCAAACAGATGGACAAACATAAGTAGTTAATAGAAGTTTAGGGAACCTACTTCGTTGTTTAGTGGGAGAAAATGAAAGAAATTGGGATCTCATCTTACCTCGTGCTGAGTTTGCATACAATAATTCTGTCAATAGATCTGTAGGCATGAGTCCATTTGAAATTATGCATGGTTATAAGCCTAGAGTTCCTGTAGATCTCATTCCATTTTCTATGTATGCTAGGATGTTTGAGTCTGCTGAGTCTTTTGCATAGCATGTTAGGGAATTGCATAAAGAGATCAGCAAGAAAATAAGTGCCAGTAATGACACTTATAAGAAATTAGCAGATTGTCACAAAAGAATGCAGGAATTTTCAGAAGGAGATTATGTGATGATTCGGGTTCAACCCGAGCGGTTCCCATTTTGAACTGTTAAGAATTACAAGCTCGCGGAGCTGATCCTTTTAGAATCTTAAAGAAAATTGGTTCGAACGCGTATGTTGTTGATTTACCGCCAGAGTATGGTATCAGTTCAACCTTCAATATCTCAGACTTGGTGGCATACAAGGAGCCAACAGTAATACCCAGTGATCCGTTTGAGCCTTCATTACCCATTGAGAGTGAACCCTTCCCTGAGTATCCACCAGCCAAATCCACTTACAAACAGGAACAAATAGAGCAAATCCTTGATGAGCAGATAATTTTCACAAGAAATCGAGGATACCAGCGTTATTTGGTTCGTTGGAAGGGTTTACCTCCGTCTGAGGATTCATGGATTACTAGAAATGAGCTGCAAAGACTTGACCCAGATTTACTAGAGAGATATCATAGCAGAGAGGACCCCTACTCGACAGAGTCGAGTCTTTCCCACCCGGGGAGAGTTAGTGGGGACACCACGATCGACCGTCGATTCATTCCTGGCAGAGTTTATCGTCGACGGCCGAGATCTAGCCATGTTGCTTCGATCTGGATTGATTGACTATTAGGACAGATTAGGAAAGATGGATGCTGCAGATCGCTGACTCGATGGATTGGAAATCTCCTATTTATTCTGATTGATTGGAGATTCCATTTTGTGATGATTTTATTTTTCGCATTTATTTTGTATTAATTGTTTCTATTTCAGTGATCATTATTTTAGGCATGTTATCTAGTATTTTCTCGTTTGTGTGAGGAATTTATTACATTATGTATTTTTCTTTTTTTGAGTCACTCTGTATGGAGGTCTATATTAACACCTCTCTGTTACTCTTATTTTCTTAATGCTGAATAAATTTGATTTGTGTTTCCCTTGGGATTATTTGATTCTGGAATGAATCGATATCCTGGATAGGGAAGGCCTTGGGCCTTGGGTGAGAATCCCTAAACTCCACCCGCTCCAGCTCCTCCCCTCCGAGTTCGATTCCAATCATCTTGCACCTCCAGCATTCACCTTGACTTCGCGTACAGTTCCTTCAGACGCACCTGCTCTCCGATCGTGCGCGCCCCAGCTCCACCTGCGCGCGCGACGCCCTCGCNCCCGTCCCGCCCGTGCCTGTCGTGCCTGCGCGCCCGCGTCGCTCGGTCCAGCGCGATCGCCTTGCCAGCTTCGCCTGTTTCGCTCGCGCCGGAGCCCCCTACTCCCCTACTTTGAAAACAAATTACATTTTGGTCCCTAGATTCTCTGACTCAGGTACGAATTTCGACAAAGCCTCTAATCTGGTAAAATCGAATAATCTGGATTTTACTCATGATAAGTTTCACGCCAATGTTTTCAATTTTACAAGATTTTGAACATGAAGACTTAGTGCTTCCCTATCCTAAGAGACACTACTCCCAAATACACAGGAATCTAAATTCCCATAAAGGTCCAATTCCTCTAGAAGAACCAATTAATGCCATCACACACAATATCTTCACGACTCCACTTTGTATGCTACAATTATCCATTACAATAATCAAGCCCATTCATAACACTATAATAATTAGGCCCATTCACAACAACAACTATCAACCTTTTCCTCTCTTCTTCCTCTGCTTCAATGATTTTTCCTACATGGTTATTTATTGATGATTAAACGAGTTTACTTGCGAGATTTGGTCTCTTGATCAATATACTGTTATACTAGGATTAATGATCGTCTAGGAAAAGTTAACATGGAATAACACTTGTTGATCTATAAATTCGCCCTTGTCTCTCATCAGTGAAAAGGAGAGTTATTAAGAATAAACAAGATAGAAGATGACATCATCTGATCATTATTCAACACTCTTACACAAGTTAACTTTGTTACAATGTTCAAGCAGGGGTTAGAAGTATTTATCTTCTTCCATAAATCGTCTTCTGCACTGATTTATCAGCCTACCCTTATATGGAATTAGGTTATTTGCAAGAAAGAATTATTTCTAACACAGAAGAGTCTACAACATTGATCCAAATACCTGCAAATGAACTGATTCACCGTACTCATGCCAAGACATTTGCCTCTACCCTCTCTTTCCCATTTTTAGGTCCTTTTTTCCCACTCTTTCTTTTTTCCTTTTTAAAGAAACTGTCTTCGGCTCTTATTATGATCCAAATCACTGACTTAATGGAAAGAAGCATTAGTGTTGTGTTGTGATTTCTAGACAAGCTTCCAATAAACGTATTCCTAAAAACAGTAATGAACCCCAGACTAGTTCACATAAGACTTTCTTGTAGCCTCCATCACTTTGCCTCCAATTCACAAAGAGGAAAATTTCTAAAAAGACATAAAAACATAAAAACGTGCGTTTATGGCACCAAAAGTATAAAAAGGGATCTAACAAGAATCTAGAAGCTGTGACTATAGGCCTATGAAAAGCATTTAACTCCTGAGCAAGTAAATATGAGATTTCAAGGCATTAGTTTGTTATATAAATGCTACCTTTAGTGCAGCACGTTTGAGAGGGGTGGCACGACCATAGGCTTTAACCAACTTAAATATAAGAATATCAAGGGGAACTTCCCGATTTCCATCACGCAACCATGGGTGAGCTGCCATTTATTGATCGCCACTTAGTTGCTGAATTGTTTAATAGGAAAAAAGTGGAAAACACAATTATACAACTAATTACTTTTTACTTACTCAAAGCTTGTACAGCTGACATTCTCTTCCTGTAGTCTTTATTTAGAAACCTTCTAACAAAATCTTTTGCTTCTACTGAAACTGAAGGCCAAGGTGAGTCATCAAAGTTTGGATCAGCTCGTAGCACAGAGCGAAATATTCCTGATTCTGTTCTAGCCCAGAAGGGTCTGCTACCACACAGCAAGATATATGCTATTACGCCAATACTCCAAATGTCTGCCTCAGTGCTGTATGATCGATGTAAGACTTCAGGTGCAACATAGTAAGCACTGCCAACAATATCATTCAATCTTTCATCTGCAACGAAGCCACAATGACGAGGACTTTTCATCTACCATTAAAAAACAAATGGTGGCAACATGAAATGCAGAAAAAAGTCAACAATGCTATTTAAATGCCAAAATATCAGTAAAAGGACCTTGATTTAATTATTAGACGCAACATTGATTGAATTTGCTGCTTTAAATAGAGTTGGATGAAGAAGAGAGACTTGTAGCTATCCCCAATTAGTTTGGGAAGTCTTTTCTTATTGTTATTTTTGCAGCTTGATCTCTAGCTTAAGTTTAAGAAAAGTTTACATTTTAAACTAAATGGATAAGATTTGGCACAGATACTAGAATATCGATTAAAACATTGTCACAATAAGGGAAAAGTGTCAGAACCAGTGTTGTAAAAATGGGATTAGATCACCTGTATGACCAATGATAGACTCACCATCCGGTCCAATTCGATGTTAAAATTAGGTTTTACTTATTAGACCACATCAAACCATAATGAATCACTATATTTCAATGATATTTGTTTATAAATGAATCAATAAAATGAATAACTTTGTTATTGTGAATATTTTATAGTATTTTTGGTAGACATATTAACCTTTTGAATTTTTAAAATAATGGCGAATAACTATTACGATTATGAATCAAATAATATATCAGTTCTTAATCAGTCTGGCTTGTACAACATTGGTCACAACAAAAACTAAGCATCTATAAGGACAAGCAAATTAAATAGATTAAATTAGAAATGAACTCAAAGCATGGCCTAATATACAGTTTAATACTTGCAACAACTAGATAAATGCAAATTGGATCTTATTACACAGGATAAAAGACAACGATACCTGGTCGGATAAAATCAGAAAGGCCAAAATCAATAATCTTCATAGGAGCATTCTCATCTCTGGTAGTGAAGAGAAAGTTCTGTTACCATTCAGACAAATAGAATGTCATAATAAAAATAAACTTCATAGACAATCAATAATTTCCAAATGCAGAAAAAGGATGCAAAAAAATTTTATCCTGAACAAAACAAAACAAAACATAGACATTAAGAAAGACAAAAATCATAAAAAGATATAAATAGAAAAAATAAAGATATGAGATGAACCTCTGGCTTTAAATCACGATGGACAACACCTTGTAGATGACAAAAGGCAACTACACTCAAAATTTGCATTGCAATAGCCTTAGCATCTTCCTCCATATACCTTCCACCCCTTTTAATCCCAAAAAAAAAAAAGTTTCGTAAGAAATCCATCTTTATCAGCAATGAAAATATCACATGAAGAGGTCCTCACAATTCATTCACATTACCTAGATAAAATCCTATCCAACAATTCTCCACCTTCACATAACCTGGCAAAGGAAACTAAATATAATAAGTACAGAAAACATTTCTGATTATTTATTAACATTATACTTCAAATCAAACAGATAGCATAGCTACTTCTAAATAATCAAATAATGACTTGAATTCTGCCAGTAATAGCAAACATGTCTTGAGTAACAAACAACAATCAATGATCAATCTTAGCTCCATGTTCATAATAAAGAAAAAATAGAAAACAACTCGAAAAGACAAACGAACAAGCACAGTACCTATAATGCAAGTCACAGGATAAAATGAGAATGATGTGAAGGGAACTGCTGCATTCGACTACATAAACAAGGACAGAGTAAAAGAAATAGCATGATACAGCATGAGTATCGAAAGCAATACACACTTCAAGGTGATGACACATTGACATGGATAGCAATGTCTCAATAAACAGAATAGAAAGAGAAACAAGATGCAGCTAAATAAGCAACAAGAACAAGAGCACATACTCCATGATTATGTAGATATTAAGTTCATCCTCACATGCATCATAGAATTTGACCAAATTTTTATGACCTGACAAAGATTTCAGGATTTTCACTTCCCTGCGAACATCTTCTATTGCTATGGCTGTTGTCATCTGCCAGACAAACAAAAGGAAAATCTGAGTTCAAGTTGCATAAAGTGAACAATTTCGTTAAACAATTGTGGGGCCATCTAGAGGGTATGAGAGAGAGGTAAGATAACTACACAAAAAACGTAAACTTTCAGGGCATGTGTAGGTGCATATCACAAAGGATCATAAAAGAGAAAAAGGCAGATGCCAAAAATTCAGAACAGAGCAACAAAGTATGTGCATGTTAAGACAACTAAACAACAAAAAACTCTTATAAGTATTATGAAAATGCACAAATTATCACTGCAACAGCTTTTGCTCCTTGACAGAAGACTATTGAGTGAAGTTAAATGCTCATTAGACCAAAAGTGCCCAGTAAACAGATGGAGAAATGCAAGAAGCTAAATGCAGCAGCAGGCCACCAAGGACTGATGGCAGGGAACACTTTCAAAAACAGAAGTTCAGCACCCCCTCATTGTGGCACATGCAAATTGTTACATACAATATCAGTAACCCACCTTTTCTGCTCTTCACTGTAGCTACATTCTCCTTGACATCTGATAATTAAAAACACGTCTAAAACAAACCAAAATGATGTCCTTATCCTTCCTAAACATTATCTAATTAGATATTTTCATAGCCAAACTACCACAATATTTCCATCCACTTTCAAATGACCTAAATTCCTGCCAAGTAATTACACTGCATAATGAAATTGAGGATATTCTTGTAAATCTAGTGAAATTATAGTTTCAAGGAATGACCAGGTCCAATGTGCAAAGAAATTGGTACTTTGGTCAGGGATTTGTAACATGAAGAGGTGGAATGTTGGACTAGAGTCAAAGACATAAAAACTTGATAAAACATAAAAACTTGATAAAACATAAAAACTTGAGAACACATTGAATTAAAATACTTATGTCAGAACATAGTTAATTCCCTCAACGCATTTGCAACTACTTATAGTTTTATGGATGCTAACTCAGAGGAGCAGCAACCTAGTATAACACAGACACATAAGACTTAGCCATAAAAGTCAAAGGCAATGTGGTGACAAAGGCTTAAGGACCTTTGCAGCATGGGAATCCATTAGTGAAAAGAATAATTAGAGTGAAAAATAAGATCGAGCAGATATATTCAGTAAGAATAACTGATAGGCCAAGTGCTTCAGGGAAAATTTAGATACAACAGCTGATCAAAGAAAACTGTTGCAAGTTAGCAAAAGAAATACAACAAGCAATCATTGGAACTAAAGTTGGATGAAAAAAATCCAATGTGGCTATTATAATAGTGGAGAACAAAGAATTTCAAGATTAGAGAAAAATTTAGAATGCGATAATGGTTGAAAGGAGATGGAAAACGCTCCTTCCATCAATATTAGGTAATTTCTACATTTGCTTACTAAAAGAAAACTACCCAAGCAAAGCTTGATAGGTCCTAAGGAAAGATAATGAGAGAAAAGTAACAAAGTTACCAACTATTTAATAAAAATGACAAAAAAAAAACTAATTATAGGCACTTCAACAAAAAGGATAATATGAAGCTCATTATGCTAGATGAACTACAACAAATCTTCAAAGTTCAAAGTAATCATTACTAAGGGCTTGAACATGAGTCATGTATATGCAAAGAATCAGTTTACCGGCTAAGAAGAAAAGTTCTCTACAGTGGTAAGTAAGAAAAACACAAAAATAAAGCTAGCACTCTCAAGTACCAAATGATTGCCGCAAACCATCTTCAAATTTGTAAACTAGAAAGTAATGAGACGATACAGGGACAATGAGATATGACATGATATGCCGACACAATAACTTTCTAAATCACAATACACAACATGACAAGACATGCTAAATAATATAATAATTAAATATTTATCTATTTGATAGTGTAATTTACCATAGCTTGCATTTAATATTATAGAAGTATCTAAAAAGCATAAACACAAGGGGGCCTAGGAACGCTGCATGATACAACACAACACGTTGGAACATATAGAGGTGTTTGTGCTACCTTATTTATAAAGTATCTTGAAGGTACGTAGTTGTTAATCTAAGATGGCAAATTACATGGTGATTGATCGGTGTAAGAAATAAGTCTGATGATAGATAATCATTAGATGTTCAGATCGATATTTAGTTTGAATCAAGCTCGAGTAAACTTTGTTCAGCAGAGCCATGAGTTATATTCACAACTCGAAATTTTATCGAGCTAAATTCAAGCCATGGTATGTGTTGGCCAAGCTGATGGGTATGATTGACTCGTATTTAAAACCCCATAAAGACGACATAATTTTTGTTCATAATAATTCTAAATTCATTAAGAGATTTCAATTGGCTCAATTAAAGTTTGAGTAAGCATAAAATCAATGCAAGCCAAGTCAAGCTAACTCAAATTCGAAAAGTTCAAGTTACGATCTAAGCTCAAATCAATCTATAAACAAATTGAACTTGAGCCGTGCCTAGCTTGACTCGAACTTGGATCGTTCTCACCCTTAGTGTTTGCTAAACAACAATGATGATCGATGAGAAACCAAACCATGTAGGAAAAATTTAAATCAAGTAGATGATAGTCAAATGGTTTTGACGAAAAATTTTAAATGTGAAATGGATGTCTTCAATAGCAAAACAAAATTAGAAGTTGACTCTTCTAAGCACTTTTAGTGAGAAATACAGATGTAGTTTGGCAAATTAATCATTCATTTATATGACTTTTCCATCCATGCAGGAAACTAACCAGGTTTATAGAAAAACAATTAACAGCATTTTCATGGTAATATGTCTAAAAATCTGAACCAACTGTTACCTATGCTCATTTATGGACAGGCATAAGATTTGTGCTTCCATTCATATGGTGCGGGTGATGACACAACACAATACAGAAGACCAAAAATAGATAAATTAATTCAAATCTGAAATTGTAAAAATGTGCTATGCAATGGAGGTATTGGAAGAATTTGCAGCTTAATTTGTGGACCATTCAGTTCAATACAATCCAATATTATTGTTATTTAAATGTCTATGTTATCTTTTTTTTTTTGTTCTAGGTCCTTATATTGGAAGATGACAATTATATAACTAATTTTTGTTATCTCAAGCTTCTTTAACTACTCTAAATCTCATACTTTTCCATTATCATGTTAGTATGGCATCTAGACATCTCCTAATTTTGAGTGACAACTAAATGTCATTTTAGAGAACAATTTTGTAATTTTTTATAATATTTTATAAACATATCATCAAACCAAACAACTCATTTCTCCAAATAACATATCATCACAATAACATTGAACCAAACTTCCCCTCAGTTGATAAGGGAAACAAGATAGTAAAGGAACATTGATTTCTTCAATTAAGCTATCTATGTATAATTTAGTTATTAAAAAAAATCATTTCTAATACCTGACTTGAGACCATAAGTACGTTCACATATTCAAATATCCAACTATGCATTGAGTTAAGACTCACATAATTGACAAACCAAACAGATAGTAAACTCCAAATTGTTTTTCAGTGGAGAAAGAAAACGCTGGACACCCAATGCAGAGAAAAATACAATTCCACATCTCAGCTATCTACGAGTAAACAATCCATTCCAAAAATGAAACTATTTAGAGGCGAAAAAAAGCATACGTGTGGCTAATCTATCCGTTAGAACAAACCTGAAGATGGGAAGAATAATGTGTGAAATTTCCATTGACTTGCAAAAAGATCAAAGAAATTCTCAAATAAACACTTGCACATACCAACGCACCTTAGCTTTAGAGATTATCTTAACAGCAACAATCTGGCCTTTGATTTCCCCCTTCTTTGCTCTCGCCGTGCAGGTATGCCCGAAATGACCCCGTCCAACCTCCTTCCCAAGCTCATATTTGGACCCAAAGTTCTTCCCAAACCCGAAATTCTTATCCAATTGCCGCTCCCCTTCCTGGGCTCCGGCGCGGCCCTCCTCGTCTACGGCAACGACCTCCTCCTTTGGCTTGAAAGTGCCCAGGCGCTTTGCCAGCGAAGCTTTGATGTGCTTGGCGGGAGACGGCGGCGGGAATGGTCTGCGGAAGAACCGGCGGGGGGTGGACCTCGCCGGCGAAGGGGCGATCCCAGGCGGGAGAGGGCTCCCAATGGCGGATCCCGGCGGATAGGGACTGGGCCAGAAATTGCCGGAGGAGTGATGGACCGGCGTGGCTGCGGATGATATACCATTGGAGGGGTGGGTGGGAGTGTTCCGGCGGCGATGGCGACGGTCATGCTCAACGCCATCAGGGCCCTCCGAGACGGAGATGTTCTTCCCCTGGCACTGCCCCATCCGTTCACCGCCGCCTGCCCCCGCCGGGGACTGCTCTCCGGTGAACTCGCTGCTTCACCCCTCGTCGGAGAGGGTTTGGGGTTTGCCCTATCGAGATCGGAGATGCGGAAGGGTCAAAGATCGGCCATGACCTGGCGGAGGCGGAGATGCAGGTGGAGAGGTGACGAGAGTTAAAATTTGCAATTTCTTTTCTGTAAAGAGGTGCGATTAAAGCAAATAAAGGTAATTTACGTTTTTGTTTTTTTTATTGCCGTTTTAGCAGTTGCATAAATTTAAAATTACAAAACTGCCATCACTATTTTTTTTAAGTCCCTGATTATTCCATAATCTCATAATAACCCTAGACTCGGAGCTGATTATGAGTCAAATTAATCTAGAGAGAGTCTCAAATTTAAATTTTGAGTTGAATTTGGATCAAATGGACTGACATCTAATTAATTTTGAGTTGAATTTTGGTATTGATCCGTGTTAATTTTCAAATTTAAAATTACAAAATTGTCATCACTATTTTTGTAAGTCCCTGGTTATTCCATAATCTCGTAACAACCCTCAAACTCGAAGCTGATTATGAGTCAAATTAATCTAGAGAGAGTCTCAAATTTAAATATTGAGTTGGACTTGGATCAAGTGGATTGACGTCTACTCAATTTTGTGATTTTTTCTTGGTATTGATTCGTGTTAACTTTCAAATTTAATATGGTGAAATAAGTAAATATCAGATGTTACATAGATAATGCATAGCTAATGATCTTTAGGATAAATTAGTATAATGTATGGTAGGTATTTGATTTTGAAAAATTCCTTTTTGGGCCCTCGAGAATTATTAAATTTTTAGCTTGATATTTTCATCAAACTTCCTTTTATTTTTTATTGTTTCACTATGGAAGCCCTAATCCCCTCGATGGCGATGAGATGATGACAACTAGAGCGTTTTCAATGACGGTGGAGACGTTAAGGAAGGTAAGTTGGCTGAATCAGTCAATAAGCAATTAGAGATCCTAAAGGCACCGAGATCTTTCTCTCCCTCTCTCTTTCCCCTTTAAGAGGACTGATTGCATATTGAGTTCTGTCTTTAACATCTCAAAGAAAGGGAGGCATCTAATCCCCCTCCCCCCACTTCTATGCCCTCGATCTTCTTTCCCCTTTGTTTGTTGTGTACTTTTCTCTCATAGTTGTGGCCCTATTGAGGTTACCAAATCGAGGAAGAAATGGCATCAGGGGATCTGCAGAGGGGGTGTCTAGTTGTTGCTATGGATTCATAGGTCTTGAATACCTAATAGAGTGGGGTGTTATTGCTGAGTAACGGGGGGAGGGATAAACTAGAAATGCTTTTCTAAAAAGGCCCCTAAGGCGTGTTGCTTTTCTAAAAAGGCCCCTAAGGCGTGTCAATACTGAAAAATGTATTAATATTTGATTGTATTTTAAGGAGTCTTGTCTCAACCATCAGTTGTCAAGCTTTCTATGTAACATTCTGGTAAAAATTTAATTTAGATTTTTAATTTTATTAATTTATTATGATAAAATTAATTTTATTTATGTGAAATTAATTATTTAAAATTAAATATATGAAATATTAAATATTTATTATGTGATTTAAAATTTAAAATGATTGAAATTAAGATTTAATTTGATTAAATCTGAATATTTGAAATTTAAATTTAATAGATTTAATTAGCCATTAAATTTGCATAATTATCTCCTAAATTAAGGCTAAAAAAATTTATAAAAATATCCCCAAATTGTGATTTATATGAAGAAATGAAATTTCTCACCCTAATTACTGATTCAATTCTTCCCCTTACTTTGTAATCGCCGGCCTAGAGAGAAGAGAGAGAAAGAGATATGCGTGGGAGAGGAAAAGAAGCCAGATCTCCCCAAAATTGATAATTTTTCTTTATCTTTCTCTCGATCTACATATTTTGTTAAGCCTTGGAATGACTTATTGATTTTTGAGCTATTTTTCTCTTCAAATCTTAAGAAAACCTAAAACTACGGTGAATTCGGCATAAATTTTATCCTAACTTAGCTTAAATAAATTTAAATTTGAAATCAAATTGTGTATTTTGATAGAAAATATATATATTTTTTTCCTTGCAAAGTCATGTGCAATTTGTTCAATTCTACATTACAACTTTTCTTGTATGTTCCCAGTCATTAAATTTATATTTTATTAAATTTATTGTTAATAGATGATTAATGCCACGCTTTTATAATACTGATTGCATATTGAACTATTTGATAATTTTATGACGTGAGACTGCTATTACACACTCACATAAAAGTAAGATAATATTTAATTTAATTTGATAAATAATTTATGATTTATTTAGTCTCTTTATCTCATTATTTTATATAAAAAAATGCAAATAAATTTTGATTAAAAGGTTGATAGGATTGTGATTTACGTGTCGAACTCTAATTGAAATTTTAATAGAGTTATAACTATTTAATTGCATTCATAGAATTAATTTACTTTTAGGATTGTAACATCTACGAAAGGATAAGTGTACGTACTTATTATCATACTTAATAAAATATGAAATATACTGAGGTTGAATAAGTGTACAGACGTGTCAAATAAATAATTTTCATACAAAATTTTTAATAGTGATAATAGATTAAAAGTTAAACGTAATTTCTGCTGGATTACACTTATCTTAGCTTAAGCATATGATATAATATTTGACGTAACAACATCTATTAGCAGCTTCTAACTATTATGAGAGGTGACGATCCCCAAAGTAGAAATGTGTCTGCTATGAATAAGTATCTACTAAAGGTCTCCACATGATATTTGGCACGACAAAGTTCATTGGATCTGCCTATAGAGAGTTATTCATAGGAGGTGACGATTCCCAAAGATGTAAAAGATAACTGAGCCATAATATAAGAAATCATGAGCCCAAAAAATTAAAAAATAAAATTAATTAAAAAAAAATTAGTTCGTTAATTACATTTATATTTTTTTTGTTTATATATTGATGTTGTATTTGCTATACAAATAATGCTATATTTATTTAATATTTTACTGTTCACATTATCTTATACTATTTTCTTAATCTACATGCATGCTTAAATATTGGAATCTATGTTATATATGTTTAATGATGCGTTGTTCTTATTATATCATATCATCATGCTATTATTATTATTTTTTATCATTTAATATTTTTATTTAAAGATTTTTTTATTATACAACTTACGAGTCTATTTCTAACGAACTCTTATCACTAACGTGAAAAATACTTAAGCACTTGATCACGGGAATGGAGAGAATGTCATGAGTTAAGAAAAGAATTAGCTTATTTCTTTATTTTCTTAGGAGCGACTTATTTACTTATGTATTTGGTCGAGACTTTAGAGGTTCTGCTTTATTTGCTTTAATTAGATATTTATTTTTGTAATGATAATACGAACTCTTGTGGTAGCATTTGATCTATTTAATTTTCTTTCGCTGTTAATTTTATTTTTCTTCTCCCCCTAACATAGATAAATTTTAATATAATGGATAGGAATGTCAAATTTTGTATGCTCTGCATCCTCGCTAATACATGCTACCAAAGATCTCTTCATTATTTTTTTTAAAATAATACGTCTTTTCATTGGTGAAACTACCACCACCACCAAAGATTCTTAGCTACCAACCACCAAAAGCTACAAAGAAAAGAAGATGAGCAAAGGAGGAGTAACAAGAGAATTACTCAAATTTACCCATGATAGGAGTGACAAAGAAACAAAAAAACAGAAAAGCGTTTTCTTAACCATTTAAGAGGGCGTTTGATTCAATGTTATCTTGATGTTATATTATGTTATTTAGAGAAAGCAATTATTTAATTTAATGACATATATAAATAATCTTGATTATAGAATTATTAATTAAAAGATGACATTTAAATATCATGACATCTAAATTACATGACGTAACACCAAGATAACAACGAACCAAACTGCCCCCCTAAGTAAATAAAATAGAATAAGTCATATTTTTTATTGTGTGATCAAAAAAATAATGAAAATTGCATAAAATATTTAAGTTAATCTCAATGATTATATTAAAAAAAATTTGTGTATCTTAATGACCAAATTTACCTAATTTTATAATATAGACACATATAATATTATATATTAACCACTAAGATTGGTCTTATTTTATAGGAATAATTATACTCAAATCTCTGAGTTTAACGTTTAATAATGCACAGGTCCACATTTTTAAAATTATAATATTGGGGTCTCTGCATTTTAATAAATTATCAAATGAGTTTTTTTTTAATTTTTTATTATTAAATTTTTTTAAAATTACCATTATACTCCTGGGCCGCCTGTGGGTCCGGCGGGTCGCGCGGCTGTCGCCCGTACACGCGGATCGGAAGGAGAGAGAGAAGCCCACAGGCGACGCGTGTAAATATAATTTTTTATAATAGCATATATGTAATTTTTTATTTAAAATTATTTTAATATATTAATAAATAAATAATTAATTTTTACAAATAATAACTTTTTATGATAATAAATAACTAATATTGAACTAAACATCTTCATGATTTTCTTGTAATGTTAAGAATATATAAGAATAAAAAAAAAAAGTTCAAGAAAAATAATATAAATTTTTCCATTAAATGTGCACTTATTTAAAAAACTATTATTCAAGAATTTACTATCCAATCACATTTTTAATGAAAATTACGTTTATTTATTTTATTATTTATATATATATATATTTTTTAATTTCTCACTTCTACCTCGTCAACAATGTAAAAACTGACCGGGCGAAAATTAAAAATCAAACAATTCATTCAAAAAAAAAAAGCTAAGACCTTGGATTTCTTACGCCAGCGAGCGGCTTCTTAAAGCCGTCATAAGATTCTTATTGGCCCAGTACGCTGTTCTCTGTTTTAGACAAGTAGGATCATTTAATTCTAATAACGGCGGCGTCAGTGTCACACGATTGCGTTGCCCGTGTATCTCGGAGGGAAGAAATCTGCCGCTCCGAATTCCGAAACGGCGGAAATTAAATAAACAAATAAAAATTTAAAAACAAAAGGTTAATAAGGGAATTTACACACAAAAAAGAAAATTCTGATTTTATGAAATTATCTCGTCATATTTTCATATTATGTATAACAAATATTATATTAATAATTAAACGCAAACTAAAAATCATTCCCATTTTTTTTTTAGATAATTACCTACTAGCCACACAATTTAGTTTTATTTATATCTTACTCATCCATTTTTAGTTAATTACGCTATGCACACTTAAAATATTATAAAATCTTATATACACACATTTTAACTTATTTCTAATATAAATTTAACTTATTTTTATTATAATGAGTAATCATAATTTTTCAATGACCTAATTATAGTTAGATTACAAAAAATCTGGATCGTTCATCATATGATTTTAAGAATATTTAAATATATTTTGAGTGAAAATCCTAACACCTTAATGTTTAGGTGGCAGCAAAGGAATGAGACATCTGCGATGTGAATTAATTTTAGGACAAATCAACATTTTAGTGTGGTATTGAGGAAAAAAAATATATATTATTAAGAGTAAAAATATAATTTTAATGATTTACTAACAGAATATTTTTTTTCAAATAAATTTTGATTAAATTTTAACTCAAATGTGTGTATGTAAGATTTTGTAATGTTTTGAGTGTGCATAGCATAATTAACTAAGAATAAATGAGTAAGATATAAATAAAACTAAATTATGTGGCATGTAGGTAATTATTCTTTTTTTTAAGTAAAAAATCATTCCCATTTACAATTTGCTTAAAAATTATAACTTAAATTTTCATAAAAAACTATAACTTAAAATGAACATTTACATACAAAATATTTTATATTATCATATTTACATATCAAATATTTTTTTTTTTAAATTACACGCCACACCTAAAATTACACTTCACATATTTTTCTTACACCCTATATACTTTTTCTAAAGCTACAGTATAATTTTTTGAAAATAAATATGATACACATAATTATGATAATATGAAGTGTTATATACGTAATTATCTAAACTTAAAAATTTGTAATATTTTCTTTAAATAGTTAAAGTGATATAATAGAAAAAAAATGGAGTGACTGCTAAGTCTAAAGATATTATACACATGTTAAAAACGAAATAGTTTTAAAAGTCAAATAATAAAATGTATCAAATATAGACGATTAAAAGCCAATACCATAAACTTTACAAGCAGCAACTAGGTTTTGAAAATTGGACCAGTTTTAAAACTAGTAAAATGAAGGGTTTAAGATTTTAAGATTCAACTAGGATTGAATCGATCTAATCTGATAATTTAATAATATAATAAATATTTATAAAATATAATTTTATAATAATAAATAAAAATATAAAAATAATATTCATAAAATTAAAAACATAACTCATTAATAAGTTTTAAAAAATAAAATTTAATAACTTTAAACAATTTCTTAAATAATAGAAAATCAGATGAAATTGTTAAATATATATATATTTATAATTACAAAAATCTCAAATTTTTTCTACTAAAAAAATAAAACATATTAAAAAAAAACAAGCTTAATTTCTTATGAATTTTATAAATAATGAAAATATAAATATTTATATTAAATACTAAAAAGATTGAGTCAGTCCAGTTGTATTAGTCAACTAATTTTTCAGCTTAACCCCAATTTGAGCCTATTTAATTCTAATTTAATACAAAAATAGTTCTGAGGGTTGTTCGAACGGGATAAATCACTAGTTCATAGTTGAACTAGTTGAACTGTCTGATCCAATTTAGTTTTTAAAAATATTGATAGTAATACAATGAGCAACTTATTTGTAAGAACGACTATTTCGGATAATACAACAGTTAAATGTTAATAGTAAAATACTCATAATATCAAAATAGAGGTCGATGCTCTTAGATTAACTATAAACTAAAATATTAGCGGAACGTACAAAGTGAGATTTAAATATTAAAGAAGCCAACTTTTAATTTTACTTATCACCTAATTTTTTATCGCATTACACATTTCACTTAAATTCTATATCATTTCAGTCCTGTCACAACAAATATTTAAAGATTTATATCTCGTGAGAATAATGACAACGAATTACTTATAGTTTAATCAATAATCACTTTTACACTAAAAAAAATGTAATTTTAGGAGTGTAAAATATATAATTTTTGATAAATATGAGCGAAATGAGTAATTTTAGTAGAATTTAGTAACTTAATTTTTTTACATATACTTTCAAGGTCATTCAATTTTATCCTGGCAAAAATATTTGAGCATGCACATTTAAAAGAGTCCATACTTCAAATAGGCTTTTAATATTAAAAACTGATATATAATTAATCCGATACTTCAAATTAAGTGCGTTGATATAGATCGAAGATCGAAAATCGATTGAAAATTGAATCGATTTTAGATCGAATCGAAATCGAGTCGATCTAAATGAGCCGACTAACGAGCCAAAAGTTTGGTTCAGTAATAATTTCGAGCCAATTTTGAGCCGGGTAGGCTCAGCTTGATCCAGCTCAAATTAAATATTTTTTATATTATAATAGATATAAATAATATATGTATATCATATACATTAAATATAATATAGATATATATTATAAACCGAACCGATCTCGAGCCGGATCAGAGCTTACTCAGCTCGAGATCGGCTCAAAAAAATTTGAGATTTGATTCATTTTTGAGTCGGCTCGAAAATGAATCGAAATCGGCTCGAAGTCGATTGGAATTGACTCGAGCCGGCTCGAAGTCAAACCCAATCGAGCTCGAGTCGGTCGAAATGTAATCAATCTGATTTCGAGCCAGTATTGGCTCACCGCGAAATCGGATCGGTAACAACCCTACTTCAAATAGGCTAAATTTTTTTGTTTTTAACTCATAAAGTAAATTCATAAAAGATGCGTTAAACAGTACAAACTTCACATAATTATAAAACTAAAATATAATATCTAAGTTAGTCGAAAATATATATATATATATAATGTTATAAAAAAGTTAGGTCTAATATCGTAATTTTTCGAAGTTAGTTAAATGCCCTTCAACAAAAGAGAAATTAAAATGTGATAAATTTAGCAATATGGTTAACTTATTCTAAATTAATCTTATATAGGCCAAATTTGTTCATGATAATGTATTTTAAAAATAACAGCGATTTATGAACCACATTAAAATCATATTTTTTTATAATAATTAATTAATAAATTAATCAATAATAATTTAAAATTTTGATTCATTAAATTATTTAATAAATTCTCCAATGGAGATAATTTTATAAATTAAAAATCTAAATCGATGAATAAAATTCGTTATAACTCAAAATCGATTAAATTCAAGTAACACAAATCACACTTAAACACATGTTTAACAAAGTCAATAATCTGTTCTTACCTAAAGTTGATTAGACTTGAGTCCTTTTCTAAAAAGTCAACTAACTCGAGCATAGGATGTAATTTTTAACTTCGGGTAAACCGACTCAACAGTATAATAAATAAATAGCTAACCTAATGTGATCCTGACCCTAAATAATAACCATGTGAAACCTTAACTAAAAAGCAAAAAATAGATTTTTATATATTATTTTTTATAGTAATTTTATATATTATTATATAAATAAATTTTTTCATTCTCATTAAAATTTATTTATGTCCAACATATATATTGGCATTTGATGCAGTTTTCATTTGTTTTGATAGTACTTGTTTGGTAGTACTTAAAAAAAAAGTCAAATTTAATATTTTATTAATATTTTAAATTTATTATAAATTTTAATAATTTTATTTCACATTTAATATAAATTTTAATATTAAAAATTAAATTTATTTTATATTTTATAAACTTTTTAATATTAAATAATTTTTTATTAATTTTATAAAATAAAAAAAATATATATTTTGACATGGTATTAAATGAGGCCTAATACGGTCTTTTCAATTAATTTGACATATACAGGACTTTTCAATGATAAAATAAAATTTGTAGGCAGCATATATGATATTCGTTCTAACTATAAAAATAGAAGAGGTTCAAGTAAACTAAAAAAAATAAGTGTTTTTTTTTTTTTCAAAATAAGACATCAGTTAACTGACCTATCTTCTTGGAAATAATTAGAAGAACTCCAGATCTTAAGCAATCATAACATCATGAATAACCAATACTAATGAAATTATACCTTGACTATAATGAAAGTTGATGTGATTTTGAAAATTTTGAATTGAAATAGTAGCAAGTAATGAAATGAGCAAGGAAACAATCACAGTAGCAGAGCTAGCTATGTCAACACGTGCTTTTCCATCACGCAGTACAAGAGCATATTAATCATTAAGCATACAAAGAATAATGCACGTTTGAAACTCTTTGCAGCGTAAGTAAAGAATCAATTATCTATAGCAGAAAAATTCATCCTAAAAAATCCCTAATTTTCACCTTCTCCTTAAAACCCTAGCATACAAAATGGGCGAATAACATAAATTACTTCCGCGCTGGTTAGGGATGAGGATGGCAGGACAGTGACGAGATATTCTTGAGATCTTATCCGTACATAAATAATAAGATTTAATTATTTGATATATAATATTATATTTTGAATGTGATCTTCGTACCTACCAACATGTGGTTATTCCAATTTTTTATATCGCATATCATGCACGAATAATTAAATAAAAATAATCCGCTCAAAATTATTCAAAAATTATTAATAGATGTACCTTTGAACCAAGAAAATTTTCCCCATTTAGATAATCTCATAGGTTGACATAAAATTTCATAAAATAATCTTGCACTTCATTGAGTTTATTTAAATTTAGGAATAATTACCTACATGCCACACAATTTAATTTTATTTATGCCTTACCCATCTATTCTTAGTTAATTACGCTATGCACACTCAAAAATATTATAGAATCTTACATACATATATTTTAACTTATTTCTATTATAATGAGTAATCATAATTTTTTAATAACCTAACTATAGTTAGATTACAAAAAATCTGAGCCGTTCATTATATTATTTTAAGGATATTTAAATATATTTTGAGTAAAAATTCTAAAATCTTAAAGTTTAGATGGCGGCAAAGGAAGGAGACATCCACGATGTGAATTGATTTTAAAATAAATTAGCGCTTTAGTGTGGTATTGAGGAAGAAAAAAATATATACCATTAAGAGTTAAGATATAATTTTAATGATTTACTAACAGAATTTTTTTTTTTCAAATAGATTTTGATTAAGTTTTAACTCAAATATATATATATGTAAGATTTTGTAATGTTTTAAGTGTGCATAGCGTAATTAACTAAGAATGGATGAGTAAGACATAAATAAAACTAAATTATGTGATATATAGGTAATTATCCCTTAAATCTATCGCCCTACACTTGAATATATAATTGTAAACTATATTTTTTATATTAATAAATAATTAAATTTTCTTTTCCTTAAATAAAATAAAATGCTAATTTTTTTTCAACACGATGAAACAGATGATTTTCAATTATATATTTAAAACAAGAGATGTCAAATATAGATATCTAAATTTAGAAATTAAATAAATAAAAAATTATTTTTTAGGAATGATATATATAATTTCTCTATAATAATTTCAATGTATAATTATAATAACAGCAATTTATTTCAACATAAATACAATTGTTTATGTGATCTTAATCAGAGACAATTACATTCATATTATTATACCAAATTATATTTATATATTAGTCATTATTTAATTTTTTTTTTACACATATATGATTATATAATTTTAAATATTAAATAAATACCACTCAGATTAACTTTTGATAAATATAAACGGAATATATATATATATAGAAATAGACTCAGTATACCCATTCAATTAATATAAAGTTTAAATTAACTTTGATTTTAATTATCAATAAGTTTTTTTTCAATAAAAAATTAAATCAAATCCTAGTTTGTTAACTTTCAAGTGTAGACTGCTTTTATATATATCAATACCAAACCCAACTATCTTACCATGAAGTTATTAATTAAG